>OX421317.1:3786048-4371257 GCA_949125395.1 Diaphora mendica
AAAAAAAAATCCGACTTCAATCTGGACCAAATTTAAATGGCACCATTCGAGAAGCACCAGCTTTCAAATAAAAAAGAATCATCAAAATCGGTTCACCCAGTCGAAAGTTATGAGGTAACAAACATTAAAACAGTCGAATTGACAACCTTCTCCTTTTTTTAAAGTCGGTTAAAAACTAGACTTAAATAATCTTCTAGACACAGTACATGAGAAATCTTCTTTTTAAATGTAAATTTCAAACGTACCTCGGCCCTATTTAGCGCGGCGCAGGCGGCGTTGATCCAAGCCAAGATCCCGTCCTCGTGGTGCTGTATTTGTGGCGCCGTACCACCGAATCGCTGGGCCGCTGCCGCCACCCGGTCCATCGTTACCACTTCCCGCGCGTATAGCACCATTAGTGCTTCTATCACAGACATATGGGCGCTCTGGAATTATTTGAATTATATATTATGAAATGATACGAATAGTGTGTCTCTTTCTTTTGATGGTAAGTGTATGAGCGATGGTCATAGTGTACGAATATAATGTAAATATGTGCGTATGTGTGTATTTATAACGTGTGCATTGTACATTTGTATATTATGTTGTATAAGTTTATATCTTGTACATATTTCATTATGTACCCTCTGTGTACCTTAAAAGTTTTCTACACCACCCTAAGGTTGACTGGAGGAGAATGCCTTGTGCATTTTTTTATGAATTGAGAGCAAACGAGCAGACGTATCGCCTGATGGTAAGCGATTACCGCCGCCCATGGACACCCGCAACACAAGAGGATTCACAAATGCGTTGCCGGCCTTCAGGGGATGGGGGAGGGGTTGGGGTATAGATCTCCGGTATCCTCAATCACTCGGTGAAACACAGCACAAGCGCTGTTTCACAGCGATTTTCTGTGAGGCCGTGGTATCACTCCGGTCAAGCCGGCCCATGCAAGCCGAAGCGAGGCTCTCCGACGCGGCGACGGTAAAAGTTAAATCCGCAAATGTACAAACTGACCGCAAGAAATTTGAAATAAATAAATAAGTACCTAGCGATTAGACCCCCTATGGATATAATACATATATGCAACAAAAGACACCCAAGGGTATTGCTACCCTTTTAGAACCTTCCTGAAGACATCGTTGTGAGGATACAAGCAATGCAGACAACGAATGCGTAACAGCAATGACCGCTCTCATACATGGTCACAAATTTCAATTGTCTGCCCGAAACAACACAGACCGTACTGAACAATCGCATCAAGTATATTTAATAGAACCCTTCGATGTAAATGAGCATTTCAACGCCAAGTATTAATCAAGTAGAAATAAAATTGACCAAGTTAGCTGCTGGCAATTCACTCGAAGAATATATTGAAAAACACATTTAATTTTGTTAAGTTTTTTAAAATAATAAATAGGTACATTAATGGAGGATGATATAGGATGGATTCACAAGATAGGGTTCATATCTTACCATTTTGAATAAACGTACACAATGTATTGTTGCGCCTTCGAGAAAATTAGTCTAGAACAATCTACCAGTTGCGAGAATTGAATTGAAGGCGCCATCTAGTGTCAAATAGCGCGCAACTGTGGAGTAACTCTGATATTCGACGCTAGATGGCGCTAGATTACTCACTCTGGTAATTTCTGTTCAGTGTAGAATGTTCTATCGAATATTATAGATCTTTCTAGGGTTTTCAAAGCCATATATAAGCAGATTGGGTTACCCGTAGGAGTCGGTATTGTTTCACGATACAGCGGAGTTAACATCGAAGCGATCTTCTAGTGCGATTAACAAGTGACATAGCGAATTATTATAGTAAAAGGGTTGTAAATAAACAGTGTGTTATTTTTTGGTAATTAACCGACTATTTTTCATTATTTAATACCCGGCTCGTAACAGTATTTAAAAAATAAATGCATTGTAACGTAATACGTTCAGTTCTAGACATATACTCTTTATCATTCACAATGGCGCGATGAGCAATCTGTTGGCATAGCATTCTGCGCTATAAATGACAAATAGCAGGTAAACATAGGTAGGTACCGTAGGAACCGATACGAGCAATAAAATATTCAACTGGCAATGCAACCTGCATAAATAAGAACAAAGTATATTCTAGTATACATTGCTTTACACGTATCGAAGAATCGTTTTCTTCGAATCACGACTGATTTTTGAAACTTGGAGTTTACAATATGACCTTTGATACCAACTTCCTCATTAATAGAAGTCACTAAACACTTACTGTTTGGATATTCACAGGCATCCTAATGGCCGTTTAAATATGTTTTTTTAACCCCCAACCAAAAAGAGGGTGTTATAAGTTTCACGTGTCTGTCTGTCTGTGGCACCGTAGCTCCCTAACGGATGAAGCGATTTCAATTTAGTTTATTTGTATGAAAGGTGAGTTACGTGCGAGTGGTCTTAGACATATTTCATGAAAATCGGTTGAACCGTTTAAAAGTTGTGGGGGTGAAAGTGGGGAAGAGTAACCGAATGTCTGCAAAAATATCATCGAGTGGGGTCTCAAATGAAAGCGCATAACGTGTTTTTTACTTTTTAAAGGGAACTCAGGTTATTATGTCGGGATTTTTTTTTAATTTTGAGAATTTATAGTTATTATTATTATACTTTTTATCAGCGCCTATAAGTATCGCTGCTCAACAAGAATTCATCGAAGGGATGACAAACATTTACTACGATTTTTTTTTATTAATGGATGTTTTCTTGCACAAAAAATTCAAGTTGTGTACCTATTTAACTCATGATCAAAGTGTAAAATACCTACTAAAAGATTTCATCAAAACAAGACATTTAAAAATATATAACTATCTTTTAACAATTTCGATGTTACATATTTGCATAGATAAGATAAAGTAGAGTGTTATTGTGCAACAGCCAAAAGTATAGAGACGTAACAATATCTACTTGTGTTCTAGATTCTACTTCTTCCACATTTCTAATTCAAGTTAAATTCAAATAATTACAAAATTATTTCCTAAGCTTACCTTGCTATTAGCTTAAACACAAACCCTGCATAGCCATAATAAAAAAAAATACAAAAAAAACATTGTTCCTAAAAATTATCAGAATTAATAGACACGTATGGACGTGGACGAAGCCCTGGGGAGCTTATATTGTTTTTTTTTATTTATTTTTGCAAGTGCAAACATCGATCTCTAATCCAAGCTCTTAACATTTAATCTCCGCCAGACCGAATTAATTTTTAAACCTAAACAATTGAATTTAGTTTATTTAAAATTCACCGTTCCAGATCCACCTTACGTGCCCAGATTGAAGATGTTTTGTACTAGTACTAGTGTAGTGTGCTATGTAAATACCGCAACGATGCATTAGTAATGACAAGATGCCACTCCGTTACAAACAACCAAGTGGGCCAAGATAGGCATACTTGCTTGTTTGTAACTTACTAGAACACATACACACGTAGAATTACAATCGGATGAGTTTTCCTTTCATTTACAGATTAAAATGGCAAATTCCACGCAATGCTCTGATTCCATATCTGTGAATTCTGGTGTCCCGCAAGGCTGTGTGCTATCGCCTACTTTGTTCCTCCTCCATATCAATGACATGCTGCAAAATTGCGGCATTCATTGTTATGCGGATGACAGCACCGGCGATGCTTTTTACACCGGCCGCGCCAATATTTCTCGGGAAAACGTCATTGATAGTCGAAACAAACTTGTGTCTGAAGTCGAGACTTCTTTGGAGAAGGTTTTAGATTGGGGTAGACTTAATTTAGTCCAATTTAACCCCACAAAGACACAAATTTGCGCGTTCACCACTAAAAAACTTCCGTGGGTCGTATGTCCTCGTTTCGAAGGCACTCCACTATCTGCCTCAGCCAATATTGGAATTCTTGGTGTCGACGTGTCGAGCGAAGTCCAGTTTCGTGGCCACCTGGAGGGTAAGGCCAAATTGGCCTCGAAAAAGCTTGATGTGCTCAACAGATCGAGACAGTATTTCACTCCGGCCCACCGCCTTTTACTTTATAAGGCCCAGGTTCGGCCTCACATGGAATACTGTCCCCATCTTTGGGCGGGGGCACCCCAATACCAGCTCCTCCCTTTGGACCGCATTCAACGGAGAGCGACTCGAGTCGTCGATTGCCAAGAACTTTCAATTCGGCTAGACTCTTTGGCGCTGCGTAGAGATGTAGCTTCGCTGTGCATCTTCTACCGCATTTATCATGGGGAGTGCTCCGAGGAATTGTTCGGACTGATGCCTGCCGCCTCTTTCCGCCATCGTCCTACGCGACAGAAGTTTCATCCCCATCATCTAGATGGTTGGCAGTCCCCAACTGTGCGCTTTTCCAGGAAATTTCTGCCTCGCAGAACAAAACTGTGGAATGAACTGTCGCCTGCGGTATTCCCGGACCAATACGACCTTCAAACCTTCAAGAAAAGAGCGTACTCCTTCTTAAAAGGCCGGCAACGCACTTGTAATGCCTCTGGTGTTGCGGGTGTCCATGGGCGGCGGTAATCGCTTACCATCAGGCGATACGTCTGCTCGTTTGCCCCTATATCATAAAAAAAAAAAATGTAATTTTTAATTCTGCCAATGTGTAGAAGGCAGGAAGTTTAGTTTTAAATTAAAGTTTTTATACAAGAAAAATAATTGTCCTCAAAAATAGAAGATATTGAACGATCAAGAATCCGAGTCGACTCCTTATGTTTTAATTTTAAAGGGTAGTCATCTTCCGTGTGAGAGCCACGCTTCGGCACGAATGGGCCGGGTCGACCGGAGTGATACCACGGCCTCACAGAAAACCGGTGTGAAATAGTCCTTGCGGTGTGAAATAGTGCTTGCGCTGTGTTTCACCGAGTGAGTGATGATAGCGGAGGCCCATACCCCACCCCTTCCCTACCTCCCCCATCCCTTTGCCTCCATGCCTCCCATCCCCCAAAGGCCGGCAACGCACTTGTGACGCCTCTGGAGTTGCAGGTGTCTATGGGCGGCGGTAATCGCTTACCATCAGGTGATACGTCTGTTCGTTTGCCCGTCTATTCCATAAAAAAAAAAGATAGGCAGAGAACTGCATATGAGGTCTAGATAAGAGATCGGAACTTACCATCTTGAGCGGATTGGTTTGTATGAGCACCGTTTCAGTGAGCGCACAGTCAGGCGGGTCGGGCACGTGCACGCCCTTCCTGGCGAACGTCTGCAGAATATTCCAATGGTTTAGGCTGTGGTAGTTGGGGTCTGAGTACATGTTCGCGAGCGCCAAGCAGTACAGCTCGGCATTCGCCAGGCCTCCAACTATAGGCGGTTTAAGGTGTTCCTGATCCTGGAAGCAGAATAATGAAATATAAGTAAAACGTTTTTTAAGAATTGGCCTATTCTTTCTGTTTTGACTTGTTTCATAGAATTTCTGCATATACATTTTTAGAGCTATCAAAAGACATTACGGGACACCTATGGTTCTTTACATACGTAGATACAATGTCGAATACTTGATTAGTACAATCTTGAAAATGATACCTAAATACTATCCAACTCTTACATGATCTATATTACGTAATACACATTATATTTTAAGTAATTACCAACTTATAATCCAAAAATCAACAAAGACGTATGTTATGGTTCCTTGCGTTGTTTATTATGGCTTAGAGTTTTGAAACATCTTTCGAACTTTCTATATTAGGGATCGTCATTAGGAATGTAGGTACATCCAAAGCAGAATGTTCTAGCAAGCTTTTTTAAATCATTTTTTCCATTCAAGGAACGTATGTAGACTTTCACAAGTTGGGGCCTCATTCTGAGTCAACGTTTATAACATAATATAGTTTAGTTAACAATCCAAAGATGGAAACTTAGTTGAAGGCTTGCCAACCGGTCTAACAAAATGAAATATCTTTTCAGACTCAAATCTAGGTTTCACTGCGTGGGAACTTTGCAATAGGTGATTTTAACTATTAGTCTGAAGTCGCTTGAATATCTGTTTTGAAACTAGGACTCAAAGACAGCAATACTTGGATGATTTTTATAATAAATAATGAATGTGTATGAAGACTACTTTTTTACCACCTATTCTGACAGGGTTCTCAATCAGTGTATTATGTTTTTATGCTCTACCTCCGTTAAGAGTTAAATACATTCTTACTTATAAATCAAACATACCTATAAAGGATTTTCATTTTTTTTTATGTTATAGCTGCGCCAAAATGACTCTGCTCTGCCTGGTGGAAAGCATGAGCAGATTCCAAAAGTGGTGATCACCATCTTCAATGCGAATAAGGACATTGCAGCATGGTGACCCACACTATGGCCGCCTAGTGAGATGCTTTTTTACGCCCCGGTTAAAGGACCCGGGATCATAGTGGGAGGGAAACACGTGCGATCAAGTTTACAAATAAAATATCAAAAACAAAATTCTTAACATGAACTTTTATTACGAACTTTAAATTGGTCAAACAACAAATATCTCAGTATGAACAGGTTTCTCGGAGTAATTTAACATACTTCGTTTGGCAGTGATGTTGTTTTCATTGTTAATACTTCATACATAAGACCAGCTAGATAGGTATACAACTAATTTACACGTTTTCTTTGTTTCTCCAGCAGCTGACGAAATTTAAAACTAGTCCTGACTAACAGGTTTACTCGCATTATCGTAACTAGTCTTTGGCTGGGAAATCTAATATGGTTCTTGTTTATTAAGACGCCATTACAATTGAGATTATTCGTTAACTTATGTGTTCGTCTACTCAATGATTCTCTTTCGTTTATTACCGGAATTGGCTTAGGGAGAATAGTGTAAATTATAAAAGAAGACAAAACGCGACCTGTTCTTGTGTTTCTGCTAATTATGTATGGCCCGCCAAAATGACTCTACTCTCCCTGATGGAAAGCATAAGCAGAATCCAAGAGTGGTAGTCACCATAATCACTGCGAATGCAGACAATGCAGTATGGCGGCCCACACCATGGCGGCCTAGTGATGCTTCTGCATCTTTTAGTCTAGTCAACAAGTTTGGAACTTGTTGACTAGACTATTTGGGCTTCCGGTCCCGCACTCACCAACGAAACACGACAGCACGAACGCTGTCATTATACGTTGATTTTCTGTGCGAAGGTAGTACCGCCCCGGTTGAGCCGGCCCGTTCGTGCTGAAATCGGCGTGGCTCTACTACCTTTGTTTAACCTACCTACTACCTTAACAGTTTCTAGTAGGTATGATAATAAAAAAGCATAGCAGGTCCATTGTCTATATTAAGTTCTGCGTGCTATTTAATAACACCGAGAGAGAAGCATGAAATATATGCCTCTTGAAGATAGTGACTCGTCACAGATTCTTTTTTTTTAATAAATAAATAGAGATTTATTTAACATTGTCGTAATTGTAATTTTTGTAGCCGACCCCAAATCTTGGGAATAATAAAGGCTAGGAAGAAGGAGAAGTCGTAATTGTAATTTTACTTATTAATCCAGCTGATAAAAGTGAGCCATGCATCGTACTATTTAGTAATCTGTAACAGAGACTGGAAGTGTTGTAGCTTTACGAGTATAAATAGAGGATCTATTTACACCGTAGCAATTCGTCACCACACTGATCGATCTATATACATTGACACGGGTGTCATTACGTTGTGAATAACGCAGTATTGACACACTACTATGTTTCATATTCCGATACGGTCAAAAACTAGATCAATGTTAAGGCCCGTATTCACTTTGATTAGTGCGAGTGCAGGTGCAAAGTGCAGGTGATCTATGATTGGTTGAAAATACGTGTGGACAGCGAATTCGTGGTCCACGCGTATTTTCTTAGGTCAAGAAATATTTTATAATGAAGCGGCTACTAAAGAGCTCTCATATTGTCTTGAACATAAAAGCTCTAAGATTAAATAACTTTTCTTTTATTGTGTGATAATATATATATATAAGATAAGTTTGTAATAATTCAATCGTTAAAACGTTTATGTATATAATATTCTGAAAATTGCCAAACAATGAGAGTGCACACAGATAAACAAGTTAACGGTAGGTAAATAACATATAAATCTACTTAATTATTTTATATTAAAAAAATTCAATGCCAAATCTCACAAGAAGTAGTCTAGATAATTATAACGTGGGCGTGAACTCTGGTGAATAGTAATGTCATGAAGTTATTACTGAAAATACTCTAATTAATGGCACTCTTAGTTTGAATTAAGAGATAAGTGACTCTCGTTACTAAGAAATAAAGTGCAAAAGAGCTTAAAAGCAGACGTCACGCGCAGCCAAACATGTAATAGACACGTGCGAAAGCTTTATTTGTTCTGAGTAGTTCTGACCATTTCAGGATGAGCACTCTCTAGACATGGAATTCATGAGTAGGTGGTGATTGTTTGTAATGGTCACAGAAGTAGTTCGTTCATCACTAGTACGATATAGGTAGGAATTGTCTAATACTAATAATATCTCTTCCATATTAGGTAACTGGACGCGAAATATAAATTATTGTTTTCAGAATTAAAATACTATGTATTTATTAGTATACCTAGTCCCTTTTTATCTAATGGACTTTGAATAAAAACAAGTAAAAATTTTAACAAAAACAAAAACCGACTTCAAGGTTCGACTTGATTTCTCTTGGATGCCATCATCGGATCTTAATGTCCTTATCATCGTACCATGGTATCTCCTTTACATTAAAAAAAGAATCATCAAAAGTTATCCGCGAACACACATTAAAAATAAACATATATACGGTCGAATTGAGAACCTCCTCCTTTTTTGAAGTCGGTTAAAAAAAGATCGGAAAGGAATATGTAAATATTTTGCAGTAACAACAGATTTTACTATAAGTCACGCAAAGAATTTCTGTAAGCTTATGATGACATAATTCGGGGGTACCTAAGAAAGCGATGGTGTAATAGTCATCAATTCCAACCTTCTATAAATTTAACTACATAACCAGTAAAGAGCGTTTAAACTCACCCTGTCCAGGTTGCGTCACATAATGGGGTGAACGCGTTAACCTTGGCTGGGCAGGTGTGGCTGGACGAGACAGTCATGCTATCTTTATAAATAACAAACTATAATGGCGGGGCTTTTTCAATTTACAGCTAGACTCTTAACCATATATACTACATGACTATATTTGAAATGGAAGTTTTTTCAACGGTTTTTAAGTTAATTGTGGGTTATAAACAGTCAAGGAACATCAATTGAACAAATACAGTTGAAACCCAGCCCCAGAATATTCGACAGTGACAGTGGACGCGGACACTCAAGCTAATAGTCCTTAAATATGTCAATGAGTAAAGAAATCACGTCTAGATAGATTTTATATAAATGTAAGCAGGTAAATACTGAAATAGACTAAACGATAACTTTTTAAGATTCCCAGTTAGAGAACAGTAGATATGATGTATTTTCGCGGTTAACGATTTTCAGAGCGTAATAAGCCTTGCTAGAATCTTAAGGCTCTAAAGGCCTTTAAAACTCTTGTATGTAACATGCACAAATCTGTTTAAGTTTTAAGTGTGTGGTTTCATGCTACATTCACAAAAGCGACTATTTCATAAAACAAATAAAAGAGAGATCAACGATCCTGGTCAATACACATAAACCAGTTTTATTGCCACATTGAAGTGTTACAAAACTTATGAAACAAAATTATCATCTCATTGACCATGGAACTAGTGATTTACATTGAAAGTGGTGATTTGATAGAAAAACCTGCGAAACATAGCGGACAACGTTAGACTTTGGCCACTATTAAGTGACCAGCGGTGGCCTCGTTAGCTCTCACTTTTAGAGTCGTATCGATTCACACGCATTCCGTAGTACTATGTTAATGAATTCCAATAATCGAAGTAATCTAACTTTATAACGGGCACTTGTCAGTTTCATACAACTTACAGCATTGTACACTCACTAGAAATAATATGCCGTAACTTTGAAATGTTTATAAACGGTTCATAGTAACAGTTCTCAAACCTCATTTCAAACTCATTATATTTCAATAAACGGTCTAAAATAATAATTCATATTACAATTTAAAGCACATTTAAGATTCTATCAACAATTTAAAAGTAGACGTTGACCCACAAATACTATGTTAAGCCAATAATGATAGAGAACAGTGTCAATTGTAAGTTTTAAACTACGATAACTACTATTGACACTTAAAACCCAAGCTGACGTGAATTAAATTAAAAAAATACGTCATTGAAGGATTAGTTTAAAAAAGTGGCGTTTGACGTATCAACTAAAAAAAATCGGTAATTTTTATATAGCACAGTGGAATAAGTTTCGCTCTCTCCCTCTCAACCAATAGCATCAACCTAAGATTAAACTGGTCAACAACCTAAGGTCAACTTTGCCATTTATAGAAATATCGCTAAAAAAACAATACAAAAAATCAAATCTACCAGAGTCAAGTAAATTCATAATAAAAATAATGAGCTGATAATATCTTTACAAATCAAAGCTAAGACCATCTTGATCGATCACGTCAGTTTGTTAGCAATAAACCTGCATTATAATAGGTACATTCGTTTAGGAGACAGAAACACGGATACGTCAAAATTTTAACACCCCTTTTGCAACAGGGAAATTTTGTAGTTTTTATTTTAAGTAGATCATAAACATTAACACTTCTTCTTTTTTAAGCTCGGTTAAATTCAGTTTAAACATAAATCTGAACCTACTGCCAATTATTTAGTTATTATTTATATACAATGTTTTATTTAGAAGCTATCTCTAATCTGTTTCATATACTAAGAGTCTGAACCAGTAGCCGTGCGAACTGTGCTTTGAATTACATCTTGATTCCCATCGTTCACTTCTTACATCACAAGGTATTGTCACAAAACATACAGGGGCACTGAATCATTGACACTTATATTATGAGAATAGCCTTTAACTTTTCAACTATCTTGTATAACTGACGAGAGCTTATTATAATAGGTCACAGTTATGATCTTTAAATGGACTAGATAATTACTGCCTTAAAATTATAATTTACATCAACTGTCTTTAAAGTCCACTGCTGGACATGCCTCTCCTAATGGGCCTACCACACGCGCAAGTATTACCACAGTTTTGCCTGCGCAGGCCGGCTTGTACACGGAACACCGTGCGTGTGGTTGGTAAAACTGTATCACTCGCCAGTCAACTGTATCACGACAGTTTTACCTGCGCAGTTATAACTGTGGTGATACTTGCGCGTGTGGTAGACACTTTAGAAAGCAGGTTTGGGCCTACTGTGCCACCCAGGCTAGACGGATTGGTATAGGGTTTGTTTCAAGTTTTCCTACTCTTTGCAGTGACGTTGAAATGCGTAGTTTGCTCTATTAGTTGTCTGTTAAGACACCCATAGGATGAATAGGGGTACCGACACTACCAGTCACCCTAGCAGAAAAAGGCTCGGGTGGCGGCGCAGACGCTGCGGAGCGTGCGCGCCCTGGGGGACAGTAACGGGAACATTGGGGTTCCCACAGAGGAGGGGGCCATCCACAAACCGTAGGTGGCCAGAGGTGCGTCGAGGTTCCGGGGTTTTCCTTTCTAGGGTGCACCTGGTTCCCCGGCATCTAGTAGCCGAGACGGCGTGCGGTTTTAGTTGGTTCTTTTTTTTTATGTATGGCCCGCCAAAATTCAAGTACGACATGCCACCACGGGGTGGTATTCGAAGGGGAAAAAGGGGTAGCGACAATGCAAAAATGCAGCATGGCGACCTAGTGATGGTTCTGCATCATTGGGTTCAGGTTTTGCACTCACTAACGAAAAACGACAGCACGAACGCTGTCATTTTACGTTGATCTTCTGTACCGCCGCGCCCCGGTCGAACCGGCCCGTACGTGCTGAAATCAGCGTGGCTCTACTACCTACTACGGTATTCATTATTATTTTTTCGTTAAATCTCTAACAGGAAAGTAAACTAATATTTATTACTAAACGTTTTCCGGAGACCATACCGAGTTTCACAATCAGGTTTACAAGCAGTTCATGGAAAGGTATGCTACATTCTGTTGATAGCAGAATAGTGGATTCAAATCGACCTCGGTGACCTGTCTCATGAATCTTGCCACACAATTGTAAGTCGAGTTACAGAGCCGCTTGGTTTCAAGATTTAGCGATTTAGTTATTGAACCAAGAAAATTTCTTGTCGGAAACACCGTACACCTGCTGTCACGGATCTTGAACACTAGTGTCATTTTACATTTCTTTTTCGTTTATTGAGGTCTTCGTTGTGCAAATGGATTTGCACAACGAAGACCTCAATAAACGATGAAGATTCGAAAGAAATTAGTGGATAGATAGTATCTAAAGTTATCACTTATTTCTAAGTAAAAACACTACACTACACACTACACAGTCGTGTCTAAAAGAGGAATCAGCGGAGCATATAATCGTGATGTTCTTGTCTGAATTCCAACTCAATACGAATGCAACAGGTGTTAGAATCTAAATTCTATGCAACACAAGAATGCTTATGCGTTCGATTAACATATATGACATAGGCATCGCAATACAATAAGAAAACCCTTATTTAAATGCCAATAAATTAGCTTACTCGCTCTTAACATTCTAACTTGGCATGCCCATAATTAAGCAGGGTAAACGGCACGACAAAAAGACGAACTAGACACTGACAAGTCGCCGGTCGCACGACTGTGTCTGGCAGCGCACGCACATAAGTCAAGGAAACAAGCGCCGTCTGACGGCGACAAAATCAGACTATTTTTTTAATCTGTAATAGCTATCTCTCGACAAGCTCATCTAAAGAGCTAATTACCTACTTATAGTGTGGAAATGGAATCTAGAACAAA
This sequence comes from Diaphora mendica, assembly GCA_949125395.1. Classification (NCBI taxonomy): domain Eukaryota; kingdom Metazoa; phylum Arthropoda; class Insecta; order Lepidoptera; family Erebidae; genus Diaphora; species Diaphora mendica. Next base: position 3,798,827 of record OX421317.1, read on the forward strand.
ATAAGTATAAAAGCTTGAAATAAAGCAATAAGCTTAGGTAGTTGTAGAGGTCAAGCAATGAAGGAACCAACCAGGAACCTTTGGTGGGCGGTATGTCTAAATATCATTTTCTTTTTAAAATAAGTTGGCAACACTACAGTACATTGGTTCTACACTATTTCTTTAGTATTAATTTAGTACAATAAAATATTGTATCTGTGAAGACGTATTGCAAGTGTTTTAATTCAAAAGCGTATAGATAAAGACCTTATTCCCTCAAACACACAGATGTCATGAAAAATAATTAAATTCATATTTTTGTGTGTTTGTTTTAATATAAATTTTTCAAAGTTACTAATATTTAATACTAGCTGACCCACGCAACCTTGTTTACGTCTCCTAATGCCCGTAGCGTAATAATTTCCCCCTGTTTTTGTAACATTCTTCATTGGTGCTCCGCTCCTATTGGTCTAAGCGAGATGATATATATCCTATAGTCTTCCTCAATAAATGGGCTATCCAACACTGAAATAATTTTTCAAATCGGAAAAGCGGTTTCTTAGCGCGTTCAAACAAACAAACTCTTCAGCTTTATAATATTAGTATAGAAGTAATGTAAAAACAAATACGGTTTCGCGGATTCGCTGGACAAATGTCATTGTAAAGATAGTCTTAAAATGACTATTACTTTTATGTATCCTATGGTCTTTCCTTTTGTGCACTCGACGACTCCTTGCACTTTGATTATATCGATGAAAAAACATTTTTTTGGTGGAATGGAAGCCAACGGCAAAAGCATGAATCATTTTTAATCTGAGAACATAAATATGCGAAATCGATATTATACTTGTTATGAAAAAATTATGAAAACATGATAACTATATATTTTTTATTTTATACCTGAGAGTGAATCATTTTATGATATTTAATACCAATTACACATGTTTATATTAAACATCCAGTAGCATTGTTTGACTCATTCATTTTTTTAAATAATTACAACCAATAACTGTCAATACTAATATTTTTTTGTCAGAAAATTAAAAATTTGATAAGAAAGGGATCATCTTGTGCGGATTCACAGACGTAGATGTTCGGTTTATTATACGACTAATATATTACTTAATTTTAAGTAGTTATATTTAAACAAATCGGGTAAATCGTTGTACATTCTTTGATTATGCGCTAGTCAAAAAGTTTTGGCATAATAACCGGAAATCATTCTAACAAAGTTGTTACACTATCATGAGTGGTTACTTTGGCAGGTATTGTCTGATTCAAAGAATTGTTCTGTGTAAAATATACCTACATACCATAACATAGGTACAATGTTCAATCTGGTCAATATATTGGACAAACGTGGTCAATCTTTTAACTTTTGTTCTGTACTCTAAAATTCAATCCGTTTTATTTATGAAGCTAAAATATATTTAAGCTAAGCACTATATTTGCTTTTTTTTCTATACATGCATTGAGTGTAATATAGAAAACCTATTCCATGTGTATCTCCAGAGGAAGATGGCATCAAAAAGGCGCATCGTTTTTTTTATTCTAAGTGTTCTTAGAATAAAAAAAACGATGCGCCTTTTTGATGCCATCTTCATTATCATTATTTTCCTATTCTAATAAGTATGTATTAAGCAAAATGAAAAAGTACGTCAGTTGAATGAATGTGTGCTCATTAAGGAATATTTTCGACATGGAAATCGGTTTGAAATAATTTAGATGAGGCAGAATGCCGCGTAATTTGAGCTTTTCAAAGGGACAATATATTTTGTACATTCAATTGGAAACTTCTTTTCTAATTGTACACACTTAGAGGAGGAAATAACCAGGGCTAATGTTAGGTGTGTCGGTAGCAATTTACATTTAAACTGTTTTATGAAAGGTGTAAACCGAGTCTGTAATTACGTCATACAGGTCAAATAACTATAAACAATTATAGATACAAATCCATATAAATGACGTCAGCACGTTATGTTGTAGACATTTATGTCATGGTACATCTATGTATATCCTTCGGTTCAATTCGTCATAGGAGGTTCTTCTTTGGTTCTCATATCGGTTGAATTTAGTCAAGCTTGAATAAACTTAAACCAATTTTTACTCTGTATTTATAAACCGTTGACTTAAAGACAAAAAGGATAGAAACACAATATTTTTTGGACGACTGAGTCGTGCACAAAATCGTCTGCGTCAAGATCTACGATCGACTATCGTCAAGAAGTAGTAAAATAGCATGACGAAAATGTGCTTTACAAGTCAAAATAAATATAAACAAATGAAACGCGTTAATTGGTTACAAAAGAGCTAATGACCTTTCAATTGCTGTGCGGTTTTTCTGATAAGAGTTAAGTCATCGTTTACAAAATACAAGCCTAACATTAAAGATACTTATATACGCAAGTTTTGTTCATAAAATAACATAGAGATCAAACTACACACATCAAAAGTGTCTAGGGATCAAGCATTTTTATGCGGATTTCTTGAGATTGAGATGTGGCTTTGGCCCTGGCCTGCTCAGTCGCCAGACTTGAACCCGATTGAGCATGCATGGGATATGCTACAGAGAAGAGCTCTGCCGAATATGGAGGGTATCCAGTCGCAAGAAGACCTTTTTTTGTTGTTGCAACGAACATGGGCGGCCATTCCACAGCGTGATTTGGATGAACTCATTTTGAGTATGCCAAACCGATTCTTGTGTTGTTAGTGTTCGCGGTAGAAACACGGATTATTAATTGTTTAAGTTACCTAATAAAATTTTAAAGAAAACTGTTATTTCAGTCTTTTTTTCGAACTTTAATGTTAGTGGTTCAAATGTCAAAAATCCCTTTATTAGGAAAATGGCAAATTTCTTTATTAATGCAAAGGTGACTTGGTTTATCGTTACTGTGACAAACGAAAACACTTTATTTGATGAATCCTTAAAGAAAATTTTAATTAATATCAATCAGGAGAAAAGTTATTGCAAAAATATATGTTGATCCCTAGACACATATGTTGATCCCTAGACACTTTTGATGTGTGTAGTACAAAGCCTTGTAAGATAAGAAGAAAAAACCCGTGAAAGTATCCGTTCCTTCTTTCGCTATTGCTATCCGGTATGTTGTGTTCTATTCCAAACGAAACGAATATAAAAATAAGTCCGGAAAAACATCATCCATGTATAATAAAACCAGCTGAGTCACCAGTCACCGGTGAAAAGAACAAAAGATCACTAGTTTCCCAAAGGCGGAAACGACGATGACTATTTTTAAAGCGACACGACAATTTTACATTTTGCTCTCTTTTGAAAGCACCTCACATACCAATTTCTACCTTATGTCCTTGACAATCTGATTATTTTCCTATTCTAATAAGTATGTATTAAGCAAAATGAAAAAGTACGTCAGTTGAATGAATGTGTGCTCATTAAGGAATATTTTCGACATGGAAATCGGTTTGAAATAATTTAGATGAGGCAGAATGCCGCGTAATTTGAGCTTTTCAAAGGGACAATATATTTTGTACATTCGATTGGAAACTACTTTTCTAATTGTACACACTTAGAGGAGGAAATAACCAGAGCTAATGTTAGGTGTGTTGGTAGCAATTTACATTTAAACTGTTTTATGAAAGGTGTAAACCTTATAACAATGTGTTAGAGTCCATTTAGACCTATGAATTTAGTTCCACCAACTCAAATAACATTCTATGAGAATTTGAAAACTAGAAACGGGTCGATTACAGTAGTACGATACCTACATGATTCTGTCGGATCACCCACGCATTCAATAAACAGTTATCCAACATAGATATTACCAAACAATAGTTAATTTAGATGATAGAATTAAATTATTGCCATTACGCGTTACTCAAATGAACCGTAAACCTCATTCAAAGGGCAGGATGGTAAACTGAGGATTTATAGATTCTTCTGGACTTTTATTCGAGTTTGATTATAATTGCAGATGGATTATGTTTCAGATTTATCCTGACTGTAATTTTTTCTCGGTATCTTTAATATATTGCGTAAAGAGAGATTACAGAGCATTGAATATGTTGACGGTAGATAATGATTACTAAGAAAATTTTGTTTTGTATCACTACATAGTATAAAACAAAGTCGCTTTCTCTGTCCCTATGTCCCTTTGTTTGCTTAAATCTTTAAAACTACGCAACGGATTTTGATGCGGGTTTATTTAATAGATACAGTGATTCAAGAGGAAGGTTTTTATGTATAATAAATGCATAACATAGTATGGAAATACTGTCAATTTTCGAGGTTTCTAATGTGATGTAGCAAATAAACACATTTTTTTGCGCTTACATTGCAAACGCTGGTTGCACCCTACGAGATAGATCAAAATAATGTACTACAGTATTGTACACCTTAAAAAGTACTACAAAAAAGTCCGCGACGGTATATGTCTATCTCTTAGGCCGCGTTTTCGAACTCAGCGGGCAGCGGAGCAGGAGCGGAGCGGCAGCGGGAGCGGAGCGGGGCCGCTAACCCGTTCTCGAAACCAGCGGGCTAGGAGCGGGCGCTAGAGCGGTTTAGTGATGTGTTATAAGAAACAATACCTCGTAAAATTATTTTCGTGATTTTAAATAATTAGTGAAAACGATTAATGTTTGATAATATTTTATATAATCATAATATCTACATATGTAATAGCGTCATAAATTAGTATATTAAATTATTTTTTCTAAAATCGTAAAACCCAAGCCTGATAACCTTAAAAAAATCTTGATTAGTCGTAATTGTAAACAATCATTTACATTGACAAGTTAGGGGGGTATTAGGTTACTATACTCGATCATTATAGAAAATAACAGGGGGTACAATGAAAAAAAATAACATCAACAAAGCGAACAAATTAACAAGTTATAAAGATGATTAAAATGTTTTAATAACAACAAATTTATAAAATATTAATAATTAAATGAACTTGCAAAAATCACAACATTGACAAAATTAAAATCATTAATCACGGGTGATTGCTATTTTATTACGACACCGCTACATTCGTGCCTTAGGCAAAATATTTCGTAGACTTGACATATGCGTACACCCGTAAGGAGTAGAAACCAAGTACATCAAATATTAACGTTGCCAGGTTAAAGCCCATTCTCCCTGATTAATGTTCCAAACGTTCAACAAACCTGGTTACAATTTGGTCGGATAATTACAAAATTGTGTCAAGTCTATGTAATACTTTGTCTAAGATTGATGCGCCCGCTCGTATGTCACTCGTCACAAGCTCGTCGCTCGCTCGTCAAATAAAAATAAAAATATTTTCGGACACCTAACACACAACGCCATCTAGTCCCAAGCTAAGCAGAGTTTGTGTTTGTGTTACCAGATAACTAATATAAATACATAAATACTTTTTTTTGTAAATACATACATATTATACATAGAATTTGAATATAATGTTTTGTAATATTTGCGTTCCTATCAAAATAAAATTAAGAACAAAAAAAACAACCATTCGAACAATATTGCAAGTAATAGAGATGGATAAAATGTTTATTTAATTAACTATTAAAATTGTTATTTTAATAAGTAAATAAATTTGGAAAAATCACAAATTTGACAAAATTAAAAATCAATAATCACAGGTGATTGCTATTTTATTCCATCCCTAGCTGACACCGCGACACTGGTGCGCACCGCCATAGAGATATTATAGATAGAGCAGAGGAGCCGTGCGAGTCATAATATATGTTCGATGAATGGAAAGTCGTCTGAACGTTACTTCGAATACTTTTTACCGATAAGCCCTTCTTCTACTGAACGATTCATCTCATATTTTTGAATCGAATTAATTATTTTTCGAATAAGTTTAAAATGAAAATAAAAGTATAAAGAAAACATGTGTTGTGTATTATTTCATACATAATCGAGGAAGTCTAATAACTTTGAGATATCATACGTTCCTTCCGTACTTTAAAATTTAGAAGAATGAAACATTTCAATATCACTTTATTTAACCTACTAAAATTAAATATTATAAATTATAATGAGTATAATATAATATTATCATATAGTTAAATAACTAAAATAAAAATGTAAAGAAAAAATGGGGCGTGCGGACAATTTAAAAAAAAAACCTACGTTCCTCCTGTTCTAAACTTTAGTGTACGGAACATTAAAATTTAGCAACATGAAATTTGGCAATAACACTTTTATGATTGCATTTAGTATTTCTGCTTATGAAAAGCCTGCCTACGGCAAGCTAAATACAAACATAATATTTATCTAGCGTTGACAAGTAACCTAGGTGCTTCTCATTATTATATTTTACTAGCAGGTTATTGTCAAATTTCATGTTTTTAAATTTTAATTTACGGAAGGAACGTATGATATCTAAAAGTTATTAGATTTTCTTGATTTTGTATGAAATAATACACCACACATGTTTTCTTTATACTTTTATTTTCATTTTAAACTTATTCGAAAAAGCATTAATTCGATTCAAAAATATATGATGAATCGTTCAGTAGAAGAAGAGTTTATCGGTAAAAAGTATTCGAAGTAACGTTCAGACGACTTTCCATTCATCGAACATGTGACTCTCGCAGTAAAATTACGGACCCAGGGAGGGGAACCAGGCCTCCAGCTATTCATCGGTTAGAAAGAGAGAGACGATCGCGGTACCTATCTGTCTGTGTGTACCTATATTTTATTACTTCAAACAACTTTATAAGGTACTAGCTTTTACACACGGCTTCGCTCACGCAGACTTTCATCCCCTGATTTACCCCCTTAGGAGTTCAATTTCAAAAATTACTTTCTTAATGCTCACTTATGTTGCATTAAGAACCTACATGCAAAATTTCAGGATTCTAAGTTCAGCGGTTTGAGCTGTGCGTTGATCTCTCTCTATATCAGTCACCTTCCTCTTTTATATATATAGAAGATTTTAGAGTTAATTTTATTTTATTATTCGAGGTTATCATAATAACAAGCAGTCCTTCTCTCAGTCTTTCTCTATTGACGTTAGTTTAGAGCGTTAGTAGAGAAAGACAGATGGGGTACCGCGATCTTCTCTCTCTTTCTAACCGTTGGACGTTTCCGCTTACCGGCAGTCATATGTCTTCCCTACTCTATCTATAATACCTCTATACGCACCGCTCGTCCGCCGCTCGTCACCCGCTCGTCGCCCGCTCCCGCTCCGCTGTGTTCGAAAACACTCCCATATAAATCCATACATTTGAACGTGCCGCTGCCGCTCCGCGCCCGCTCCGCTCCCGCGCCCGCCCCGCTCCCGCTGAGTTCGTGTACGCGGCCTTAGGGATAACCCACAACAACCATTTTTTATTCCTTTCTTTTTACGAAAAATAAAGGCTTATTTACGAAGTGATTTTAAGCAATACAGAATGAATTCTTATACAATTAAGTAAATTAAATACATTGTTCATATAATATAGATCAAAATGGCCCTTTACAGTATCTAATTTAAATGAATATATTCGAAGATATTACAGATTTAAAATGCATGAATCGTGTCGTCGGCCGGGGCATATGAAATCCACCCGTGCGAAGCCGGGGCGGGTCGCTAGTCTTTAATAATCACTAAACATTCAGTTAATCCATGCGTATGTTATACATACTCGTATATAAAATCAATTGCTGTTCGTTTTTCTCGCTAAAACTCGAGAACGGCTGTGCCGATTTAGCTGATTTTGGTTTTGAAATGTTTGTCGTAGTCCAGGGAAGGTTTAAACGGTGAAAAATTAGAAATAACTTGAAAATCCAAATGTCACGTGTACGAAGTAGCGGGCACAGCTAGTTTAATATAATTTACACTGTCATGACAATAAAGTACTTTAAATTTAGCTTTAAAACAGGATGACAAAGACTGCACACCTGCATGCAAATGAATATCACGAGACCATTCTAGTGTTCCTTGAGCAAGTTTAGCATAAGTACGGATATATCCGATCCAAACATAACGGTCCTTGAACTCGTTCACAACAACAATCCTTAATGGACATCCGTCGTACAACCATCAGTATTAAAGAAACAGCTTCTTTGAAACCATTGGAGAAAGGCGAACAGACAAAGATAAATCATAACCCCGTATTATTAGATACTAGTTGTTGCCCGCGGCTCCGCCCGCGTGTATGTCGGTTATCGCGGCAAATAGTAGCCTATGTGTTATTCTGATGTATAAGCTATATTACTGTAAAGTTTCATCCTAATCTGTTCAGTAGTTTTTGTGTGAAAGAGTAACAAACATCCATCCATCCATACTTACAAACTTTCGCGTTTATAATATTGGTTAGATGTGTAAGTGTACGTTTCTGAATGCTTTTCTGCGTTTCTTGTTCTCGTTGTGGTGATAAATGTCGTTAAAAGATGTTTAAGTGTGGCTATTGGTTACTAAACGATTAACAAGCATGATATTACGAATGTCGCAACTGTTATGCATGGGTACGAATATGTGTAAGGTCACCAGTTCCAAAAGAAATCAAATGAATTTAGATTTATTATTATCGTCATTTTTATGATTTGTAACCTAAAAGTAGTTATAATATTTTTCACCTTTCACTTTAAAGATTATATATTTAAACTGATGATTACGACTACAACTTATTATCTATTTGTTCCAAAATTATATAACTATTACCACGTTCCTGATGTAGGTGAATGAAAATGTTTATAGCTTCTACAGTAATTGTTTAACAATCCGTATATAATCTTATAATATAAAATTCTCGTGTCACAATGTTAGTTACCATACTCCTCTGAAACGGCTGGAGCGATTTTTATGAAATTTGGTGTTCATATCGGGTAGGTCTGAGAATCGACCAACGTCTATTTTTTGTACACAATTTTTTTTTCTTTTTTATGGCAAAACAACGTTCAAGAATCAGCTAGTAATACATAAAAACTATGAAAACAACGTAAATCAGTTTTATAAATTTTACACATTTCATCAATAAAAATCGAAAGGAATGAATATAGGACTATCAAGATCTTTTAACTAAGTATTTTACTGGCTTTTTCCTTACCTTTTAAGGTACAATTTTACTATAAAAGAATGTCTTGCTAGTCATTAAAATTTAGGACAACTCTTAATTGAATGTTAAATAAGCTTTTTAGTTAAAATTAAATAAAACACGCGCTTCTAAAAGTTGTTTACAGATAAACAAATATACAGGTGAAGCCAAAAAATATCTATATGTTAAAATGGCGATAAAGAACATTAGGACGCTATTAAAACCAGACCAACGTCCCGAAAACATAATTATAAAAAGGTAGTAGAGCCACGCTGATTTCAGCACGATCTGGCCGGCTCGACCGGGGCGGTACTACCCTCGCACAGAAAATCAACGTAAAATGACAGCGATAGTGCTGTCGTGTTTCGTTGGTGAGTGCGAGACCGAGGCCCAAATAGTCTAGTCAACAAGTTCCATACTTGTTGACTAGACTAAAAGATGCAGTACCATCACTAGTCCGCCATGGTGTGGGTCGCCATGCTGCATTGTCTGCATTCGCAATGAGTATGGTGACCACCACTCTTGGATTCTGCTTTTGCTTTCCATCAGGCTGAGTAGAGTCATTTTGGCTGGCCATACATAAAAAAAAAAACTAACTTAGGGCCATACATAAAAAAAAACTAACTTAATGAAATATTTGAAGTAAGGAGGTCAGGTCGAAGTTCTAGTTCCAAACAACACAGCCCAGAAATCAGTTTCTGGGCTGCATGATACATTTATTCTTTGAACAATCATCAAGTCAAGTCTCTTCTCGCAACTTATCTAAAGACCTTTAGGGGTTTGCGTTAAATTCTATCGTAATGCTCTTAAGGCTGCTGTGATAACAAATATTATCACGTCACCAACAGTATATTCAATGATTTCAGTTTTTGAATTTGGAACTTGTTATCTTCACACATTTAATCATCGAAACAAAAAGCCTACATTTTTATATTTCCGTCGTTTTCTCATCACGGCCATTGTTTTCACTAATATTACATCACTGGGTCACGTTGAGTAACACACATTTATTTGCTGGACACTTTCAGCACAATTCTTATACCAAAAGCTCGCGTGACACTAGAGTAACCAACAGCAAGTAACTGTGGCGGGATGGTGAGGATCGATATTATAGCATGCTCTGACTGAACTTTTATTTCAAGGGCAGCTTTATCATGATTAAATACTGACAGTTCGACGATTGGGTTATGAAGAACCAATCATGGCCACGTTATGAAGATCTTGGCTATGCTACGTTCCGCATCCTGGATCCATATTTATAGTTTACACAAATAATAAGTTAAATGCTATGAAATATATTTAGCTTTAATTCCGCGAGACAAATATCCAGGTCTGAAAGCAGGGCACAAATCCCACCGTCATGCATATGTACACATACAAAACAAGTGAGAAATAATTAGCATGCCATGCAACCAAACCTATACTCGACACGTGTTTCGCCCCTCCACGGGGCATCCTCAGGAGATGTTGACTCGTCGAGCGTTTGAGCTCGAATGCGCGCTAGCGCACCGCTGTCGGCCCTTTATATACCGTTTCGATGACGCTATAATCACGATCGATACAATGTCACAACGACATCTGTGCCGAACTACCCGCAATCATACTTAGAAGTGGTGATGGAATTAAGTTTGTTTGGTCATTCAACAGTGTATATGCATTATTATTGTTATATTTTGATATTTCTAACTGTTCCAACACACTCATCCGGAAACCCTTATCGCAAACATGCAGAATGTTATAGGTATTGTTGCCGCTCAAGGAGTGGCCGGTGTCGATTAAATGTTTTGCGAAATGTGATTTATCTGGATGGCCATTCCTGTGAGCGGCAACATGTTCCCTGTACCTAATTTCGAAACTACGGCCTGTCTGACCCACATAGACCCCGGTGCAATCATTGCATACTAATTTGTAAACTCCGGATTTTTTTGAATTCTCTAATTTATCTTTACCGTTACATAGTTTACGCAAGTTATGATCCGATCGAAAAGCTACGTAAACATTGTGTTTTCTTAGAATATTCGCGATTCTATCTGAAATTGGGCCTATGTAAGTGAGACTCCCGACATTCTTGTTAATTCTTTCGGGGGTACAAATAATAAGAAATATTATCAAAAAGAAGAACAATACTTTGGAATAGATAGAGATATTTGCTCATGGCTAACTGTAAAATGCAACTCAAATTGGTAAGTGCTTGACAGCTTTCAGAAAAGTTATTGAAAGTCAAAGAGACCAAGTCAAGGACGGTCTAAAAATTGTTTTTTGGATAGTGTCTTAGATATGACTGAGACACACGCAATATTCGAGCAACGTACAATACCAATGCGAATACATTCTTAATTGTGTAGGCAGCAAGGATATCTTTATTGCCTATTTCCTAAACACTGACCTGCAAGAAATCCTACAGAAACCTACAAAGATTTCATAACAAATAGTTAAGAAATTAGTAAGCAGTTGGAACTAAACTTTATTGGAGATTCAGAAATCCATTTACTTTCGATATAATTTCGATTACCAAACCAGTCATATTTCGATCTGAATGACAAAACAATTTATAAATATTGATTTGGTATAACCATAAAAGGAAATCAAACTTATGATAATTGAATTCTCAAGAGCCGATCAATTAAACCTGTACAACCGGTTACGAAACCAATGAAAAATAATAAGTAATATGAGCAAAAGGTTGGCACAAAAGCTTTTAATACAACAAAAGAGGTATAGACCTCGAGACTAAATTTTAATCTGTAAGCGATCGCGGGATACTCTACAGTAGGCAATTTCTTTTGTGGTGTTGGACAGCAAGAATCTTAATGGAAGCAACTATATCCACCTTATGTAACCATTTCATTTCATATAGGTAGCACAAAAGTTTCACTTTTATTAAAAGCAATTCAATGTACAGCTGCGGCCAAACGTTCGAAAACAAATGATATCAAAGAATAAACACGATAAACGTTGGTGGTTTTCGAAATTAGTCTTATCTTATGAGAAGGCATTTGAATTCTAAGTACTGTTCCTCACACAAGAAATATAAAAGACAATAGATGCTTTTATAATTGTCTATTTAGTTATGGTGTTTTTATCTAAGTAGTTACGTTTCCGTTCATAATGGCGAAACTAGTCCGAAAAACCAGCTGCTCTAGACATCGTACTTCTGGGTCTGAGAAAGGGTCATTGGCACTAACTAATTTAAGAATACAAGATTAATATATTCAGAAATACATAAGTTTATGGCTGTAAGTTGTTGTAAAATGCTTCCGTCACGATATACGGTTCTTTTCTTAAAATATTTTATATTAGTCGCAGCGTGAATACTAGTGCATTTAATTTTACTCAACCAAACAAAAATTGGCCTATGGATCGACTGGATTAAAGTTTTGTTATTTCTTTTTAGTAAAATATGTTTTTCGAAGTTTTTTGTTGTCCGTATGGGTAACGGATTCTATCATCATCAGTATCACCACCCATATTCATCCCGTGGGTGCCGTTGAGACGACTGAAGCCGGGTTTACACCGAACAAAAGTTGGCAACTTTTTTGTTGTCAACACGTGTTGGTGACAAAAGTTTTTCCTAGTGTTGGCAAAAAAAATTGTCAACAAATGTTGGGAACCGTGTTTCTGTTTTTGGCGGTAAACATCAAAAGAATACGCTTGTTGAAGATATTTATTGGCTCTGTTGAAACGCTTAGTTGGAATGTTTTCAAACTGTTGGCGACTCGATGTAGACACAATGGAAACAAAAGTTGGCAATTTTCTGAAGAGTTTCAAACAGTTGGAAACACTGAAATTGCCAACAATTACGGTGGAGAAGGGCCTTAAGGGAGCAAACTGCGCAATAGGTCAAAACCTCCTTGATTTTGAACGATTGCGACCTCAAATTGATGAACGTATTGACTCCATATTCTAATCTGTATTAGTTCGTACTCTAGACAGAGCACTGTTCATCAAAAATGTATAACGTAATATTGTAATGAGTATAAAATTGTATAAATACACAAACTTTGACGTGTTTATTATCATTAATTATCTGTAATGAGCGTTGAGCGAGTAAAGGAATATACATCTTTTTGTTTACAATTGAAGGAAGCGTCTATTAAAAGAGAAATGTAAACTTACAGACTGAGTAAAAAATGAACTAAAGAAAGATTAACAACAGTGACCCTGTTTGGGGTCAATGTTCTTTTATCGGCATTGAAAGATCTTTGTTGTGGTTGTAGGAAATAAATTTTGTACGATAACACGACTGGGTGGATGTGTTAAGGTTTAAAGTTTACTCAAGTATATTTTACCACTAGCTTTTGGAAACGCAACCTCGTTTGCGTCTACTAATGCCCGTAGCGTGATAATTTTCCCCCGTTATTGAAACATTCTTCATTGGTGCTCCGCACCGATTGGTCTTAGCGTGATGATATATAGGCTATAGTCTTCCTCGATAAATGTACTATCCAAAACTAAAATAATTTTTCAAATCAGACTAGCGTTTCCTGAGATTAGCGCGTTCAAACAAACAAACTCTTCAGCTTTATAATATTAGTATCGATTTACATATCGGCACAATTACTTTTGGATGAGAGGCGCCCAAGGTCTTTTACAATATGTGGAGAAAATTTTATGTTATTTTTTATTTTACCTCTTACTACAACTGTTGGAATATTGAGTAGTAGGTCACCGGAGTTATTTTCAAAATATAAGTACCGGCTATTAATGTAGTCCAGAATATTTTGTGAGGGGTCTCAATAAAGCACCAGGTAAATGCGTGGCTGGAATTCATAAAGATTGACCTTCGAGAGTTCAATGTCACATTATTTTGACATCCGAAAAATCCATATCCTTGATAGACAAATAGTGAAGTTCAAGCAGTGTTTCATAACAATTTTCCCTTCTAGGATGAGTTCAGTAAGAAATTCTATAAAAGCAATTTATAATGACTTTTACTTTAACATTTGATTAGTTTGAAAGTTTGATACGTACAATAAGTTAAACTCTATTTAAGGATTTTATGTTAATAAAATTATTAACAGTGGTTTAATTAAGGTGACCATTTTATATCATGTCCGAAAATTGCTTTTTCGGTTTTCAATTCTGAGTGCTATGGTTAGAAAACAGTTATAATTTTTACCCGACTGCAGCGAAGCCAAAAGGAAGGGATATATTTTTGACAGTCTATGTATGTTTGTATATTCACCGTAGCTTCTAAACTACTGAACCGATTTTAATGAATGAGGTGTCAACAGATTTGTAACAGTGACCCAGATGACATAAATAATATCCATACTTATATTATAAACGCGAAAGTTTGTAAGTATGGATGGATGGATGGATGTTTGTTACTATTATTACGATTAACACACCACTACTAGTATCAACTAGAAATATCAATCATATTGAGCCACAATAAATAGTCCATAAAATCATCTCGAATTTCAATAAAATAGACCACAGTTAGCAAATAAGTCTTTAGTTACGTTCAGAGTGTTGCCAAATATAAAATCCGGCACTAATCGCAATAACGGATTTTTAAAGCACACCTCCGTTTTAGTATTGCTGTCAATATTGATTTATTTTTATTGAAAATGGCCTGGCAGTCGAATTTAAATCGTTATTATAATGTTTTATTTCATAGATCACTATAAATTGTACTGTCATTGTTTACACTTTTGTACTAAAATAGGTCAATATACTGGACCAGGTTTATGGAATCTGTTTCACATAGATTGCTTAAAAATTTCAACTCTTTGCACTTCTACATAACAAACATTAAGTATTCCAAATTCAGTATGCGTCCAAGACAGCTTCATTTAATAACTCATGCACATTAATATAACTGCAAACAGAATACTCGTAGTATTTTAAGAAAATTAAAAGACGCAGGGAAGATTTGTAGCCACCCAACTAAGCACTCTGGTTACGAGTAAGCTCTTGTGAGAACAAGTTAAACCAACATTATCATAATTTTATAGTTTTTCAGATATATGTTAAAAAAACTAAACCTTTATAAATGTAGAAGTCCAGTCATTACGCTACATTATATAGTAGATTATATTATATTAGGGAATACAACTAATCCTAAATATTCATAGCAACTGCGAAATTTCTAGAATATGTTTTAGAATACAAACACACACGCTCTGCACACACACACACTTCTGCAGTGGGTATTATTTACGAATAAGCAAGTCTAAATTCTCAATTCAAATCTTATGTAATCCTTAAATCTGGTCGATCGTTTTACAATCAAACGACTACTGTCAGGATATAGGAAGTATTAACCCAATTCGTATGGATATTGAATATTGTAAGGTTTCTAAGAGTTAAACGCCTTTCATATTTCCTTTTTATACAATATAATGTTGCTTAAAATATAATGGTCGTAAAATGTGTAATGTTTATGTCGTCCGGGTGCACTGACTATACACATATTATTACGAGTATTAGCATCGTTTTTATAAGCGGGTAAAGGCACAAAAGATAGCACTGATCTGACACAAGCCTCGAGCTTAGTGCGGAAACCGTCGTAAATTCAAATTGTAATTTATGTACAAATAAAAAAGTAACATAAATTTAAGATTTATAACTTATTTAACCATGCATGTATCTTTCTTTTTCCTTGCTGAAACAGGAAATCTTTATTTTTTATTAAATATGAAGTTACAAGAAATTTGGAGTTAATATGATGGTAGAAAGTTAAAATACAAAAAAATCGATCAGGAAAGTTTAAGTTTGAATCAGGTGCCGAATATCATGGCATCTAGTGTACGTAGTCACCCAGCGGTCATAATTCGACCATAATTCATTTATTTTCATTTTTTATCTTTCAGCACTATTTAAACTGTCAAATTTAATACACGTTCGCATGTACACTACGTTCGCATAATTTTCGTAAAAAGGGGCACAAAGTTTTTGCTTCACGTGAGAATAAGAAGCTATTGATTCAGTTTGGATCTAAAATTTCCATGAATCAGCCGCACTGTATTGTACGACTATAAAAGTTATGTAAGAAGACAACTGGTTTTGGACAATACTACCTAAACTTTAAACCCATTATACAGTTTTTTTTTATCCTATCTTGTAAGTAAAGCTAGTCGTGATTCGACTGTAGAATTGTATCAGTTCGTTCTGATTTTGAACGGACAATTCAAATAAGCCTGTTTTCTTGAATGAACTTGTTTCGTACTTTTACTTTTTACTGAATTATATAGTAGAATAGAATATGACACTTTGGAACGTGGAATATCACAGATTCTAACTCTTGTTATATCGCATTCCATAACAGTGACGGTATGTTGTCAAGGACCGAATAAAATTTGCATGAACGTATCATAGAACTTACGTATAAATAGAATAAATATTATCTGAGATTCTGAGATAATTTATAATCGTTTAATAGCTTTTAAGTAAAGTCTTGGACGAGGATTTTACATGTATGTAGATAGACACAACACAAACATTAAATTCTAAATACTACAAAGGTGAGAGTGGAAGTGGAGAATTTGTCAGAGTGAATATCCTGAACTACTTTGTAGAATTTTTTGAGGTTCAATCCAATCTGGTCAACCTCTTTAACAAAGCTTGCCTATTTTCTATCAAACAGACACCATTTTTTCAACAATATTATTTGCGTTCGTGCTGTCGTGTTTTGTTTGTGAGTGCGAGACCGGAGGCCCAAATAGTCTAGTCAAAATGTCCCATACTTGTTGACTAGACTAAAAGATGCAGAAGCATCACTAGGCCGCCATGGTGTGGGTCGCCATGCTGCATTGTCTGCATTCGCAGTGAGTATGGTGACCACAACTCTTGGATTCTGCTTATGCTTTCCATCAGGCAGAGTCATATTGGCAGGCCAAACATAAAAAAAACAACATATAATCTTTTACACACCGAATAGCTACAATAGTCCAACTGAATACCACGATTTAAAGTAGATAGGATAGTAGACTCATCAATATGGTTGAGTCAATAAAGAAGACATATTGCTTAAACGTGACGCCTATTCATATTAAAGTAAATAGAGTAAGTCAAAGGAGTATCAATACGTTCTGCTACGAAAGTTATTTCAATAGGTTCTTACCTCATGATCCCTGTAGAAAGGCTCCTGAAGGTTATCAGGGACTCTATTGTTGAAAGCCTTTGATAACAGCCATTTAATTGACGCTCGTTGTTTTGACTGTAACAACACAAACATTTCTTATTAGCTGTTGTGGCTAACAATGCCAATATTTTAAATATAAACATACAATTCTCCGAATAATGAGTTCAGGTCACGGCTATAGTCTTTTGAGTAGACTTCATAACCAGTACTTCTACGTCAAATTTAGCAGTACTAGACATTACTGGATATCGCAAAACCTAGTGTAACAATAACATACAAAGACAACCGGTTTTTTTTATTATACCACACAAGAAATATCACGTAGCGGCATTGAACGTTTGATATATTACGGTCATGCCAACAGGTCGTCAACAGAGTTAACGATGTAATAATTGCAAACAGCACTGAGAGTCCATTGAGCCAGTTGTTGGCTGTCGATTGTCTCAATTATTGTCAACAGTGAACCGCTGGCAAGTTATGGCAACGTCCGCTTATTGTCATCGCGCTGATCAATAAGTGGAACTAAATTGGAACCTTGTTCTAGTTTGAATGGTGGGCTATCATCTGTCAATGGATATTGTGATAGTTTTATTGGACGTATGAGATGTTTGCATTGAATTTAACAGTGATGAGTGAGTATTGGCCATTAATAAAACTTCAGGTCTAGAGAATCATAGAGTTGAACATGGAGGAATGACCAAGGCCGCAGACAGAAAGTCTAGTAAGGCTTTTATACAGAAAGAAGTTTGTCTGAAAAGGCAGACGAAGATATATATATACTAGCTGACCTACGCAACCTCGTTTGCGTCCAAACTACCATCCCCCGTTTTAACCCCAAAAGGGGGTTGATTTCTAAAGATACATTATGAGTACACCTCCACACCATCTATAGAGCATACAATTTAAATTTCAAGTATCTTACTTAAAAAAACATAGGACTTTCATACAAACTTCCAACCCCCGTTTTACCCCCTTAGGGGTGGTGTTTCGTAAAATCCGTTCTTAGCGGATGTCTACGCCCTATAAAGAACCTACCCGCTAAATTTCAAGTTTGTAGGTGTTATAGTTTCTGAGATTTCGTGCTTAATAAGTGAGTGGTATTTCGCTTTTATCTAAATAGATTTAAGAAGAATATGTCAGCCGCGTTAGATAATATTGTTCAAGTTAAAATAGGTACTACAATGTTAAACATGACAATAGGTCAACTTAATTTGCCTACCACGAGATTAGCAATACAGAAAGTTATTACTTACAAAGGTTAAAATTAAAAACATCGGTGAACAAATCGATGAGATTGTCTATTTTATCTGTTGGTTATCGGACATTGCCATTATATTAGTAATAATGGACTCAATAAGCTTGTATTAGTCGTCAGATGAATTAATGCCTTTATTGCATTCGATGATGATCTGTGAATCACAGAGTTGCGTACGTGTTATAAGCGTTTGATAATATACTAGCTTTTGTTCCCGGCTCCGTCCGCGTTTATGTTGGTTATCGCGATAAAAAGTAGCCTATGTCCTTCCTCAGGAATCAAAGCATCTCCATGCTAAATTTCATTGAAATCTGTGCAGTAGTTTAGCCGTGAAAGCGACTGACAGGAGTTACTTTCGCATTTATAATATAAGCATGGATTAGGTACCACCACAGATGAGCAACGCCTTAATTCATCCACCGACCATCAACAAAATCCAGTAATAAAGTCACATTTCTCCCACGTTTCACGAGTAGCAAAACAAAGGTCACATTTTTGAGGTCATCAACACAACAGTTTATAATAGTAAGGCCCCATGTCAAAATATTAGTAGAGTTTAGTATTCTCTACTGGGAAATAATTATTAGATGTTTGTTACGACTAATTAAAATTAACTATGTTATGTAATTTTCCTTTATATATAGGTTATCCGTAATACGTTTGTGTAAACAGAACAAAATAAAGTCTATAGCTGACCCGGCGAACTTCGTACCGCCATATTTATATACAATAATTAGCAATAAATTAAAATTGCGACTATAATTTGAGATTTAAACTATCCTATCTCTCAATTTGGATCGAACTGCACATGGTGTGCAAATTTTATTATAATCGGTTAAGTGGTTTAGGAGTCCATTGAGGACAAACATTGTGACACGAGATTTATATATATTAAGATGTAAAGCTGATCACAGTGTTGTTCTACTAATAGTGTTAAAGTTAATTTAACATTAGGTGTCAATTTGAGTTTAAGTTTTTAATAAGAAGAAATACTAATTACATTCGAACCACAGGTAATGCTAAATCGACTTCGACTGCCTCGTTGGTCTAGCGGTTGACGTATGCGAAATGAAACGAAATGATATATATTTGCAAGAATGTAGTACAAAAACAGGTCACAACAATTCTATAAAGCTCGAGTACATTCTACCATAACAATGGTGTGCAACTAGCAATGTCTTACATTACATTAATGGCATGCAATACAATTAAATTAAATGTCAATTTTAATTGATTTCATTAATTTTATTATGATTTTATAAAAAAAAATAAAAAAATAACAGTTCAACAAATCAATTACCGAATGCCGAAAAAATTTATTAAATGTCACAATAGATAAAATATATCAATTTAGTCAATGTCAAAATAATTTAGAGATGTCAATACAATATAAAAAAGGATAAATATAAAAATTTCTATAAAATCATTTCACTATGTTTTCATTCCTTATTTGTCGTGTAATCATTTAAATTGTAAAAACATTTTTGAAAAAGCCATTTGGTTAGATTACTTTTGAAAATTTTTAAAGGTTGATCCTTGAATACATTTGGTAATTTGTTATAAACTTTAATTGCAGTTATGTAAGAGTTTCTTTTATGTATTTCTAGATTGCTTCTTGGTTGAAAGATTTTGTGGACATTTCTGGTTATAATGTCTCTTTTTGATACATTTGATTGACGATCAAAGTATTGAGGATGTTGTTTAACAAAAACACAGAGTTCCCTAATGTACATAATAATAAAAATATTTTTTTTTATTTTTTATTACAGCAAATTACATTACACATGCATGCTAGCGGTAAAATATTGAACTGTTTAAAAATTGGTCTGCAGCTATCCATAAACCATGCCCCGCATATTGCTCTTACACACTTCTTTTGTACACGAAATACCTTTTCAATGCGACTGTCGATCAAGAGGTCTCGAGGTCGAATCCCGGGTCGGGCCAAAAGCGTTATTGTTTTTCTGATTATAGAAATACTTAATAACAGCTCGGAGTTTGGAAGTTGGGGTCTGAACCCCCGTGTCTCGGAGACCACGTAAAGCTGTCGGTCCTGCGCCTGATCTCTGCCCGATCGTGTCGATTAACCGTCCCATCAAATTATGAGAGTGAGGGAACAGAGAGTGCACCTGTGTGTGCGCACAGACTTGTGCACTATAATATCTCCTGCGTAGTTGGCTGGTCTCCGTTGAGACTGGCCACCGTGGCTGTAATCGGCTAGGAGAACATCAATGCTAAATAAATAAAATATTTTCGGACTTCTAGCACACAATGCCGTCTAGATTCAAACTAAGCAGAGCTTGTATTATGGGTAGGTACTCGGCAACTGGTATAGATACATACATACTTTTTTATTGTAAATAGATACATGTTATACATAGAAAATATTAAATTATAATATCTACACTTATAAAGCTGAAGCTGAAGAAGATTAGCGCGTTTAACCAAATAAACACACTTATTTGGTTGAACGCGCTAATCTCAAGAAGTATTGGTTCAAATAAAAAAAAATTGTGTTCGTCGCAAGGAAGGCTGTAAGCTATTTAACATAATGCTATGTTAGCTTGTTTCTAATAAACCCCGCGAAGTTACAAACATGAAGAAAAAAAACTAATTACTATCAACTCGCTTACTGTGATGCTGACAAATGCGTTAAGCTGTCAGAGCTGCTCGGTACAAACATATAATTTACAAAACATGGAAATGTGCTTTTGGGTATAGGTACTAAAACAAAATACGGGAAATCAACAATGACTGTAGTTTATTTTCTTTTATTTCACTTATGGTAATAGATAAGTCATTGATTAACTTTTAGTAAAATTTCCACTATCGTTGACTGTATTTTTTTATTATAAAGTTTGATGTTTCTTAGTAAGCATGTAAAAGCGAAATTGATTTTCATCTTCAAAATATTACTTCGGCGCTGAAGTGCAAATTTCTCCTGACCTGTGTGTTTGGTGAAACTCTGGCATTTGATACATGACTCTACGGCAAAATCTAACAGCTACATCCAATGTCCAGCAATAGACGAAAACAACCGATGATCAAATAAGTGCCTAATCAGGCTTACACTAACTACACATATTAGAAAAGAGTTTTGTCATACAATTAAATATCCCATTTATCTTTTTAACAACCGGGAGTTAATGGTAAAGAACCATTAAATATTTTATGTATCTACTTTTAAGGTGTAATCCATCAGGGAGTACTTTAGTTAGACGTAAAATATCGTTTGCGTATATCTCTTAATAAAACTTACACTAGATACTAGATGATGTCATAAACAGTGACATTGAAATATACATATATAAAGAACATTATCCATACCTAGTAAATGAATTTTTGATGATAATATAATGTCAGAATGTTAGAGATGTAATTGTTAAGTTGATATTATGTTTGTCATTTTAAATAACTTAAACGCTGAAGAATAAACATTATTTTATTATTTTCATGGGAGAGTTGTTTCGGTACATTTGGGCCCACGATATAAATCGATGTTTAGCAAACACTCGATGTATAGTAATGATGCATCATACTGAACCGATTTTTTGATAATACTTTAATTTCTTTTTCGTTTTTGTTGGTTGCATCGAATACGCAAACTATGAGTGTCTATGAGTATGAGCAACACTGACTGACAAGTGTGAATAGGCACTGCCTACTTAATAGGAGTAATATCACAACCTCACAGAAAACCGATGCTAATAAACGCTTATGTTGCATTTTACCAGATAAGTGAGGTTACAGGAGGGATTGACAGGTTTAAAAGGTCTCTGATCAAAGACAGGCAACGCCCTTGTATTCCTGTGCGAGCGACGTAATTGCTCAACATCACGTGAACCGTCGGCTCTTTTGCATCCTGTCATAAAAAAATGCTGTTAAAATATCATTCACTCCAGCAGTCTCGCGCATGCTCGACCAGTGGCGGACATTGAAGAGGATGCTTGTTAGCTCTCAAATTAAGCAATTGGGGTAACATAAACCAAAAATTTATAGATATTCTTTTAAATACATAATTGAAATTGAGATTTAGTGATTTTAACACTATTCTTTTTGATTTTTTAAACAATGTTGCAATAGTGTCAACGTTTTACTAGATTATGCTGTTAGCCCTCAATTTTCAGCTCTAATAGAATAAGGTTAGTACTTCATTAACTGCCTTGAAAAAAAAGCTTTCAGTTCGATTGCTTCATTCATAAATTAACACGCCCGTGTGTTTTGTTACTTAATCTAACTTAACTCTTACCAATGATTACCTGCATGTCTTTTTCATTATCGATTAAAATGTAAGCAGTAGCAGCTGCTTGTTTCGTTTAGAAACGATAAGCTTAAAAGATACGAACTTGTTATCTTCTGCTATCAATCTTACTTAACATATTTTCTTTTCAATTACTTACGATATTCACTCGTCCGCCAACGCACTACTATTTTGCATATTCGGCAACGGCGTGGGTGCCTTGACCTCTAAAAACGTTCTATTGTTAATAGAATTGACCTCCATTAAAAAAAGCAGTCATGAGCACTGCCACAATTGAATACTTAATACTATAAACAAACAGTTGTTATTTTTAGGTATTCAAATTAATTATTTGATCATAAATTAAAATTTGTACATTAAAATTGTTGGACAACTCCCGCATTAGTAATATACATCCTGTACCGCGAGGGACTTTACATACTATATGTGAAACGGACACAAAGAACACTTAGACTCAGAACAACAATTTGTGGATCACACCATGTGGGATTTGAACACGCAACACTTGGCGCAATGGAAAGCGGCGTGGCGACCACTTAAACCACTAGGCCAACCGTGCAGTCAATGGTGTTAGCGTTAACATGTCAATTAACAGCGTTAATGATATCTTACGTGAGGGGGGGTAAGATCATGTAAAAGCTACCTGTAGAAGATTTTATTTTTTATTTATTTATTTTACAACTTTATGCACAGAACGTACAATGGCGGACTTAATGCCACAGGCATTCTCCACCAGTCTACCGTTGGGTGGTGTGGAAATGAATGAAAAGGTGCACTACACATTAGTAAGGGGTTCTAAATAGACAATTAAAAAAAACGTGTGGCACTCGGGGACTGCAGCGGTAAAGCTATTGCATAGCATTTTTTATCAACTTATGCAATTATAATTATTTATTTATTTTTGCAGTATTTTTTTTGAACGTGTATACTTACGGAGCGCACATGCGGTGAGTGTGGCATTATAAAGATATGATAGATACCTATACACCTATATACTTTCTCACAAACAGCTGCTTACGTATTCGTCCGATTTCGGAGCAGCTCGTCTCGATCCGTGCGAGCTTCGGGTGTTAGGTTTTATTTTCGTTACGGAATTTCTTGATTCGGTCGCCGCGCTCAAAGCCCGCGATGAAAGCTATGCAATGGCTTAAAATTAAAAACTAAGAAACAAATGAGAAAAAAAACATATAAAAAATACGTTAAATCTAAATTTTCAATTAAGTACTTAGGTTTGCAATAAAAAGAAATTTAGTATAGAAATTTTGTTACTTAACAATATGTGAAAGAGACTATTGCAGTTTATCAGCTGTTCTTGACACCTTGCGGTAAATAGATTTAGTCTTTAGTGTAACATCCCATTAGAAATGCAATTGTGAAAGCAAGCACGCGACCGATCATACTCTATTATTACTTGCTGTAAACTTACACTTGAACATGTTAACGCATCACAATGAGAAATAAGAAGTGATTGTGTCTGTAAAATTTTAATAATTTTTACAAAACAAGTAAAAGAACGCGAGATTTGACTAAGACAAGTATAACGCTTAAAGTAATTAAGAAGATATCTGCTAATATGTAATAGTGTATTAATACAAGTGTAGTACATCGACTGTGAAATTTGAAAGCCATCTGAGTCAGAAATAAAAATAAATTCAATTACAACAGAAACTTGATTAATTATTAAGATCGCATGTAAAAATGTACTAAAAATCACAGCAATAAATGAATTTTGAAACATAAATTACCATTAATTTAATATTGGGCAAAAATAAAACATGATATTGTTTTTATTAATTCAAAATAAAACAATGGAGTTAAATCAAAAGAACAAAACTGCTGATACAATAAATGTCAGAAAGAAGCAATTTTATAAGATAAAATAAAATAATAAGTTTTTCTTGTATCAAAATATTTCAATAACACACTCACAGCTGCCAACATGCAACCTATATCAAAGAGTTTCATTAAACCCCTTTCGAATAAAAATAGCGTAACATGAACATGTTTAGAGCGGAAACATTATAAATAATGTGTCTAAAAGAACATACATACGACGAACTAGAGATCCAATATTTCCAAAATCAACAGCATTAGATAAGATCCGTAAAGAAGGAAAGAAATAAACAAAATAAGATGAGCTGATATCAATAACAGAATCAGAACGTCTACAAATCATAAGGCTGAAAGGTCGGAGCGCGTGCCGTCGCATGCCGCTACGGATAAAAATAGTATACACACAAACGGTGACACTCCCAAATAGGAAGCTTTTTGGACGAGCATGATCAAAAATATCGCAGTTAACATGCAGTGAATCATTAAAGGAAGTAATTATTGTCATATTAAAATGTAAGACATTTGTAATAAACAGGAGAATTGTGTTCTTAATGAACAACGAAACGGATGTTAACAGATTACGGTTTAGTGCTATTTTTGGGTAAAACCAAAAGTCATCCGATGAATAGATCATAAACCTCCTTTGCTCAAATAGTTAGCAGTAAGATAGACAGTAATATTGAAATCATTTGAGAGATTTTCAAAGAAAAAGTAGATGAACTTACAAGACTGGGAGTGACGTAACATAATCAATGAAATAAACATCGCATTATCATATACTTATTTTTGTTTAGATTAGTGTCATTAGAAAAAAACAACACATTCGATATTTGATCGATCGATTGTACACCCACAAATATAAATATGTGAATGAATCTTGTAGAAATTTGGCACATATGTGTAGTTCTATTAACGCATCCAATAAGTACTGAAGTATCTTTATTTCATGAAAACATTTAGATTTGAAAGTAAAATTTAAGTTAACACAAGATTATAAAACAAACAAAACCGGATGCATATGAATTAAGTTAGATAAGTAAGAGTCTAAATAAGTAATTATTAATTAAGTGTTATATTTTGGCAAGAAATGGATACAATAGTGTTAATTTTAAACAAAATTAAACCGATAAAAGAACAAAGGAACTAAAACTCCAAAAATAATATTCAGAAATAAACTTGTTACTCTAACTAACTTGTTACAATACTCGTAATAGTATCGAAATATATTTGAGTCGATTAAAAACGTTTCGAAAGAGGGAAGGGTCGTGTCGCCACCGCTACGCATTCCTTTGTCATTATTTCATTTAACGTAATAATTTATTAATTTATTTGTATGATGTTGTGAAATTAAATAATTGAATTAGTGTTAGTTGGGTTAACAAGTTCCTTCTTAACTTTATTTATGTTTTAATTGCAAGACACTTTTCGCCAGATAATCCGTGCGTGGCTTTTGGTCACCACATTTTGTGAAGACGTACGTTAGAGAAGGTATGATAGAAGACAGACGTCACAAGGGACGTACCCGGCGCTGGAGCGAGCAAAACCATATAACTCCAACACACGGCTAAGGCAACGAATATGGCTGTATTTCACCCTAGCACCTCCGTGAATTTAACGGGACAGGGACTGTCCGTATATGACAGTGCGGTTATATTTCTAACAGGCAGCCATGTCAGCCGGAGTTACATAGATTTTCTTTCTAAGATACATCTGATGTCCTGATGACGGAACTCGTGTTTTAAGTTGAAACTATTAGTTTCAGATCTGACACATTAGCTTTTTGATAAAAATAGTTTCTAGATACGTTCATGTAATTAGTTCGCTAGGAAGACCACACAGTCTGATAAATAAACTTCCTTCTTTTTTTTATGGAATAGGGGGCAAACGAGCAGACGTATCACTTGATGTAAAGCGATTACCGCCGCCCATGGACACCCGCAACACAAGAGGCGTCACAAGTGCGTTGCCGGCCTTTGAGGGATGGGGAGAGGGATGTGGGGAGGGGTCGGGGTATGGGCCTCCGGTATGCTCACTTACTCGGTGAAACACAGCGCAATCGCTATTTCACACCGGTTTTCTGTGAGGTCGTGGTATCACTCCGGTCGAGCCGGCCCATTCATGCCGAAGCGTGGCTCTCCCACGGTGTTCTTCCCCATTGTAGCAAAATATCCAATCAAGATTATAAGTCTAATTCAGATGCTTGTTGTCGTAAAGCGAATCATTCAATTTGAGTGACAAGTGTGGGTGTGTAAATGATATCTCCTTTACAAATATAAATCGTGATCTAGACGGGTTACATTGAAATCACGAATAACAATGGAGATTGATAAAGTACAATCAATAAAGAGAACTGCATTTATTAATAAATGTAACATACGTATAAATAGAATTCAGAGCGTAGCTTAGTAGTAGATTTTGTAATGTAAGCTTAAAACAGCACGCTAATAAACGTACAAGGGGCGTCCATATTATACGTGAGGTGTTTTTTTAAATTTTCTGTCCCTCCCTCCCCACCCTGGTGAGATGTCGTGAGATTTTATTCAATCCCCTCCCCCATCCCCCAATCTCACGTGAGATTTTTCAAAATGTGGGTTTCTTACGTAAACGCGTTGGACTGTTATTGTAAAAAGAAAAAAAAATTGATTCGTGCTTTTATTTACGACTAGTTAAGACTAGTAATGAATATTGCTGAGAGTTTATAGAGTGTATATATAAAAGTTTAATAAAAAATTAACAATAGAATACTTA
This sequence comes from Diaphora mendica, assembly GCA_949125395.1. NCBI lineage: Eukaryota > Metazoa > Arthropoda > Insecta > Lepidoptera > Erebidae > Diaphora > Diaphora mendica. The sequence continues at coordinate 3,825,983 of OX421317.1, forward strand.
AATCGTAACTACTGTGATTAAAAAAAGAATATCTACTCTAATTCAGTCCATAGAGCGTGGAGAGCATGGAGTCATGCGCGGTCTCAAGAGAGATTATTGGAACCAACATGTCCATTTGATTTTCAGTAAAATCATCTGCTCCTTCAACTTCGTTCTGATCTAGCCACTCTAAGCCGTTGGCGCTTGCGCACAGTAACTCATTGTGACAATCCGTGAGGGTCGCACTTTGCAGAACATACGCGCTTGCTAAGCTGGTTCAATGTGGGCCGCTCGCCTGTGCTCTGCAGCTCTTGTGCCAGATGCAAAGTAAATACCGCATGTACTGCAGCATCTTTTCTCTAAATCATCACGTACACTTATGCAGTTGAGATCATAAGGCGTGCTGGTGAAGGCATTCAGCGGTTGAATCGGTAGGCAGTGGCGTATTAGAAATGGAGCAAATGACTTTCCGTCATGCTCTTTAAAGTCCGGAATTGTCAAGTGTCCATCAACCTGAGTGCTAGGCTATAACATCGAATTATGAATGAAATTATTTTCTTTCTAACGAATTACTGAATGATCTTAATCGTATTACGATTACGCTTAAGATTAAATCTTAAGCATGTACAATCTGAATTAAATGGACCAAAATAGTATTTATTTTTTGTTTCAATCAGAAAAAAATTGCGTGATATTTGCCGAGACCCCCCCTCTCTTGAACGTAAGATTAGATGAGATTTGACTCGACCCCCTTCCCCCTTAAACATCTCACGTAATTTATGGACGCCCCCCAAGGTGCCAATATAGGAAACTAAATTGATGTAGATGGATTCCAAAGCCTATAACTATTATATAAGGCCGAGTATAGGTAGCCTATTATACAAGGTAAGCTTTAAATATACTCCGTGACTTGGAATATTAACTAAAAATTTTTTTGGAATGGACATATTTATAATGGAATATGAAATGGAATATCACACACGTATACATTTCGAGAGAATTTTCATATCGATTGTTTTCTGCGTTTCAATATTTTGTAAACCATTTAGGAATTAATTAGATAATCAAGTTTAGAGTCTCATTACTTTAGATTAGAGTATCATTAATTACATTTTGGTTAAGATAAATGACAGTTTACAATTTCAAAGTAAACTGTAAACGCCTACAGTTCAGGCACCATTTATCTTAGCCTATTGAAATGTTAATCTAATTTTAGTAACAATAAAGCAAACTAAATATTTTGTTTTATAACATAACTATATGTTCTTATTAACCGACTTCAAAAAAAGGACGAAGTTCTCAATTCGACTGTTTTTTTTTAAATGTTTGTTACCTCATAACTTTCGACTGGGTGAACCCATTTTGATGATTATTTTTTTATTTTAAAGCTGGTGCTTCCCATGTGGTCCCATTTTAATTTGGTCCAGTTCTGACATGTCATCCATGAGAAAATCATAGAAATCTTCAATTTGCATTAAGTATGTGCGCGACAAATTGACGAATAACTGAATATCACGCCGACTGATTTCGATGATTCTTTTTTTTTTTTTAAAAACTGGTGCTTCCCGTGTGGACCCAATTCAAATTGGCCGTTCTTGAAGTCGTTTTTTTTTTTAATTAAAATTTTGTATTATTTGCATAATAAATTCTACCAAATATCACAATGAGTACATGAGAATTTGTTACAACTGTTACAAGGTTTTGTTTAAAAATAATAAATTAAACTGAAAACGACTGCAACATTATTTGCATGACATTAGAAGTGTATGCCTGATTCCTTTAGAGCCTTCTTTACATGAATTGTGAAAAAAAAATTACAAAAACCGACTTCAAGGTTAGACTCTATTTCTCTTGGATGCCATCATCAGATCTTGGTGTCCTTATCATGGTACCACCGTTAGGATATCTCCTTTCCATAAAAAAAACAAACATCAAAATCGGTTTATAAACGAAGAAGTTATCCGCGAATACACATAAAAAAACCATATACGGTCGAGTTGAGAACCTCCTCCTTTTTTTGAAGTCGGTTAAAAAGAGCTTTCACACCCAGTCTTTTCTATAATAATACAAGCAATCTAAGACACAATAGATCCCACCAGGAACTATGATACGTCCGTATGGCGACGGGTCAAGAATACAGATCATCCCATGAGTGTTGTAAGAGTGGACTAGGAGGAATAAATGTATCAGGACAACATCACTGCAAAAAGAGGGAAAATTTGACACAAACCCTATACCGATTCGTTTGGCCAGCGTTATAGTAAGTAGGCCACAAAACGTGCTCTCGAAAAAACTTATGTCGCAGCAATGGTTTATTAAAATCTGTTGATGATGAAAGCATACAACCATAGGAAAAGTAAAGTAGTTTTAACCTACTTCAATAAAAGGAGGAGGTTCTCAATTCGACTGTTTTTTTTTTAATGTTTGTTACCTCATAACTTTCGACTGGGTGAACCGATTTTGATGATTCTTTTTTTATTTGAAAGCTGGTGCTTCCCGAATAGTCCCATTTAAATTTGGTCCAGTTCTGACATGTCATCCATGAGAAAACCATATAAGTCTTCAATTTGCATTAACCTGTGTTATGTGCGCGACAAATTGACGAATAACTTAATATCACGCTAACCGATTTCGATGATTCTTTTTTTAACCGACTTCCAAAAAGGAGGAGGTTCTATGTTCCACTGTATGTATATTTTTTTTTTTTTTTTTATATTTTTTTTTTTATGTATGTTACCTGATTACTCCGTCAGTTGTGGACCGATTTTGAATTTTTTTTTTGTATTCGACAGGGTATGCTTCCGTGGTGGTCCCATTGCCAGCATATCAGGATCTGATGATGGGATCCCAGGGAAATCGAGGGAAACCCTCATTTTTTATAGACACATACTATGTTTTTGGTATATTTTCTGAAGTTACACCGGTATTTGCGTCTGGTAGTCATCATTTTATGATGATGAGCTGATGATGTAAGGTACCACTCCTTAACGGTTAGGAGTTGGAGGATAAATCTTTAAATATCATATGTATATAAGTTACCTTTAGTCGTATTCTTACAAATTATTTAGGTAAGCTGATGATGGAAGGTGGAAGATACAACTCCTCAACGGTTAGGAGTTGGAGAATAATTCTTTCAATTTCATACGTATCTAAAGACCTTCAGTCGTATACTTTCAAGCTATTTAGGTGAGCTGATGATAGAAGATTAAACTCTTCAACAGTTAGGGATTAGAGGATGATTTTAATATTACACGTACCTTAATTTGTATTCTTGATGATGAAATTTGATGAAATAATTCAACTTACTACTTACCTACGATTGTTTGCACTAAAAACTGTAAAATAAAAACTTTTTATAAAAAAAAAAAACCGACTTCCAAAAACATCCAACGAAAACTCTCTGTCAAAAAACACTTAAAAGCGTAAAATAAACTGGTTCTTCATAAATTGCCTATACCTAATTCTTTATTCATTTAAATAGTAGTATTATAATGGGTGCTAGGTACCTAAAATCTGTTTGAAGTCGGTGCTAAGCCAAAACGAATACAAACGAACAATTACAAAAGTCTAAGCGATAGTCACTTGGCACCGACTTCAAACAGATTTTAGGTACCTAGCACCCATTATAATACTACTATTTAAATGAATAAAGAATTAGGTATAGGCAATTTATGAAGAACCAGTTTATTTTACGCTTTTAAGTGTTTTTTGACAGAGAGTTTTCGTTGGATGTTTTTGGAAGTCGGTTTTTTTTTTTATAAAAAGTTTTTTTGCTTTATAAAATACCGACTGAAACTTAATTTACTTGGACTTTCACCTAAATAACTTGAAAGTATACGACTAAAGGTCTTTAGATACGTATGAAATTGAAAGAATTATCCTCCAACTCTTAACCGTTGAGGAGTTGTACCTTCCACCTTCCATCATCAGCTTACCTAAATAATTTAAAAGAATACGAATAAAGGTAACATACATACATATGATATTACATCATCAGCTCATCATCATAAAATGATGACTACCAGACGCAAATACCGGTTTAACTTCAGAAAATATACGAAAAACAGTACGTGCCTATAAAAAATGAGGGTTTCTCTCGATTTCTCTGGGATCCCATCATCAGATCCTGATATGGTGGCAATGGGACCACCTCGGGGGCATACCCTTTCGAATACAAAAAAAAATATCAAAATCGGTCCACAATTGACGGAGTAATCGGTGAACATACATAAAAAAAAAAACATACAATGGAACATAGAACCTCCTCCTTTTTGGAAGTCGGTTAAAAAGTATATTATCGCCTTGCACTTCAATTGTATAATTGCACTGCTAGAAACGGTACACTTAATGATCCGCACAGACGATACGAGTATGCTATTTACTCGAGAGCACTGGGTTTTAAAACCTAACCGTTGTACGAAGTCATACGGGAAGTTATTAAAACACACTGTTTTATTAACGAACAAGAAAAAGATTATGGTTGTCTGGAAGAAATAACCGTGAGCGAAAAGACCACCGATCGTTATAGTCCATTCGTTTAGATAGTGTCCGTACATCCGCACGCAATTGTGATTATTGTTGTGAAATGCGACGTAAACTGACAAATCATACTTACTTGAGGGTGTACGCCGCAGGTGGGCCCTTTGATTTCATGGCGGCTGCCTCACGTGTGTCGGCGGCGCAATCAAGTGACCGTATCTAAGCGAATGGACTTTACACTTACATATTTTGTAACTTGTCTTTTCTATTGTTTTGTGTATACAATAAAGATAAACAAATAAATAAGAATTAAATTTAGAGCAAAAAAGTACGGGTTTTAGTGAGCTATGTTTCGGCAGAGATGGGCCAGGGAGGGTTGGATTTTAGAGTGATACAACTTTACAGAATATGGCAAAATGTTAAGCAATTTTTAATTCTGTTTTGCCGAGTGGGTTATTGGAACCCAACCCCTTTCTTGAGTGGCAGGGGAGAAAGAGAAAGAAAAACAGGTACGAAAAAATTTTTATTTATTAAATTAACAAAACTTACAACTGCAGCTTACATGAACCATATCTGGTTTTTTTTTCTTTATCAATTTAGATAAATGTTTCTATTAGCTATGTTTATGCAAATGTGTGGTAGTATGGTATGAATTTACATAACTTGATAGCTTGGAATCCCGTTGATGCATAACTTTGTTTTAGAATGAATAATACCTGACCAATAGCAGCACAGTAATGAATGTGCAACTGCTTTAAATGTATAGTAAGACCAGAATATAACATGGTATATAATATTAGCATTTGCTCGTGACTTTGTCCGTATTTATTTGATAATTGTAATATTATAACGGCACCAAAACATTTTAAATACGGATTCACGGATGACAATATAATTTCAGACGGTTTTCTAAAGTTTTCTTTTATAAGATTGTTGAGGAGAAAATATTTCGGAAGAACTGAATGTTCATTTAAGATACATGTAAATACATTTCAAATCAAAATACTTTAAAAACATTCCGAAAAACGTAGAAAAACTACTCCTAAACGAGTTCAATAGCTAAAATAATATTGCAAACGTTTGGAACATATAATTTTTCAAACGTAGAGCGTTCATAAAGACTGACGATTAAGTACTTTCATACACCACGCTATAACATATAGCAAGTGGAGCGGGCAGGCCACTCTCTAGACGGAATTTGTATTAGTTAATTGGGGGGCAATTAGCGAACTCGCATTTCACTCTCTCATGTGATAGCGAGTGAGAAAGGTGATAAAGGTTTAGTAACGTCACCGCCGCACACGAATTACGAACTTGTCGGAATCATCTACCGATAAATAAAACTCTGCATTAACACAGTTTAGTTTAAGCGTAACAGAGAGACGAGTTACCTCTGTACCATTCAGTAATCACACATCATCACAAGCAGTTGGTAATCCCCAACATTACGTAATTATAACACTACGATTTAGTACTTTCAAAGCAAACCTGTTTTGAATGTTTCATCAATTTCTATTACCAAGATATTTGATTCACACGTTCATTTGTTTATTTATGACGCGATTCTAATTGAACTACAGTTACGATGCACTCCTCTGACCTTAAGAACAAAGGGCAACGTACTTATTCGTAATACATAACCATCTTTATAACATACAACTTATATAACGAATGGGAAGGAACCGAACAGAGATTTGAGTGAAAGTTACTCAATCAATCCTAACTGAATAAAAGTGGTTGTAGCTAAATTACCAATGCTTCGAATTTACAATCAAGACGTAAATATCCTCCTAAAAGAAGCAGTAGCTTAGCTGCAATTGTTAGCGCAAACACAAGTGATGTGTGTGTAATGTTACCAAAGATGATATCAAAGCGGTCAGTTAAAAAGATACAATTTACTAAATGGGTTGAAGGTTCGTGTGTTGCAATGCAATTGTAACAGTTAACCGAAGCGATTAAAGTGGATTCAGATCGAAGACTCAGACTGGTTGATCAGTAGAAACTGGAAAGGTGTGTTGGCACCTGCGTCCCACGCGAAAGCCTGAGGTCGAGCGCCCACGCTGAATCGCCTCCACAAATTCACTGATATATTAACTTATAGCTCACAAGTTAAAACCTCTAAGTTATAACTGCGGCCAAGAGAGCATATTTTAAGATTTGACACATACGTGACAGATCGAACAGCTAACAAATTATTTAGGTTGTTTGCCATTACTGTTTACAAAAAATTTCAAACATTTGATCAAATATTTGTATGAAGAACGTGCATACTAGTTGTCCTTCACTGCTAGCTTCAGTAAAAGTATCACGGGAAAGAAATACGTTTATTAATGTTACAAAATAGGGCAAGATGTAACAGTCCAAATAAATGGTTATTTACATCAACATTATAACAAAACATCGGTCGTTGCATTCCTTAATGCACATGTTTTGGTATTTTAATAGGTCAGACTGTCTCTAGACAGTAATGCGTGGGTTGTCTTTACATCTGCTGGCACCGGCCGATATTTATCTAGTTGCTTTTTATTTTGAACACTAGCATCTTTTTACAATAAACATAAATATTCACCTATTATCGACCATTTCGTAGGACAGATGTGTCACATACAAGTAACAAATTGAATAAGGATCGGAAACCAAGGCATAATCTCATGGCAAACCAACTGACGAACCAAAAAAAGGAGATCACGATTACCTACAAACAAATAATACGTGTTGACTTTACCAATACTGAACAAGTTCGACAAAATGTGATTCATTGTGACCAAATATGGAAAGCAAGTCGAGCAGACGGTAGAGAAAAAAGAATTCTTGGCCCTCATCACTTACTACATCAATGTATAATTCATTCGTAACTCTTAACATGGTCAAACGCTCGTGTTTATTATAACCATGATTAGCTGGAATCCTGCAAGGTTTCAAACAGATGTCTATAATTGGCAAGTAGGAAACAAATAGCTGGGATCACGAAGCCTGTGTATAGGATGAACGCAATAAAAAATTACCTTAACATTAACGAATACAATAAGGTAAGAGAAACGTGACCTGCATTTATGTTCAGATATAAATAAGCCAACGCTTTTTAAATTCATGAAGCTCTCAAGCGACAGGAAGCAAGAAGCTTCAAGAATTTCTGTATAATTATTTCCATTCGTTGTTCGTATGTGTTCTTTCTACGATAGAGATATGGGATACGTTGCCATGTTAAACAGTACTCAAATTATCGAAGTTTAGTTGATTTTAGTATCTAGCGGAACTAATGGATTCCACAATTAGCTTTGCAGTGCAGGAAATAAGACATGATTTGGCCCGTTGAGTCACTCCGAGCCACCTGACCGCTGGTTACTCAGACTATTTCTGCGTAAAAAGGTGGTTGTAGAAAAAATACTGCCACGAAGATAATAAAGGCCTTGATATTAGTGAAATTTAAATTACATAAAATTATAGTTGCTTGAACTTGAGGACTAAACGTACGGCAATCAGACTTTGCACCCGGCCCGGCTTCGCACGGAAATCTTTGAAATTCTCGGATTTCCTTTATTATAATATGCATGTTTTGTTTTACACATATAAACCTTCCTCTTTAGTCACTCTATCTATTGCTGCAAACTGCATTAAAATCCATTGAGTAATTTAAAATATATAATCGGAAGCGACTTTAATTTTATACTAGCTATGAAGAGAATATCGTATACCCAAATAGATATTTATAGATGAATTACACCCAGATAAAGAACTAATGACCATGTTCATCACCTTTGGCTCAACAGTCAAGATCCCTATTGTATATTAGTAACTATTAAGTCATAAAATGTGACCGAGGACAACTGGCATGATGTCTCTCAGAAAACATGTCCACAGATCGCGCTGATGCGATGAAGTCATAACTAGCAAGGACTATAAATAAGTCACCCACACAACCTCTGTTAGAGATTACCTTTATGGGCTCAGTAATATTTTACTGAGTAATAAAATCCCGAAGGTTATTTCTTATCTAAGTCTATTTAAAAATACCTTTTAACTAATAACAAACCTACGACATTAAAGAATAATTAATTGAATTCCGTAATCAATCATTTGGAGATAAGTCATGTAATCGACTGCACGGTTGGGTTAGTGGTTTAGGCGGTCGACACGCCGCTTGCCAATTCGCCAAGTGTTGTTCAAATCCTACACGGGACAACACTTTGTGTGATCCACAAATTGTTGTTCTGAGTTTGGGTGTTAATTGTGTCCGTTTCATTTATGTCTGTAAAGTCCCCCGGGACACAGGATGTTTATTCCTAATGCGGGAGTTGTCTTTAAAAAAAAAAAAATAATTTAAGATTAAACTGTCTGTGTTGGGATCCAGATTAGGGAGACCGCATACGAATGTTTGATAACGAAACTTATAGTGGCCTTAGTGTCATATAACCGCAGCATTGTCAAGGTTCGCTCGTTACAACTATATACCATGTGGGCTGAAATTACCGTACGTAATGATATAGAACATAACAATCATAATAAAAAGTGATATACAAATGACAATGTGTTATCGCGGGTACAAATATTTGCGCCGATAAAAGTTATGTTTAATTCTAAATCGTCTTGTCCGATAAGATAACAGTGATATCTAGTAAATTCTAAGATGCTCTTTCTCCTAAAGATATCAACATTTGCCATAATTTTATTTGCTGCCCCGATAAACTTCGTTCTGTCCAGAGTCATTGGCCTGTCGCAGTGCAATAGAAAAAAAATATAAGAGTTGTTTTTAAGTACTATTTTCCTCGCAATTTTTTTCTCTCTCAAAAATAAGAACCGTCTTAACGAAAATATTTAAACAAAATTATCGAATTGGTCTAGCGGTTCTCGAGTTTTGCGATTTGGCGATTTATTTTTATTTATATAGATAATCCTCGAGTGCGCGATTCAGAAAAGGTGCCAACTACTGCTGTAATATCTTGGTGAAAGTCGGACATATGGCGCCTGCGGACTTGGGGAACGACGAGACGGCCAATATAAACATTTCGTAACCATCGTAAGTGGAAAACTGCGGACGATCGATAGGCGCGGCGTTTTACACGACTTTTATTACACTATTTGACATTACAAAGACCATTACGTCAAACCTCGATCAAAATATTGATAAAATGGAGTTGTTTAACTACAGGAAACGTGTTCAGAAAGCGATAGTTAGTTTCCGATTATTTGCCTTATTTCGTATTACTTATTAGTTATAGAGAAACCAATCTAAGTTTAAAGAAGAAGAGAGATAAAGGGAATAAAAGAAGTTGAGTAGTATCGTTACTTATAGTTATACTGAGTTATAGTAGAGCCACGCTGATTTCACCATGAATGGGCTCGACCGGGGCGGTACTACCCTCGCACAGAAAATCAACGTAAAATGACAGCGATAGTGCTGTCGTGTTTCGTTGGTGAGTGCGAGACCGGAGGCCCAAATAGTCTAGTCAACAAGTTCCATACTTGTTGACTAGACTAAAAGATGCAGAAGCATCACTAGGCCGCCATGGTGTGGGTCGCCATACTGCATTGTCTACATTCGCAGTGAGTATGGTGACTGACACTCTTGGATTCTGCTTATGCTTTCTATCAGGCAGAGTAGAGTCATTTTGGCGAGCCATACATAAAAAAAATAAAATAATATACTGTGTACTTAGTACAATGTAAAATCATCGTCGAGGTCAAAGTCAAATATTACCTTTCTCGTGTCAAGGGTAAAAAGTAATGAAGCTACAACACATGTCGTGATTACTACAAGCTTAAATTTAAAAAACCCCCTACGCAAGCACTAAATCGAGTTATCATATGCAAAAAATGCCTTACATCATTTTGGAAAAGAGTTGATACTCTTACACTGCCGGACCGATATTAACTAAACATAGTTAAGAACCACCGCAAGGAAACTGGCTTTCAAATAAAAAAAACCGTAACGAAATCTGTCCATCCGTTTGAGAGCTACGATGTCACAGACAAACACACACCCACACACATACAGACATCGACGTCAAACTTATAACACCCCTCTTTTTGCGACGGGGGTTAAAAAGTCGAATTCATCGATGAAAAACAAAAGCGAATTAACGCTAGTACTTTGCACTTCACGTAGACCGTTCTACGTTAATAGACTTACAAAACATATTAAAACTTCAAGAAGAAACCCGAGGTAATTTAAAAGTTAGATTTTCATATGAAATTCATATCCTTACAGTAGAAGCAATCAAGTTCCGATCCTTTGATCGTGTTTACGGTAACTTAAGTAATAAAATATTAAAACTTATAATAACTTGAAATCCATCAATCACATCTAGAATTTAAGTCACTTTTATAGTTCACTAGCTTTTACACGCGGCTTCGCTCACGCAGACTTTCATCCCCTGATTTATCCCCTTAGGGGTTGAATTTCAAAAATTCCTTTCTTAATGCTCACTTACGTTACATAAGAATCTACATGCAAAATTTCAGGATTCTAGCTTCAGCGGTTTGGGCTGTGCATTGATCTCTGGGTATGTCAGTCAGTCATCTTACTCTTTTATATATATATATATTAATTCGTTTAGATACGGTCACTTTGATCGCACCGCCGCCGCACGTGCGGTTCATTGTCACGATCAAACTGACACTATCTAAACGAATAGAATAGACCTTACTTATTCCACTATTTTATTCCATTCAATCCTGACCGGTTTCGCCCTGTGGCATTATCAACGGTAACATAGGATGTAAATAAATTTTCAACTAACTACACACAGAAATGTATCAAATGATCGTGTTCATTACACATTATTAATGATCATCAAACTAGTTCATACGAAGTGGAAATCGAATCTATGATATGTGCCTAAAGACCAACAGGCTTTGCGTTTACATAGGACCAACATCAAAGATAAACAGCTTCGAAGGTGGTATCGATATTCTACTCAGGGTTTTTGATGACTTTGTAGGCAGCGTAAACGAATATTAAACAAAAAAATGTGTTTAATAGTGGGCGTAGTAGGTTTATACGACATCTGGCTTGAAGAGCTTTTTACCGCATTACTATCCCACACGCGACGAAAAACGTGTGCCCTAAAATTGAATTACATGCAACTTTAGGGTGTGTTATGCTGTTATGAATACATTTTATTCCGTAAAATGTATTACTAAATAAACATTTGTTGGATTTAATTTATTATTCATCTGCAACCTCTCATTAAAGTCCAACGATCAAGGTTTTACTTAGTACTACGGACACGTAATGAAGTAAGATTAGCACCAATAAAACACACGTGTCGTGTCAATGTAATAGACGGTCCACACTACAACGATATATCGTAGCGTAGTGTGGACCGCCATAAGCAGTAAGATACTGGTTCCTGTTTATTGCGTACTATCATAGCTATAGTAAAGCCTTGACAAAGAAACAACACGACCTAGTCCCACATACGTGAAGAGATTCCAATTCATTGATTCCTCATAAATATTGAAGTGCGTAATGTCTGCATAAGGTTATAAATCGAAAGTGATTAAGAGGAAACACGAAGTATATTTATCGGTAAATTTTCCGGCGATAACCAAATCGAATGAGTAGTATGCTATTCTGACATGTTCGAGCAAAAAGTTACATTCTAAAATCCCTAATGATAAAAAGTGGATGTTTCCTTCTTATCTACCTTTCCTCTCAATATACTTCCAAATTTTAATCTAATGCTCGGTACCCTATTGGCGGCAATAGATTCACTGGGACTAAATTTATTATTGGCAAAATGTGAGCATTTAGTACGCCGCTATTAGACCCATCGGGGATATAGGCATGAGTTTACATGTAGTTAAATCATAATTATGTTTTACATGTAAAATGTAGGCGTTGTAAATTAGCTAATTCAACGTGTACACAAACATTAGGTTAAGGATTCGTAGCTACATTCTGTAATTATGATTCTTCCTTCTTTCAATACTGAGCGGTGAAGGATAAAGATATCGATTAAATAAATAGTATTCGAATTGTGATATTAAGTGAACGAACCCATTTTCACCGCAAACGACGTGATTACGATCCTCGAGCTGAAAATCTTATCATAAATTCATGACTTCATACGGAGAAAATGCTTAAAATTTAAAAAATGGAGTTATAATAGAAAAATATAGGCTTGAAGACAGAAAATATATATTTTCTTTTATCAAAACATAAGTTAAATTTCAAGATGAAAGTGTGCAGCGCCGTCTTCGAGAAAATTCGTCAAATATTTTTTTTAAAGCGGCTATATTTCTGAAGATTACGGTTCCATAACTTATTATGTATGTATGCAAATATTCATTTACATTACCTCTAAATATTTTAACAAAGTCATATTATTAAATATCAAAGGTTATAAAGCAACCATTTCGTGACGCCATATATATTCTCATAGTACATTAAGGTGCGGGTATTCATTCCATTAATGACCTATTTACATGTACCATTACTTTTACTATCAAAAAATCTGAAAAATATAATGTTGCTGGCAAAAAAATAAACATGTATGTGCTATAGTTATACAGTTCAAATCGTTTTCACTTTACACCTGATTTTACAACAGTTCTGATCTTAGCACCTATAAGTCTATTTCATTAAACAATCTTATTTTCTTATTCATAACTTTCATAATCGAATAATTACTCGTTGTGATATAAGGAACCAGTTACTTATGCACGGCCCGTTCTCGAGATTTCCCACGGATGTTGCGGCGTACAATACCGGCTCACGGCTGTTTGCACGACGCTGCATCTCGCCATGGAATGAGAATCTGGCCAGCAAGGGAATTGCACAAGAATCACTAACAACTGTGACTGGGAGACGAGAAATACAGGTTCTCATCACACTTTAGTCTTAGGTGTAATTAGATGCTTTTGAAATTGTGTAATTCTATGAATATTTTCAATCGGCTTTGTAATGTCAAATACTAGTAAGGGCCTAAGGTTGTTTTATATTTTGCTTTGGCAACCTATATGTATATTTAATTAGAGAGGCACCAAAACATTTTTAATAAAAAAAAGACGTGTGGCATGCCGCGGTAAAGCTATTGCATAGCATTTTTTATCAACTTATGCAATTATAATTTTTTTAAAGCGTGTCAGTGACAGATTCGTTGATTCGTCGTTCGGAGCAGCTCGTCTCGATCCGTGCGAGCTTCGGGTGTCAGGTTTTTTTGTTACGTTACGGAATTTCTGCACAAAGGCCCCAAAGCCCGCGATAAAAGCTATGCAATAGCTTAAAAAGTAAAAACTAAACCCCAACTACGACAAAAAACGACGCTGAAAAAGTATGAAACAAGTTTCAAAAGAGACCACAGCCTGACATGATATTATTTTTGCTTAAAACGGCAGCCTAAATAAATCCTGAAATACAAATAAAATAAATAATAATTTTTTTTGGACATCTAACACACAACGCCATCTTGTCCCAAGCTAAGCTGAGTTTGTGTTATGGGTACTAGACAAGTGATACAAATACATATATACTTTTCTTTTGTAAATACATACATATTATACATAGAAAACACCCAAACTCCGATACAAATATTTGTAGATCATACAAACATTTGGACCGACCCGGGAATCGAACCCGAGACCTCATGATCAGCAATCGCACACGCCAACCGCGAGACCAACGAGGCAGTCAAGAAAGCAATCAATCACATTACGAAAATAAGAGCAACAAGCATGTTTTTTAAATAGAGAAAATAAACGTGTACAACTCTACATTTTTAATTACGCCAGTTCATTTGTACATCACACATAAAACATGTAACGGTACATGGTGTTACGTTGACCCTCGGTGAGATATAGAATTACTATGGCTAATGGCACTGAATAAATTAGGTTCATCATCAGCCTATTGAAGTCCACTGCTGGACATAGGCCTCTCCACATGGTAGGTGGAGTGACGAAAAAGAGAAAATCGGTTGGCTGGAGCTGGATGCGAATAGTCCAAAATCTATTAGAGCGAGCAATGGGCGAGGCCTATGACCAGGTTCAATGCATGCAACTAATTTGGTTTGTAGTCTACATAGAATATTATTACATACCGCCACAGTTTATAAAAAAGTAACTTCTAGAAGAGGTCCTTTAATAAGGCTGTTTTTTGTCTCATGACTCTACTCCGCCTGATGGAAAGCATAAGCAAAATCCAAGAGTGGTGGCCACCATACTCATTGCGAATGCACACAATGCAGCATGGCGATCCACACCATGGCGGCCTAGTGATGCTTCTGAATCATTTAGTCTAGTCAACAAGTATGTAACTTGTTGACCAGACTATTTGGGCTTCCGGTCTCGCACACCAACGAAATACGACAGCACGAACGCTGTCATTTTACGTTAATTTTCTGTGCGAGGGTAGTACCGCCCCGGTCGAGCCTGCCCGTTCGTGCTGAAATCAGCGTGGCTCTACTACCTTGAATAGATTCGTGAGGCGTTTCTCGTTAGGTTATATATAAATATAAAGAAAATGTAACAAACCCCTTAGTGACAATCAGGGGACTGCAGTTTATTACAATTCATCACGATATAGGCGCATTGAACTTAAGTGTTATTGAATTAAATTTTCTTAATGTTTGTCTGTTTTAGTGTTAGGTGGAGCTGCGAGGAATACATTGTAATTAACCTGTGTTTTTTATTAAGGAAAAGATAAAACGGGCGAAGAAAGTAGCCATAATAGTGAAAGAAATAATAACTTGTTAATATTTATACCTTTCTTAAATCTCCAACCAAGAAGAAAACAGTATACATATACATGTATAATATATGTTTAGTTTACTTACTATAACGAAATAAAAAGAGACGGTATAACATAACTTATCTCGACATGAGATCTACGTGATCCGGGAGAAAGTGATGATCGTATAATTTTGTAAAAAATACTGAAATGTTTGAAATTAGTTACAGCAATAGATTCACCGTTTTGATATCGTAATAAAACATTAGTTAGAGAATGTTCTTTCTTGCTTTTATTTATAGACAAATCTAAAAATCAAAAGTTGTTTGTTGAAAAAAAAACTTCGTTTAAAAAAACCGACTTCGAGTAGAACTACTCGATTTCTCTTGGATGCCATCATCAGATCTTAGTGTCCTTATCATGGTACCGCCGTTGGGATATCTCCGTTCTATTAAAAAAAGAATTATCAAAATCGGTTCATAAACGACAAAGTTATCCGCGAACACACATTAAAAAAAACATACGGTCGAATTGAAAACCTCCTCCTTTTTTGAAGTCGGTTAATAAAATACAAGTGTTTGAGGAAAACGAAGCTACCGTTTACAAGCAAAGAAAAAAACAATTACATCCAAATAGGACGGAAATTGCCGAGACAGTTCGAATTGTACTATAAAATAATAGATAAATCATCGAACCATTACCGCAGCTACTGACAGAGTATAAACGTACTATAGATGCATTTCCTTGTTTCTCTCGTTTTACATTCCTAACAAAGCTCAGAACAATATGTCTTCGTCAACAGAACACTGTGTATTTATAAGTATTTGTTTCTATGTTTTGTATTTGAGTTAGCAATAGAGTATTAGATAGCGTTGTCGTTCAATGGAATCGCCTCGAGTCCATTCAGCATCT
This sequence comes from Diaphora mendica, assembly GCA_949125395.1. Taxonomy (NCBI): domain Eukaryota; kingdom Metazoa; phylum Arthropoda; class Insecta; order Lepidoptera; family Erebidae; genus Diaphora; species Diaphora mendica. The sequence continues at coordinate 3,842,025 of OX421317.1, forward strand.
ACGTTCTCTCAAACGACTGATTGTTCGCATGTGATATTACAAACAAAGTACAAACACTCTCTTGGCTTTCGGTAGTCAATTTCACTTTTCGCAATAACATAGGTAATATATTTGTGTAAGCAATGGCGTTGATTTATGTCGACACGACTAAACAAATATTGAACAGACAATATAAAACCTGTGAAGTGTTGTAAACGCAGGATCAATGTGGAATTGATTGCCAAGTGAAGTTAAAATAACTATAAAGTATTTAAATTCCCTCCGAAATGAACAGTGCTATAGTTAGAGGTACATCTCAGTGACTTTTCTAATCGCAAAATATATGTAAGTACCTTTTACCAAAAATATTTTTCGAATTAGATACGACAATTTCACAATTTTCATTTTTCTGTAACTCATGCTATGAGAGCTTACTTATTGATTTCAGACTTCATAACTACGGGTCAATGGTAACTATTTAACAGATTTTACTGTTAAAAAAAACTGAAAAATAAAAACTTTTTATAAAAAAAAAAACCGACTTCCAAAAAACATCCAACGAAAACTCTCTGCCAAAAAAACACTTAAAAGCGTAAAATAAACTGTTTTTTCATAAATTGCCTATACCTAATTCTTTATTCATTTAAATAGTAGTATTATAATGTGTGCTAGGTACCTAGAATCTGTTTGAAGTCGGTGCCAAGTGAACATTATAATACTACTATTTAAATGAATAAAGAATTAGGTAAACATACATTAAAAAAGAATAAAAAAAATACATACAGTGGAACATAGAACCTCCTCCTTTTTGGAAGTCGGTTAATAATAAGGTGAATTTTCAAATTTTGCGGGCTACGTACATTCGATTGTCGATTTTTTTATTTTGTTTTTTCGGAAATCTTGGGCATGAAGCGTGTGGCAGCGAAGTTTGTTCCAAAATTGCTGAATTTTGAGCAAAAAAAATCGTCGCATTAGCATTGCTTGTTCGTAATTTTTTGGCCAAAAACGACACCGTAATCATGCCTCAGCCACCGTATTCACCAGATTTGCCCCCCTGCGACTTTTTTCCAAGATTGAAGAGACCCATGAAAGGACAGCGTTTTGAGACGATTGAAGAGATACAAACCGAATCGCTGAGAGAGCTCAAGAGCATACCAAAAAGTGCAGATCAGAACTGCTTCGAGGATTGGAAAAAACTCTGGCACAAGTGTATTATATCTGAGGGGGACTACTTTGAAGGGGACAAAATAGAAATTGATGTATATATATTTTTTTTTAATTAAAATTCATCTTATTTTTAAAACAGACAGTGTATAAGGCTATACACTGTCTGTTTAAAAAATAAGATGAATTTAGAGGTAATCTATTCTGACTATGCTGACTTAAATACTTATTTTTTCCAAAGTATTTTTGATGTTATATTAATCATGATTCCTCCACAAGTGTCTAAGTGTATAACTGTTTTCTTTTAAATAAATAAAGTTATAAAAAACTGTTAATTATTTAAAATTATATATAATGCGGATGTTAGTTTTTTGTTTGTGTATAAAGGAAATGACAGCACCGTCTAGTGTTTCAGACCGGCCATAAAAATAAACTGTAAAAGTGTTTGAAGTGAATTATTTAAAATAAATGTATCTTTTGTTCATCGATAGGTAACCACCAAAGAAATCAATTATACGTAAAATTATATTAATTTTCTTGATCTCGACTAATTACTTATTGCCTTAATTCTGTAAATGCTTTTTGTAAACTTCGCAAATTCATTCAATACTATTGATTTCTAACCTTTTGTAATTTATTTTTTTAAAAGCGACATTAACAATCAATTGTTCTTTTTATGGCAGTGCTTTTATCAAGTGATTTATTATAGAAAAGTACTTAAATCATGATAAAAAATGGCTGAAATATTTACTAACCTGTTTTATTTTTCTGTAGGCGTTATAACTAGACATTAACATTACACTTTGCCTTTAGGTACCTACTATCTTTCTAAGCAGACAATTCATGAGTAAAGAACAATTTTACAGAATTCAATTTTGTATTTATTAAAAACTAGCTTTGCACCGCGGCGTTGCCCCCGGTTGTTGTACCTTGGGTAACATCACGGGGCTCAGGTAGTATACATACGTATATGATAACTCTACTACTTATATACAATTTGAAATCCTTCTGCCAAAATTATTTTAACTTCAATAACATTGGACTTTCATACAAACTTCCAACCCCCGTTTTACACCCTTAGGGGTGGAGTTTAGTAAAATCCGTTCTTAGCGGATGTCTACACCCTATAAGGAACCTATCTGCCAAATTTCATGTTTGTAGGTGTTATAGTTTCTGAGATTTCGTGATTAATAAGTGAGTGGTATTTCGCTTTTATATATATAGATAACAAGTAAAGACAAAATTAAATTGAACAAAACTCACTAAAATAATTACCTATGCCGCTTCTTAGTAACCTAATAAAATAATAGAACGTTCAGTTTAGCGATGTTCCCACAAAGATATAATATCCATAACTGTATTATTTTATGTAGGGCCGTCAAATCAAAATATACACTAAAATGAAATATGTATTTTAGCTGTGAAATTGTGATACGCATTTGATATATGTACATATTGTACATGATTTCAAAACCTGCTAATTTACTGTGTCTGATACAACAAGAGATGTCCAGAAGTATATTTTGAATAAGAACCACATCTATCAGGCCAATATATCAATCTGAAATTGATCATTCGTAAGGGTAGGATATTTAACTTAATAAGATTCTAAACTTCATTAACATATTTACATAGGATAACCTGAAGAATAGGAAACTTTAAAAAAATCGATTGAATAACCATACCTAAAAATATTGCAATAATGGTGAGGCAACCCTAGTCCATGTAATTAATATTAGAATCATAGACAGGCACTGGTTCTAATAAGCGATTTCAGCGCTGAGTAATATAAAGTTCGATGGATTCGACCACATGAAAGCGACCGCGCTATCGAAGCTCATAGCTTTCACCAAGATCATCAAAGCGAATGTATTGTGGTTCAATACCTGTATTATTGTACACGTAACCGCATTCCGCATTAAATAATATAATAACACTCAATACGTAATGACGGTGTTGTTAAAATATTTTATAATTATCTTAAACTAACTGTGCCCGCTACTTCGTACACATGACATTTGGATTTTCAACTTATTTTCAACTTGTTGTTGCCCGCGGCGCCGCCCGCGTATATGTCGGTTATCGCGGCAAAAAGTAGCCTATGCGTTATTCTGATGTACCTATAATTCAGCATTACTGTAAAGTTTCATCCAAATCCGTTGAGTAGTTTTTGCGTGAAAGAGTAACAAACATCCATCCATCCATACTTACAAACTTTCGCGTTTACAATATTAGTTAGTTTTTTACAATACAATGTTAGTTAGTTTACAATACTAGAACAAACATTTCAAAACCAAAATCAGCTAAATCGGTCCATCCGTTCTCGAGTTTTAGCGAGACAAACGAACATCAATTAATTTTATATGTAAGAAGATTATTTTACAGCCTAACACAGTCCGTTCTCTTCCTTCTCTCTTATTAGAACCAGCAGGTAGTAGAGCCACGCTGATTGTAGCACGGACGGTACCCTCTCCCAGAAGACCAACAAAAAATGATAGCATTCGTGCTGTCATGTTTCGTTGGTGAGCGCGAGACTGGTGACCCAATGATGCAGAAGCAGCCGCCACAGTGTGGGTTACCATGCTGCATTGTTGCCATTCGCAATAAGTATGGTTACTTCTCTTGGATTCTGCTCATGGTTCTTTCTGGCAGGCGCACAATAAAAAAAAGCTAATATTTAGGTGTTGAAACTGAATATGCGGTTCGCCATCTCCTTTAGCGGATTCAGACAGAATTATGTCCAGACGTCTACAAATGATATCAAAATTTATACTAACACTAGCTGACCCACGCAACGTCGTTTGCGTCTCCTATTGCCCGTAGCGTACCTAATAGTTTCCCCCCGTTTTAAATCATTCTTCATTGGTACTCCGCTCCTATTGGTCATAGCGTGATGGTATAGATAAACTCGATAAACTTCCTCGATAAACGGGCTATCTAACACTGAAATAACTTTTTCAAATTGGACCAGTAAGTAGTTCCTGAGATTAGCGCGTTCAAACAAACAAAAACTCTGCAGCTTTATATATTAGTATAGATGACCCACGCAACGTCGTTTGCGTCTCTTATTGCCCGTAGCGTAATAATTTCCCCCCGTTTTTGAAACATTCTTCATTGGTACTCCGCTCCTATTGGTCATAGCGTGATGATATAGATAAACTCGATAAACGGGCTATCTAACACTGAAAGAACTTTTTCAAATTGGGCCAGTAGTTCCTGAGATTAGCGCGTTCAAACAAACAAAAACTCTTCAGCTTTATATATTAGTATGGATGACCCACGCAACGTCGTTTGCGTCTCCTATTGCCCGTAGCGTAATAATTTCCCCCTGTTTTTGAAACATTCTTCATTGGTACTCCGCTCCTGTTGGTCATAGCGTGATGATATAGATAAACTCGCTAAACTTCCTCGATAAACGGGCTATCTAACACTGAAAGAACTTTTTCAAATTGGACCAGTAGTTCCTGAGATTAGCGCGTTCAAACAAACATAAACTCTACAGCTTTATATATTAGTATAGATGACCCACGCAACGTCGTTTGCGTCTCCTATTGCCCGTAGCGTAATAATTTTCCCCCGTTTTTGAAACATTCTTCATTGGTACTCCGCTCCTATTGGTCATAGCGTGATGATATAGATAAACTCGATAAACGGGCTATCTAACACTGAAAGAACTTTTTCAAATTGGGCCAGTAGTTCCTGAGATTAGCGCGTTCAAACAAACAAAAACTCTTCAGCTTTATATATTAGTATGGATGACCCACGCAACGTCGTTTGCGTCTCCTATTGCCCGTAGCGTAATAATTTTCCCCCGTTTTTGAAACATTCTTCATTGGTACTCCGCTCCTATTGGTCATAGCGTGATGATATAGATAAACTCGATAAACGGGCTATCTAACACTGAAAGAACTTTTTCAAATTGGACCAGTAGTTCCTGAGATTAGCGCGTTCAAACAAACAAAAACTCTTCAGCTTTATATATTAGTATAGATGTATTTATTATACTCTTCTAAGATCTAATACTCATAATCAACAACACATTTATTTGGATAAAGACTAATATTAGGTATTATGTTGATAAAAACTATTTGGCAAATAACTCAATAATAGGTACCAACTCTTAGCATCTTATACTCGTGATAACTTCTAAACGAAATGTCCGAATGGGATGAAACAAAAAGTAATTTACTTCTACATAAATACCCTTGAAAACATAATGTTTTATTTAGATAAGGATTAATATTACGATAAACATTTACTTAGTTTCTTTCTTCAGACAATTTAATAATTTTTTTGAACACAAAAGCGGTTATTGTGACTAAACCATGATAGTTAGATATATGCTCTCGCGGACTTTTTTGTAGATCTTAATGGGACCTACAAACCCGTAATACATTATTTTGTTCTATTGTCAATACTTTTTAATGCGTGCCATCCGTGCATTAAGAAGATAAATATCCTGACATGTTATAAGCCTCAATCAATTTATCACAACTCAAGTTACACCCTTTCAATACCATCAAAAGTACTAATCATTATATTGACTTTTTATACGTATTGAGGTTATTTTGTTATTTAATATAGAATATTCAATAAATATTACATTACGGACGAAAACCACGCACCAGGTGGCGCGAGTGAGAAATACCGTTTCGTCACATAACATTTCAACTGTATAGTTAACACTGTTGATCACTATTACATAGATTACAAACACTGGCTTTTGACACTAAAATGCTAAACATAAAAAGCTATAAACACATAGACTAAATGATTGTTGCACATAAAACTGTCTATAAACAATGATGATTTTATTTAGCCAACTTTTTATTGTTGTTAGTGCATTTTTCTTCTTTTCATAATTATTTTTATGTTTGTTATCCCTAAACTCCGTAATTGACTAATCGATCGACTGATTTGGAAAATTATTATTTTATTTGGTAGAGTTTTCTTCCAATTTGGTCACATTTTAATTTTAAGATTAAAATCATCCTTTAAGGTCAACCTTCTATCATGCATGCATGATGCATTTGCATTGAAATCAATGATACTTTTTCAACCTTTATTTTATTCTCATAAGGTAAGATGTAAAACCTATTTATTATTTATTAACTAAACTAACTTAATTATCTTCAAATGCATAGACACATAACCCTGGAAACCGCATAAAGAAAACCAGATGAAGATTACAAAGTCTAAAATAATACGGAACAGTATCGTTAGCCCTAAAGCAAATGGAAAAAGCCGATGACACTTCCGTTACCCAAAAACACTGCGAGAATAGCTAGTCTATGTTGCTAGTAGCTAGTGAATGATGGCATATACTGACATCTATATTACAGCCAGATAATTAAATTTATAAAAAATAAGGTTATTATTTTATATTTCAGGTTAAGATTATGTTGAACATTAACAGTTCGTAATGAAAATCGTTGAGACGTCTTCAACTACACATGGCCTATATTCATTTGTAGACGCACTACAGTCTACGGTTGAAAGGAAGGGAGCGAGATAAAAAACGAGTAAACACAGTCAGAGGCCGACCGAACAATGTCGTACATCTAGAACATTTTGCTTTTAATCTCAAATGTACGGCGAAGCTAAGGTAAGCGACAGACAGAACATTCTAAAATAGATATCAACAAGTGGCACTAGTAACAGTATTTAATTTTAAATATATTTTTAACACTGCAATAATATAATCAAATTTACTTACTGATCTCTGCGTGAAGCTCGAAGAAACACACAAATATACAAACAAACCAATAAACAAACAGACATGAATAAAAAAATACATATTTTCATTGGTTTAGTTAGTTTTTAAAACGTAACGTACAGGACACGGCTTTTTTTAAACACAGTTTTATATTAGTATAAAATCATTTTCAATTAACAGACTCTTTGAGCGAAAGTACTAAACACACAACAAAAGTAAAACTCACTAAGCATATTTTAGCAAAGAAATAAAGAGATTTCTCTGCTAAATTAAAGTTTCCCCTCAGATATAACACTTAAGTAGCGAGTGTGACGAGATTAATTAATATTTTCTTTGACACTGCGATTGTTAGACGATGCACACGTGCTATAATTACGAAGAAATTCCTCAGTATACTAATCTGGGAACGAATCTTCACAGATACCGTGCACTTGCTCTCAGACCGTTTCTAATCTTTGATCGACCGCCGTCGATTGTGAATGCTTATTATAATTTATTTCGTCCATTCATTTCACTTTGATCGAGCTGAAAGTCTTACTCGTAGTTTCATTAAAACCATTCCCAATATACCTATTTTATTTGTAGAGTTTATGTTACGCAATACTTATATATTTGCCATAGAGTTACCTCACTTGGCCCCGCAGCCTACTTTAATCGAAAGCCCAGCTATGAAGACCAGTTGATGTAGTAGCATTGGATAATAATTGGACGTCCTCATATACAACGACGTCTTAAGAAAATTTTTATATAATATAAAACAGAGGCAAGGAGGAATTGACAATCAGTCGAACATGGTGAAATAAGGATTTAATGGTGAAATTTTCACAGTTCGTAACCTTGCCACAAGGCGACATAAACGATAAGATTGCAAAATCTAGTTCTGTGGATGTGCCTACGTATGGCAATCGTAACAAGGTCCTTGCCATATACGACTGTCGTGGGCGGAAGCATGCACCAGAGATGGAACCACGGTACAGTGTCGTGTCGCAATTTGTTTGACTACCGCAGCTTGAACCTACTTAGTCAATCACACCACACCTTGCTTGCAGTATATTGTGATAATTACATTACAAAACGTTGGCCAGAGCAACTTCGTATAACATTTTTATGCAAATTTTTCTTTGCCCAAGACTTGGTATGCTTCAACACACATTTCGTCGATATTTTAATTATATTCTGAAGACAAACCTGTCGGTCTGTTTGTGTACAAATGAATATTTCAAGAGCTACGTTCATGATCTGGTTTGACAAGTTTTATATACGGTCTTAGATTTGTTATTTAGGCGTGAAATAATATTTATGAATAAAATATCTTCGTGAATCGGTTGTTGAAATCTACCTAATCTGTTTCATACAATTTTACGTCACGATTCTCTTATAAGGCGAAAGTTTACTATTGTATCAATAGTTTATTCAAATTTTTGTTTTATCTGAATTTAATAGAACCAGTGAGAACGGAAACCTGGGAAACAATTGCATGGAATTACTTCTATCTGTTTTACATTGGGACCTTATTATTATCGCGCTGATCGTATTGGATCCGCGGCAATCGTTACGCACTAGGCATAACATCACCTTTCAAATTTGGTAAATACAAGTAAAGGAATGAAACTGGCCTTGTCATTTATAAAAACTAATCATGTGGAAAATTGGTTATAGTTAAAATGTGCTAACAACTGCTTACTTGTCCCACGACACGCATGTGACGATGTTGTAAATTGTCGAATAGTTAAGTAACTAGAGCACTGGTTTCAATTGGGTACAAGAGAGTCCACGTCCACGACTCAGTTTAATTTGGATAAGGTAAAAAGCGAGTAAGCGCTAAGCGCTGATCTGGGTCGGTAACCACACAGTGATGCGCTCCTTTCGCGGATGGTGGCCAACGAGCCGTGATCGGTTGGAGATACAGCCACGGTCTGTTGGCATAACCTTGGCCGAATCCATCCCGTATATTCCCTGATAGATGAAGGTGACATCATCAACGAAAAGAATTATTCTAATAGTTCATGAGAGGCCAAGGCCGGCATTTCGATCGATGTTCATATTACAGCGCAATAATAAAAAGGAAAGTAAGGTTGATGACCTCACCGTGGACGGCTACAGTCAGCAGACTGATGGATTTGTCCGGAATCTTTTTTTAGATGTCCATAATGCTGAGCCGAACTAGTTCTAAAGATTTCGAAAATAATACCTTTGCCTTCAAACTCCAATGGTGGTCGCACAAGAAATAGATATACTTATATATTTAATAAAAATAATATATTTTATTACCTACTCACTAGCACGAGACTAGACACTTATTGCGGCACTCGCAAATTTAAATACGTACGTCTACATTCTAATGGAAGTGGCCGTGTACAACTTTCTACAGAATCGTTTTTTTTTGTTTATCAGCCGTCTACTTAACATAATATTCTCCGCATTGCTACAATGTGCATCATAATTAACGTGTTAAATTTCAACGAGTTTTGATATAGCTTTTTCATATCATTAATTACAGAGGATGTACAGTAGATATTCGACGTATGTAAAACCAACACAAATATATTGTATGAATATGGTAGTAGCCTTTGAGCAACCTTATCAATTAAATCGATTCATTATTCGAGTTGTGGTACATAATAACATAACTGTCACACCTAAATATCATCGGTCATTATCGACATTCCAAACACATAACGTTATCATTCATCGTCACGCTTAACTGTTCCTAACAACAGGCAAGTAATATCTTACCGAGACGGCTACCGAGGTACTGGGCACGACCCCGGCCTCGGGCACGTTATGCTGTCCCTCAGGCACGCTAAGAAAGCGGCGTAAGGTGCCGTATCCAGACGCTGATGCTACCATAGCTACCATTATAGTTAATGCACATTCACAACACAGTAACCACTGGTTCTCCTGATGACATCACTCGCGCGGGCGTGTTCGGTAAATGTTCGCGGTTCGCGCGCACGGCGTGCTGCGCGCCCGTCGCGTTTCAACTGCGCGCGCGCCACCTCCATCGAACCGCCAGCGCTAGTACTAGCCCCCTACCACGATAACGATATATCGTCGTTAAACTTAGATAAGCGATCGAGGTAAGTTTGTGTGCACTTCCGGCGCAGCTTTACGTTTTATGAAAGGGTTTCTTTTGAACAGACAGACCATTGTTTTATCTACTTGTTAAGCCAGATAAGATTACTGATAGCTTGCTAAAAATTATGCATGACAAGGTGTATAATGTTCAAAGAATTTTATTAGTAAATGGAATTTAGTTCAGTCATAAAACTAAACGATTTAATCCAGGTTTTCTCCAGCCCAATGAGTATGTAAAGCTCAGAACATTCTTTCCATCAGTTACAGCTGACCAGAAAACTCCAGTCACTACTTGACAGATCTTTAAGAGCTGATTTAATAAATCTTTTAAATAAGTATTGTCTTTCTTATTGTTAAATAGCTAAACCCCGCAGTGTTACCCGCGATTATTGTCGTACCGCGAGAAACGCCGCGGGGCGGAGTATGTCCAAAATAAGTAGCCTAAGTAACTCCTTATATCATCAGCTATCTATCAGTGAAAGTTCCGTCAAAATCGGTACAGCTGTTCCAGAGATTAGCCCGAACAAACAGACAGACGGACATTGGAAAAAAAAATATTTTGGTATATGTACCATGTATACATACACATGCATTTAGTAAAAAGCGATTGTTTTAATATTACAATTCTATTTATTTGTATAGATGTATAGATAAGCCATGTATGTAACTGATTTCAGATTGATTTTCATTGATTGATTTTCTGAGATTACAAATTAATTTTAGCGATGAACCGGTCAAGCCGGTTGTTCTCGAAAATCTATACTAATATTATAAAGGTGAAGAGTTTGTTTGTTTGTTTGAAAGCGCTAATCTCGAGAACCGCTGGTCCGATTTGAAAAATTATTTCAGTGTTGGATAGTACATTTATCGAGGAAGGCTATAGGCTATATATCATCACGCTACGACCAATAGGAGCAGAGTACCAATGAAAAATGTTTCAAAAACGGGGGAAAATTATCACGCTACGGGCAATAGGAGACGCAAACGAGGTTGCGTGGGTCCGCTAGTTAACAATAATTTTCATTGTCATAACAATTCCACAACTTCGAAAAACTATTTCGAAGTCTGTCTGTTTGTTCCGGAACGGCCGGAATCTCTGGAACTTCTGACCGATTTTGACGGGACTTTCAATTTTTCACTGGCATGTGGCATATAGATAGTTGATGATATAAAAAGTAACTTAGCTTACTTTTATTTTACGACGTGCTTCGCCCAGCGGCGTTACCAGCGGTAATTGTTGTGACGATACAACAACAATCGAATGTAACATCGTGGGGCGAATCTAGTAAAAATTCAAATCAAAATTTGTCAATTGTAAGTACAGTTCCGACACAGTTGGTTTATTCGTTTGATCAATAATTATCTTTTTAACCGACTTCCAAAAGGAGGATGTTCTCAATTTGATTGTTAAATGTGCAATTTTGGTATGTTTGGATTCTAAGTTTCGTAACTTTTACAGGACTACCCGAAAACGGGTTGTAATATTTTTTGGTATATATGTATATATAAACATGAATCGCCGAAATGTATGTACGCGCAAAACTTCCGATCGGCTGCACCAAATTCAATAATTCTTTTTTTATGTTTTCGTTATTGTTAGGACAAAGTTTGTGTACTAGAAAAAATAAAAGATAACGAGCAAAGTCATTCTTTTTTGTCCGCGACTGTACACTGTCTGTGGGTAGCTGAGACAAATATGTAAATATGGCGGTACGAAGTTCGCCGGGTCAGTTAGTTTTTTTATTATGTTTTGTTTTTACATTGGCGCAGTGGTAGCGCCCCTGTCCCGGGTTGAATCAAGTGTCTGTACGATCTGCAAATATTTGTTTCGGAGTTTGGGTGTTTTCTATGTATAATATATGTATTTACAAAAAAAATGTATATAAGTATTGTATCTGTCCATCTAGCTACCATACCTAGTACAAGCTCTGCTTAGTTTGAAACTAGATGTCATTGTGTTTCTGTAGTCTGAAATATTTCGATTACATTATTACATTAACATTATTAAAAACCCTTTAATAATGTTAAAATCTTATAAAAAAAACTTTTTTTAATTTACTTACTGATATTTGATATATACTGATACAGATTTATTTCTTAAAGTTTATTAAACAACTTGGTTTGTCAGTGGAGGGTGAAAAACAGTTAAAATTTGCAGTAGACTATTAAAGCCTAACTTTTTATCAATAGGCTTAGCTAAGGCTAAAGCTAGCTTAACTAAGTAAATAACATGAGTGTAGTTCTAAAGCCATGTTCAGATGACGAGCGCTCAACTACAATACATGTAAAAACGCACGTTAGCATGTGTACTCCTAGAACGAAATTACATGTAGTTGTAAATGCACATTAGCAAAACGCACGTTGAGCGCTCGTCATTTGAATATGGATTTATACTGAATGGTATAGTATGAATGGTAAGAATAGCAAAGGCAGAGTACATATCTTTAAGTATATGCCATATTTATAGAAAACACACAACCAGTAAATATTTGTAGGTGTTTGTATATGAATTATACTTGGCTAATACTTTAAACGAAATTAAAAACCTCTCTTGCGTTCACATAAAACCTATGTTAGGGATCAAAACTAGATGAAGTCATGAGATAAAATATAAGAGATATAAACATAAGATATGATTTATGACCAGCAAGACTGGCCTTTTTCTAGAACAGAGAATTAGCATTGTCAATAGATATGGCAACATAAGTCGCCATGTTAAAATGTACATAATGTCATGTGTTTCCCTGAGACAAATTATTGATTTTCACATCATGATTACTTCAGTCCTGACACACTTCTTTAGCTTCATCCAAAATTTATTTATTTATTTTTTTCATCCCAAATGTATATTCAAGAACATTATTTTACAATTGTGTAACAACATGTCAATATAATACATTCTAGAATCAAACTCACTTGTTTCACCTTATGGCATTCTCAAACCTTTGAGAATGCCATAACGCGAAACCTGTCAGGTGTAAAGATAATTAAGTAAAATAGTGGAATAAGTACGAGTGAGTTTGATTCTAGAATGTATTGCAACAAGATCCATCAAGTGCCGACAATCGAGGGTATAAATTATGTCCATATAATACTTTCAAATTTGCAATGCCTGGAAAAGGCTTCGAAGTTGAGACAAACTCTATTACAAGATCACAAACTGTATTAAGTGAGTAAGCAATAAAGATTTTTGATTTACTTATAATATACATTATTTTTTTGTCCAGATATTCAGTAAGTGATAACATGAATATGATTGTAATTCTATTGTATAGCTATATATTAATTTTACACTATACAATAACAGTAAAAGTTATTATTTTATAGTGTAAAATGAGCATGCACTTTTTCTAGACATACATGGAAAATGTAAATAAGCAGATCCCACTGCCCCATTACTGTTTATTTACTACTTGCTTTTAACTATGCTCCACCTATATATATATGTCAGTTATCGCAGTAAAAGTAGACTATGTTCTTCCTCAAGAATCAAAGCAGCTCCATGCCAAATTTCACTAAAATCATTTTCGTTTTAATTGACAATGCTGGAAATTCCACTTATCATGGAAGGCAGAATAATACAATATTTATAAAACCCAGGATAATTCTTTTTGAGATGATATTAAAATAGTATAACAGTATTAGTAATAATACACCTTTATCCCTTAAGTAGTGGACAGGGACACATTAGAAAAAGACATTATATCAAATTAGGTTCTACTCATGTGATGATTAGCCTGTTAATGTTGAAAATGAATTCTCAAAGTGACAGAAATTTTATGTTAAACATAGACAGGTAAGTAACATAATAGAAATAACACACCATTTATAAAAAAAAACTGAGTTTCTAAATAACAGATAAATGTTCAGACTATACGCTAAAATAAATTTCATTTCAAATATCATTTCATTTCATTATTTTACTCTCACAAATTATTGATGTGAAGGTTTAATAGTCTTACCTCTAATAGTATAAATACATAAAGTATAATTTATTTAGCTCTCTTTCACAACATTTGCTTTCCAAGTTATTAAAATAATAATCAAGACAACCTCAGACATGACAACATAAATAAGTAAGACAAAGACAGAACGATGACATATATGGTACATAACAATGTTCTAATACCTATAATTTATTCAGGTAGTGTGGGCTGACAGTTTCAGCACCCACATTTAAACCTTGATTCACTTTAAGGCATTTGTTTTATGTCTCTATCTTCATCTACCAATATATGTCTGTCTGTCTTTAATATAGTTGTATTTCGTAAACTTTGGAAATGTTAATCTACAAGTGTTCATAAAACACAAAATACAACAGCTTAAAAACATGTACTCATACACAGCATGTTTTATGATAGTCTGCCCTCAGTTGGCACATTCCAATGCAAATTTCACAAGCGCCAAGGCGATGTGAGCTAGCCAAAGGTAAAATTATTAAAAACCGGCAATTAACCGTATAGGGCTCACCTGTTTTGTGTCCACACAGTCACTGGCCTCCATGTTGGCATGTGATCTCTCCTGCCGCTCCATGACTTAGGAAACATCAGAATCTCTTATACCATTTACAAGGCGTTATAAATGCACACAATAGAATACTAAACATAACAATCGCGATGGGCTCAACAATTTTTAACGAAACAATGTCAGCGATTGCACTTAACACGTACTACACTTTAGGTCTCTTGTGCCAATATAAAAAGATTTCATATATCGCTCTCACTAATTTAGGCACATTTTAACTATTTAAATCCAATAACAAAGCTTCAAACCTGATTTTTTTATACTAATATACGAAAAATACAGTTGATCACCATCTTAAAATTTTCACACATTCCGTCATCGAGGCCGACTGACGGTCGCTGCCCTACAACTTTCCTTTGTACGCAAATTTAACATAAACGTCAACTAACATTCAAAGTTAATTGGAAAAAGGAGATAAACAACTCATCTTTTATCTATTCATATTTTTTCTAGTTTTTAAATATTAAAATCCATTCCTTTGCTCCACCGAAATTATTAAAAACTTAGCTATGCAGCTAAATTAAGAAAAAAATCGAAGAAATTACGTGAAACAAAACATCTTCTGCAAAGATAGTCCTGACACCTGGCGAGTTTAGTATGTACTACAAGAGAAGTGGTTGGTGATCTGTTTTTGAAAATACCGGTAGGTACTTAGTTTCTATATTTCTGAAAAAATTAAAATATGATGGGTTGGGGTTGGGGCTCAACATCATTACATTTCTCAAAAAATTCTTTTTACTAAAGTAGAATTCTTATTCACATTAAATATTTTTTCGTTTCTATACTGTAAATAAACAAACTCGTGCAATATTTTTTGTCTTTTCAGTGTTGTGTTACATTTCGTTTTGCAGAGAATTTGAATGTCATGCATTTGTCAGAAATGTTTTGTCACTTGTCATCTCTGAGTCTGAAATGTCTTTGGGAATGGTTCTATGCTAAAGTTTGAGGTTAGTGTTGTGTATTTGTTTATAATAGTAATAGAAATGATTCTATAATGCCTCGAGACAAAACTCGTTATCGGGACCGACGAAGTTCGTCATATAGTTCCGAATCCTCTTATGAACGAAAGAAATCAAAAAGCAAACACAAACGCAGAAGTAGATCCAGAGATCGATCCGAAATAAGTAGTCACAGAAGAAGACGGTCAACTTCACGAGTTTCCCGTTCGAAACCTAGAAGAAGAAGTTATTCTAGAAGTTTATCTCGAGACAGGGATAGATACGAATCTAAATCTAGAAGACGTTCTTCATCTCGATCGCGTTCTAAACGAGATCGCTCTCGTTCCATCTCGAGCTCAAGAAGCAAATCAAAACATACAAAAAAGAAGTCAAAGAAATCACGTTCTACTAGCAGTCGGTCCTCTTCATCTGAAATTGGTGAGTTTTACACATCTCACACATGGCTGACCAAACTACAATAGTAGGTAGGTAGAGTTGTACTATGGTTACCAGGCTGCTGATACATACATTTCTTTTTTTTCTTCAAAGAAGATAACTCCCGCATTAGGAATATACATCCTGTGTCATGGGAGTCTTTACGACCAAACATGAAACAGAGACATAACCTAGACTCAGAACAACAATTTGTGGATCACACAAAGTGTTGTCTCATGTGGGATTTGAACCCACAACACTTGGTGGTGCAGTAGAAAACGGTGTGCTGACTGCTTAAACCACTAGGCCAACCCTGCAGTCAGTATTTCTAATTACATACATATCCATATTAATATTATAAATTCTAAAGTAACTGTCTGTTATGTTTTCTATGATATAAATATATAATCAACAACCCATAGCGTCCCACTGCTAGGCTTGGGTCTCCTCTCAGGAGAGGGTTAAGGCCATATGTCCCCATGCTGGCCGAGTGCAGGTTGGGGACTGGCAAGATAACGTTGTGGCTATGTAATCCTGCCGTTGGATGTTTTTAAGCCGCCCAAAGGGCCTCCAACTAAGATTTATATAATTATACTAGTTGTTGCCCGCAACTCTGCCTGCGTGTATGTCGGTTATTGTGGCAAATAGTAGCCTATGTGTTATTCTGATGTATAAGCTATTTTTAACCAACTTAAAAAAAAGGAGGAGGTTTCTCAATTCGACCGTATATATATATTTTTTTATGTGTGTTCGGGCATAACTTCGTTGTTTATGAACCGATTTTGATGATTCTTCTTTTGTTGGAAAGGAGATGTCCCGACGGTGGTACCATGACTAGGAAACTAGGATCTGATGATGGCATCCCAGAGATATCGAGGGGAACTGTTATTTTTTTCAGGCAGGCACGTATTATGTTTTTCGTATATTTTCTGAAGCTACTCCGGTATTTGAGTCTGGTAGTCATCATTTAATGATGATGAGCTAATGATGAAAGGTACAACTCCTTAACGGTTAGAAGTTGGAGGATAAATCTTTAAATGTCATATGTATGTATGTTACTTTAAGTGTGGTAACTACTATTACATTTGGCTTGGCGCTGACTTCAAACAGATTTTAGGTACCTAGCACACATAATAATACTACTATTTAAATGAATAAAGAATTAGGTATAGACAAGAATTGGCACATAGCAATTTATGAAGAGCCAGTTTATTTTACGCTTTTTAGTGTTTTTTGGCAGGGAGTTTTGGTTGGATGGTTTTTGGAAGTCGTTTTTTTTTTATAAAAAAAGTTTTTACTATGAAGTTTCATCCAAATCCTCTCAGTAGTTTTTGCGTGAAAGAGTAACAAACATCCATTCATACTTACAAACTTTCGCGTTTATAATATTAAGTACTAGTGGTTGCCCGCGGCTCCGCCCGCGTATATATTATGTCGGTTATCGCGGCAAATAGTAGCCTATGTGTTATTCTGATGTATAAGCTATATTACTGTAAAGTTTCATCCAAATCCGTTCAGTAGTTTTTGCGTAAAAGAGTAACAAACATCCATCCATCCATCCATACTTACAGAACTTTGGCGTTAAAATATTAGTGTAGATAAATAAATCTAATTATATAATTTATTTTCAGAACAAAATGTTGCTATTCATACTAAGAGGATAAATCTTGATGACACAGAAACTAAAGTAGAAAAAGCAATAAAGGCTGCAGAAGCGGCAGGATTGACTATGACAAAAATACCAACCTACGAATACAAGGAGGTTGAAATTAAAGAAGATATGCCTACAATACATGATAGAAATTTGTTGGCCGAGTTGAATAGTGACTCCTTTGTTCCTAAATCATTTACTTCATCAAGGAGTAAGAAACAACAGTCACAGAATATAGTGATAGATTTAACTTCTCAAACTGTTACGGTACCAGAAGCTGAGAAAAAAGTCCAGAATGATGACTCAATTATTAATGTGGATGTAAGTTTCTTAGGCCACCAGTGTGGGTCACAATGCTACATTGTTCACATTTGCAAATGAGTATAGTGACTCTTGGAATGTAAAAAAAACCTTCTATTGTGTATCTAAAGTAGACTAAAATGTTACCTTACAAATGTCTAAACATTCTAAGACAGCGAGGAATAGTATTTTTCTTACTATCACTACAAGAAGAGTATAAGATAAAGTCGCTTTTGAATATTCCACATCAGAAAGTGTGATTGAGGTTTATATGTAGACTAGCTGACCCGGCGAACTTCGTACCGCCATATTTACATAATCTGTCTCAGCTTCCTACAGGCAGCTGGTTGGTTAGGGTAGAACAATTAACAGACCAAATCTCCTATGTTACTGTCAAATGATTTGGATTAGATGAGTTTTTATTTTCAAAATCAACATTTACCAACTGTCCAGTGACGGTACTACCAGTGTAAAAGCTCAAAAAAGTTGTACCTATTTTATAAATTCTTTCCTTTACCAACTTGTTTTTGGTAAATGTTAGGAAGTACCATAGTTTGGGCTTTCACAATAACACATATGTAACTATATAAAATCCTGCTAATCAATAGACTGGTAAACTGAAAACTGTCAAATGTAACATAAAAATTGGAAAGTATCTATAAGTTGTAAAAACCTCATAAGACTAGGAAAGTAAACCTAATAAGATTTTTACAACAATATCTATGTACTTTTTTCTTTCGTTCTATTATGGTACATGAGTTTTCAGAAAATTATTATTAGTAAATTTTATTAGATATCCATCCAAGATATCAAAACCTCCAACACAGGGTCTAATGGGAAAACTAATATACTTTGAATGAAGTCATCATTTAGTTTTCTTTAAAAACATTTTACACCTTTCAGGAAATACCGAGTGAAGAAGAACTAAAGGAGATGTGGATACAAAAACTATACCACTACAGAAAGAAAATGGTTCGAGGTGAAACTTAGAACTTCTGAAGACAAAAACCTTATAAGTTGAACAGTTCAAATATTTATTGTACTATACTTTAATACAAATATAACATTTATAATTGTGTTTGTATTGACTAAATGACACCATATTCTTTAGTGTTTATTGATATTGTAATACATTAAGTACACAGTCAGTGAACATTCACATCAAAATTGACCTAGGATATTGTTAGGACAGAGGTGTTTTAATAAAGTTTGCATATCTAAAACAGAGTTCTTATTAGTATTATGTATATATTTTAGGCCATGCACTTAATGAAAACAAATAGCAACAACCTAAAATATTTTATTGAACACATCAACATAACCAGCAGCCGCAACTCACAATTTCAAATGCTTGTAACAACTAAATCACCTATATTTACAGTGTTGCGATGCCTTAATGGCCTTAGATCATCGCTTTCACATATTATTTCTTTCTCGCTGAATGCGACTGCTGTATGTTCGCGACACCAAGTTCCACGCGTCCATGTACCGGTCCATACACATCGCTATGCACTTCTGTTCAGAATTATCAAGCGCTGTGCCAGGTTTGTTAATACACTTTTTGAAACATTTCTCCGACATCTTCGTTAGTAGTTCCTGCGCGTTTGCAATGGCAATCTGCTGTTTCACCTGATCCATTAGTTCTTCTTTCTGTGCTCCACTGAGCGAACCCGTAGATAGGCCGTCCATTGCTGTATGCTGTTTTTTTAGATTTTAATAAAGGTCCAATCCGGAGGAATCTGTAGTAATACTGGGGAAAATCTAATGACAGTATAACCTCGAATTTTAAAATGACAGGTTTAGGTTATTCCTGAGTCTGACAGGACCATAAGGAAATTGATTTTTTTGTTGCCATATCATAATAGATGTTGATCACAGAACATAAAGAATAGGTAGAAATGTTATGTGTCATAATTTACAACGGAACGACTGTCGCCAAACTCAGGCAAATGAAAGCACTATTTTATTACTGCACACTACTAACGAATTGTTTTGATTTGATGTTTTTATTTGCTCAAAACTAGCCTACAATACATAAAGTCACACGTATGATAATATATCTTATCACGTAATTTTAACAGTTATTTTGCCATAGCTTAAGAAGAACTTACAACGTTTCGTAATCTTGAAAGTAAGAATACTTCATTGCAAGCTATTCAAAAACAGATGGCGTTATTCTAAATGCACGCAATTAGAACATTAACCACTATAAGAATAAATTCGATATTCGTGTCATTCTTCGATATTTACCGCTACTCGCTTAGTGTTGTGGCACATATTACAATATTATCAATAATATCGATACCTAACTTTTGTTGTTAGGACGGAGCAAAATAAAAAACATGAATTGAAGGATATCTGAGGAGGTAACATTATAAAGGTGAAGAAGCTAAAAAAATAAGTACTTGCATAATAATGTTTATTAATTTTAAGAATCTGTATTATAATCATATTATATTTAATAAAGACTGTTTAGCCATTTAACCGTTGGTATAGTGTTTAGCGATCCTGACTGCTGAGTCAGAGTTCGGAACAGACAGAGAGACAGACAAAATTTAAAAAAATGTTATTTTGGTATACGGCCCGTGCCTGCAAATTTCGCAGAGAAATGAATCACGCTTCGACATAAATGGGCTAGCTCGACCGGAGTGATACCACGGCCTCACAGAAAACCAGTGTGAAATGGCGCTTGCACTGTGTTTCACTGAGTGAGTGAGGATACCGGAGGCCCATATCCCAACTCCTCCCCCTCCCCACCCCCCAAAGGTCGGCAACGCGCTTGTGACGCCTCTGGTGTTGTGGAGGTGTCCATGGACAGTGGTAATCGTTTACCATCAGGTGATGCTCGTTTGCCACCTGTTCCGTAAAAAAAAATTGTACCGTGTACCTACACATGCAGATGCATTTAGTAAAAAGCGGATATAAATATTTAATAGTACAAACAGACACTGTTATTACATATATTATATTCTTACTATATACTTATTTGTATAGATATTCAATGGTTAAAACAAGTGTTTTTCTTTCAAGGCCACGTAAACAAACAAGCAAAATTTAATATTTATAATTATTATAGTAAGTAAATATAACACGTTTAAAAGTATGGAAATCGATAAAGCTAACATCCTACCTGGCTACATCACTAATCGAGTAGAATAGAAAATACGAGAATAACGTTGAAAACTGATAAGACCCGATCATACCAGATTGAGATTTATGTGAATGGGATAAGGAAAAGTTTAGCTTAAATCTCTAGTCAATTATCAGTTAAATAAAATTTTTAGATTTTATTGATAAAACATACAAAATTGTACCTACAGATGGTAAGAAACACCTCCATTATCAATCTTTTTCCTTCTGCTATCATTTTTACACTGTAAAACAGAACAGTACTACATTGTGGCATAAAAAAGAACTTTCATTGGACGACCTATTCAATGCAGCGTTGTAACACGACTATGATACAAAATACCTACAACTCATAAAAGTATGCGTTGCAACGCTTATCAGTGGCAAGCGCGCCACGCCTACTAGTCATTTCTACTTATCTTTTTGTTTTGTGATGTTGATAAAATCAAGATTGAAAATGGATACCCAGCCTTTCCATAGAATAATAGTTTAATCTGTGGGAATTATTTCATTATTATGTGAGTTGGTTTAATGCGTAGACAGAGAAAAGGTAGGCAATAAACCAACCCTTTTTGAGAACTTAGAAGTTGAATTTGTCAGGCACAATTCACGCGACTGTCACTCGAAAAAAAAAAGATGATGTTTATGTAAATTGCATCAAATTCATATAAAAATGTATTTATTTATTTAATCCACTTACCAGATTACAACCATGCAACGTATATAAATATTTTAAATAACCTCTTAAAAATGACTGCTCCGCGCCTATTGTCTTTCTGTCTTTAAGGTCTGTCTTCATTCATTCTCATTTGTCACTAATGTCAAGTTGTAAATTGTAAACAAAACGGTGTTTTATTTTGTTGTTATAGGCTCTGTTAAAGTGTTAACTGTAATTGTTGTAATTATTGGATAGTTATATTAAAAATAAGGATATTTTTATTAATTGGATCTGTAATATTACATTAGACCTACGAATTTAAATAAACAACAAAAGAAAGCTTCTGTTATTTAATATATTGATAAAAGAAGTATTTAAAAAAAAGAATCATGAATGAAACAGAGAATATAACACTTGATTTATCTCATGATGAGTTGCTGGAAGTTACACAATCGTCCCTGAGCGCACTTTTAAGAAACGATTTACTACTACGAGATCTACCTGAGGACATCATTGTTGAAGAAATAGAATCTCAAGTAATATATTAGACCGTGATCCCCGGAACAAATTTTACAAGTTATTACTATCAAGCTAATTTTTCACCATACAAAAATTTTCGATTGTGTTAGCTAACAGGGAAAAATAACTTTTGAGCGTAGGACCGGGATAACGTACCACGCAATTTGTTGGACAATGTGTTTGTTAAATTATATCAATATAATTATGTTTATGTCAGTTTTCGCGACTAAAAGTAGCCTATGTCCTTCTCTCAGATGAAATCCTTATCAATACCAAAATTAATCCAAATTGGTTCAGCAGACTGAGTTACTTTCGAATTTATAATATTGGTATGAATTCTTGGAAAATTTAACTACTATGTAAGTGCTTTTTTGTTTCAGATTGCTGTGGAGCATGGGCAGTCAATTACAATTTTTGTACATAGAGAAAATAGTGTTCCAATGACAGTCATTGTAAGTACTTGTGGTGTTTTTAGTAATGCAATGCTTTTCTATATTGCTTTATGTTATACTAGCTGACCCGGCGATCTTCGTACCGCCATATTTACATATCTATCTCAGATTCCCACAGGCAGTGTACAGTCGCAGAAAAAAAAAGACTTTTCCCGTTATCTTTTATTTTTTTTCATTCTAGCAAAAAAAATTAATAAAATCGGACTTTCATCCCCTCTCTCCAGGAAACCATGCTGAATTTCGGGATAAAAAGTATGCTATGTCCTACCTCGTGGTATGAACTCAAATAATGCCAAGTTTCATTTGAATCCGTTCAGTAGTTTCGGCGTGATGCGCGGCCAAGATACAGGCAGACAGACAAAAATTAAAAAAATACTGTTTTGGCTTTAGTATCGATTATAAAGAGCCCTCCAAAAATTTTTTTCAAAATATCTTTAATGTATAGAATTGGACCTGCTACATTTTTATTATAAGTATAGATTAGACCACAAAGGACATTGGATAACAAAGGGTCAATAAAAATTTGGATATACTTTTGATCTACCAAATATCATAAAAGGTATCATTATATCTATGTCACCGTAAGATTGCAAAAACTAATCTACATAGCGAGATTGCAAAATGTCGAAAGATTATCAACTGTGACATATTGTTTACAATTTAACGTACTATTCTTTGTTAGTTTATAATGTATCAAAGTAAGACCGTTCTTCGTAAAATCACAATCTGTTGTGCGTCAAATTGTCAACTGTCCCCGATTGGTTGGTCTTAGAGTATGCCGTTCTATGGCCATAGAGTTAGGTTGGAACTTCTTTAATTAATCACAAATTCATTTTACTACCACAACAATTTTATGTAACTTATTCTAAACCTCTGAGGTATTTTCAACATGAAATCAATTTCACAACAACGAACAAATGAACAACAAACGATTTTTTTTTATGAGCCTGCTGTGTCCCACTGCTGGGCAAAGGCCTCCCCTGCAACAAGCCACTTCCCTCTATCCAAGGCCAGTTCCGGCTAGTCTCTCCGATAGGCGTCAAGATCGTCGCGCCATCTTTTACGGGGTCTGCCTCGTCGGCGGCGTCCACCTTGAGGCACCCAGCGTTCGACGACGACCTTGGCCCACCGGTCCGGATTATCCGACATACGTGTCCAGTGTCCAGCCCAGTCCCATTTTAATCTGGCAGTCTTCAAAAACAAACAAATAAAAAAAAACAAACGAATTAACAAACAAATATGGTTGCGCGGGACATTTTTTTTTTGTTTGTGCGTTAGATTTTGGAGCTTTTTAATAAAAGGAATTTCAGGTGGCAACAGCTTGCATACTGTTTACCTTACATGTAATACTAACACTATTGTACTTGAAAATCAGATTTTGAAAAAGAGTAGCCATGAGTTTCTTTGCCAGTATTCTTCTCATGAGCTCTACGCATTTTGGAAACTGGAAGTTATGGATCGACACAGGCAGGCAGTAGATTTGGTGTTTTCGCCTAACTTACCTCGACAATACAGCACATGCTGTGGCCTCTGTTTGTTTCGATCTATGATTTTTAACTATAGCTTCAATTTGACGTTCATAAGTGTCACTTGGTGTCTTAGATGAATAAATGATTTTGATTTGATTTGATTTGACATACGCTGTTCAACCAATCAGCGCGCGAGATGTAATCCGTCAGAAACTATATTACAATTTGACGTTTTTAATTCGCTACAATATTATAACTAAAAAAATAAGTTAAATTCTAAGCAGAATGTTACTGTTCACAATCTTTCGATAGTTTACAATCTCGCGAGATATTGTATATTACAATCTAACGGTATTGACAATTTATCGGCAACATTATAGGAAGCAAAATCTTTGAACCCCATTTAACGAAAATCATGCATACAGAGTATGAAATTTGGCACAGTTAAAGTTTATATGGAGGAATGCAGAAAGCTAAAACAGCAAAAACTATGTAAATGAATATTAGGGTCGAATTTTGACCATTGCGTGAAAACTAGTTTTCATGGATCAAACATTCGAATGTTGACTATAATAAATTGTGATGAGCAGAAGTGAATTTTGAATGATTTTTTATTATGAGAATTGATCCTTATATTAAAACTTGTGGATCATTATTAGCATCAAGTATTATTCCAATGGACCTTATAAAAGTTCAGCTTTTTAACGCAGTAAACATCCTTTGAAGCACTATTTATAAGTAAATTATAGAATACTAGTGGTTGCCCACGGCTCCGCCCGCGTATATGTCGGTTATCGCGGCAAATAGTAGTCTATGTGTTATTCTGATGTATAAGCTATATTACTGTAAAGTTTCATCCAAATCCATTCCGTAGTTTTTGCGTGAAAGAGTAACAAACATCCATCCATCCATACTTACAAATTTTCGCGTTTATAATATTAGTATAGAAGAAGTAATGGTTTGAATTTTTCGTCAGGTTCCACAAAATGCTACAGTAAGGACACTGAAGAAAGCAATCAAAAGACATTTCGAGATCTATCAAAGGAGAGCGGGAATAAATGTTAAAATATCTTGGAAATATATATGGTCCACTTACAGTCTCAACTATGACAGCACTGTACTTGATGATATTGATGCCTGTATTCAGGACTACGGGGTCACAAACAAGGTCACTCTAACATTCAAGAGAAAGAAAGGCTAGGTGAAACAGTAAATTCGAAGCATCTATTTATTTTGTATAATAAACTACTCTACTTATATTAAATGTACTGTTGGAAGTTTTCATTATCATCTTTACATAATTCTAACTTATAATGTTAACCTTCATAATATATGTAAATATTAAATAAATTTTGTATTTATTGAAATGTCAGTAATAAAATCTTGTCGTTTTCTTCTCCTCTCCTCAATATACTCCAATCTCTCTGATTTGATTATACATCATCATCATCAATAGCCCTTCCCTATGCTGGACATTTGCCTCTCCTTAGTAAGGAGATTTTCATATATTATACCACGCTGGCTTATACGACATAAATATATATAATATTTTTTATGGAAAGATAGCGTAAACAATTCTACTAGGTATTCCTTTCTAGAATCTATTTCCTTCATAGATACTTTTCAGTATACATGAACTAGAAACAGACGCTTGCATATAACAAGTATCTATGATCACACCTATAATAATTAAGTCATATAATAAGAAAAAACATTAATATACAAAACAAAAAAAACTTGGTGCAATTTCGAACATTCTTAAACCCAACTTAACTGCAAATTGCTGCCTCAAGTGGATAGAAATAAAGATCAAATCTCAAGCATGAACTTGGCATGCATGAAAAAACATGATATATTGAATTTAAAAATGGACTTAACTAAGACTTAATTTGTAACCATTGATTAACTGAACAATTCTCGATTTAGCATAATGTTTTATCCATTTGTTTACTGATGTCTTTTCTAGAGTTGTTCGAAGTCCGGCTGCGGCGGTGGCTCTTGTGGTAGAGGCTCGAAGTCACCCAGACTGTAATGAGGTTCTTCATGACGTGGGGTTGCTAGCGGACGGTCGTACGCATCTTTTAGTAGCTCTTGATCATGCTGGCAAAACAAAAATAACTTTTAGATGAAACTGTATTATGTTACTACTACTTGTTTAAGTCTGACCTTGTGAATGATGGTACCTATCAAGATAACTCTGTCTAAAAAGTAGTAATTATTTGAATAATTTATAATACGCTTTTTTCATTATTATAAAAGAAAAACGCGATACAATGCGTGTCAGTTTACTGAAAAAAGGAGACCCGAGAAATTTCTAAAGATTCTATTGCAAGGTCCGAATGTTTTTTTTTGGCAATTAAGACAAAGATATAGAAAACAAAATTGTTGTTATTAAGTAGTATAATATGTGTACCTGATCAGACTGCAATACAGAGGGCGGTCCCAGGTCGTCGAGGGAAAGTTGCGTGTTCAGTACAGACGGAGGCGCGTAGTCTGTCATCGCTGGGACGTTCTCCACTGGCTGTTGGAATTTCAATTATTTATTTTTCTATCCAAGTTAATAACAAAACACATAAAAAAAGTAAAAACTAAAACCTAACTAACGACAAAAGACGACGCTGAAAAAGTATGAAACGAGTTTGAAAAGCCGTAGTCACGTGTTGTTAAAGTATTATGGTACGTGTTTCTATGTAACGTGTGACTACGGCTTTTCAAACTTGTTTCATACTTTTCCAGCGTCGTTTTTTGTCGTTAGTTGGGTTTTAGTTTTTACTTTTTTTATTTAAAATGTTTTGGCGCCGTTATAATATTATTTTTTTTGCAAAGTTTATTTTAAATACAATAGAAATATAGCAATTTCTCGAGCAAAGTCATGAGCAAATGCTAATAATATTTATATGTATTTTTGAATTTTACAAGTAACGCCCTCTGCAATGATACCAGACATGGCATATTTATCCTAATTTTTTTTTTAAACAGTACTTTATGATCACTAGAGGGCGCCACATTAGATTCAGTGACATGTCGTATACTATACTATACTATACTATAACTTGTGTTCTAAGTCCATTCGACTCCAGAATGTTATGAATGTGGTAGTAAAAACCTTAAACTTTATTCGATCCCGAGGGCTTAACCATCGTCAGTTCAAGGCGTTTTTGGATGAAATATCACCTGAATATAACGACGTAACATATTATTGTGAAGTCAGATGGCTGAGCAAAGGAAAAATGTTGAAACGGTTTTACGAGCTTAGAAATGAGATAGCAGACTTTATGAAAATAAAAGATAAACCACTATCTGAATTAAGTGACCCAAAATGGATATGTGACTTAGCATTTCTGGTCGATCTAACAGGCTATTTGAATGATTTAAATTTGAAACTTCAAAAACAAGGACAGTTAGTAAATGATTTGCACAGCCATTTGAAAGCGTTTCAGATCAAACTACGCTTGTGGGAGTCACAGATGCTGTCTGGTAACAGTTACCATTTCAACACGCTCTCTGCGCATGAAAATATTGCTTATGCTCAATATGCTGAAGAACTCAAGTTACTGTCGGAACAATTTTCGAACAGATTTAGCGACTTCAAAAACATGGAAGACTGTTTCAGTGTATTTGCTACTCCTACAAAATGTAATATACAAAATGCTCCAATACACTTACAAATAGAGTTGATCGAGATTCAAGAAAACTCACTCCTAAAATCCAAATTTGAAGAGGTAGAGTTGTGCGATTTCTACAAAAAATACCTAGAAGAAGACAATTTTCCGCAGCTTAGAAAATTCGCAAGAAGATTGATTTGTGTGTTTGGCAGTACTTATAAATGCGAACAGTTCTTTTCATTGATGAAAGTTAATAAATCAACACATCGTACAAGACTGACTGACGATAATTTGGAAAATTCTTTACGTCTTTGTATCAGTGGAATTAATCCAAATATCGATGGATTAGTTTCCCAAATTCAAGCTCAAGTGTCTCATTAATTTCGGTGTATTTAACTTTAGTAGTTTGTAACAATTGCAAATTTAACGATTTAATTATAATGTACCATTTTTTTAAATTTCATTTTGTTATTTTAATAAATTGTACTATAATAACATTGTCGTATTATTTAATGTCTAATATCTATCGCAAAAAATATTATCACTACTTTAAAATGCACTAAGTACTTTTAAACGCGGCCCGCAAACGTATTTGCACGCTAAAGTTAGGCCCTCAACATGTCAAAGGTTGCCCATACCTGTCGTATAGCCTATAACCAGCGGACGATCAAGACGCTTCTAACGATATCCCATTTGTACAGTTCTAATAAGTCGTTGAGGAGCTATGAGGGGAACAAATGAACATACATGCATAGGTTTTGCCGTAGTCGGGACAAATAACGTTAATCAAATATTTTTTGAAGTAGTTTTTTATGTTTATTTACATATTTTATTAACTAACCTTTTTTCTAGGATATTATAGTTGGTAAAATGATCAGAGAGAGACAAGAACATTCTAAGAAAGAAAATACGTGGTATCGAATCAGATTAGATCCACTATACAATCAAAATACTTACCGGCTCGACAGCTGGTGGTATTTCTTCTACAGGTTTAGAGGGGAAGCTTGCAGGCGGGTCTTCGCCGGACCGCACTGTATTAGCGCGGGCTTCCTCTTCAGAGCTATATGCACTCTTGTGTTCACACATTAACAAATGTGTCAACATATCAGTACCTGAAGAAAAATAAATTGTAAAATTTACTTATAGTTATTCTGTTAGTTTGTTCGTTTCCACATCTAAGCTACTGAAAGCATTAATTAGAGATAAACTTTGAAAATGAGACTTCTTTTTTGTTATAAAACAAAACTTTTTGTGGTGAAATCTTCACATAGTATCTTAAGATTATTATTATATATCTTATTAGATCTTTTAAACTACTCAACGGGTTTTAATCAACAGTTAAGAGTGATTCAAGAGGAAGGTTTATATTAAGTAATACATGTAGGTTTTTTTATTTTTTTTATGGAATAAGCGGGCAAACGAGCAGACGTATCGCCTGATGGTAAGCGATTACCGCCGCCCATGGACACACCAAAAGCCTCACAAGTGCTTGCCGGCCTTTTGAGGATGGGGGGATGTAGGGGGATTGGGGTATGGGCCTCCGATATCCTCACTCACTCGGTGAAACACAGCGCAATCACTATTTCACACCGGTTTTCTGTGAGGCCGTGGTATCACTCCGGTCGAGCTGGCCCATTCATGCCGAAGCGTGGCTCTCCCACGGTGTAAATATAACGGTATATTATAATAGAGGAAATTCTAGAATTTCTAAGACTTCCGTGCGAAGCCGAGCCGGGTCACTAAAAAGATTATTTGCAGGTGTAGTTACAGGCAGCAAGTAGTGTAGTAGTAAATACATACTGTTACATGTTAGGGTTGGTTGAATTTGAGAAATAAACCCTCTGACGATTAAAAGAGACTTTATTAAAAACAACCTTAAAAGCACAGTATAACTCAGAATAATAGTCCTTAATTGTGACCGAGGTCGCAAGGTTAACCACTGATATCAATTCCATATTTGTCGCACTGTAGTTAAAACTGAACTGTACTGCGGCCCGCGATACGTCCTTTTTTTAATTACATGCCGTTATTACTGGTACATTTGCGAAAGGCTAATGACCGGTTTCAAGAGCACTCCGTCGAACAAACCAACCGCGCGACAATCAATCTATATTCGACGCTATGTATCACGATGTAAGGTTCATTGTTCTGTGCCTCAAGAAACCAACGAGAACTTTCATGATTTAACTGTGTCGAGTCTTTTTCTGGGACGATCTTTTTTCGTAACAACACATATGGGTGTAAAGTATAGAGCAGTAAGTACGTACCGATGATGGCAGTGTTGTACCCGCACACGCAGTGCGTGCGATACGGGGCGGGTCTAGGCGCGTCCTCGAGCGAGTGCGGGCCGGCGCAGTAGCCGCTGTGGCGCAGCATGGCGCGGCAGTATAGAGCAGTAAGTACGTACCGATGGCGGTGTTGTACCCGCACACGCAGTGCGTGCGATACGGGGCGGGTCTGGGCGCGTCCTCGAGCGAGTGCGGGCCGGCGCAGTAGCCGCTGTGGCGCAGCATGGCGCGGCAGTATAGAGCAGTAAGTACGTACCGATGGCGGTGTTGTACCCGCACACGCAGTGCGTGCGATACGGGGCGGGTCTGGGCGCGTCCTCGAGCGAGTGCGGGCCGGCGCAGTAGCCGCTGTGGCGCAGCATGGCGCGGCAGTATAGAGCAGTAAGTACGTACCGATGGCGGTGTTGTACCCGCACACGCAGTGCGTGCGATACGGGGCGGGTCTGGGCGCGTCCTCGAGCGAGTGCGGGCCGGCGCAGTAGCCGCTGTGGCGCAGCATGGCGCGGCAGTATAGAGCAGTAAGTACGTACCGATGGCGGTGTTGTACCCGCACACGCAGTGCGTGCGATACGGGGCGGGTCTGGGCGCGTCCTCGAGCGAGTGCGGGCCGGCGCAGTAGCCGCTGTGGCGCAGCATGGCGCGGCAGTATAGAGCAGTAAGTACGTACCGATGGCGGTGTTGTACCCGCACACGCAGTGCGTGCGATACGGGGCGGGTCTGGGCGCGTCCTCGAGCGAGTGCGGGCCGGCGCAGTAGCCGCTGTGGCGCAGCATGGCGCGGCAGTATAGAGCAGTAAGTACGTACCGATGGCGGTGTTGTACCCGCACACGCAGTGCGTGCGATACGGGGCGGGTCTGGGCGCGTCCTCGAGCGAGTGCGGGCCGGCGCAGTAGCCGCTGTGGCGCAGCATGGCGCGGCAGTATAGAGCAGTAAGTACGTACCGATGGCGGTGTTGTACCCGCACACGCAGTGCGTGCGATACGGGGCGGGTCTGGGCGCGTCCTCGAGCGAGTGCGGGCCGGCGCAGTAGCCGCTGTGGCGCAGCATGGCGCGGCAGTATATAGCAGTAAGTACGTACCGATGGCGGTGTTGTACCCGCACACGCAGTGCGTGCGATACGGGGCGGGTCTGGGCGCGTCCTCGAGCGAGTGCGGGCCGGCGCAGTAGCCGCTGTGGCGCAGCATGGCGCGGCAGTATAGAGCAGTAAGTACGTACCGATGGCGGTGTTGTACCCGCACACGCAGTGCGTGCGATACGGG
Source organism: Diaphora mendica (assembly GCA_949125395.1). Lineage (NCBI taxonomy): Eukaryota > Metazoa > Arthropoda > Insecta > Lepidoptera > Erebidae > Diaphora > Diaphora mendica. Next base: position 3,873,189 of record OX421317.1, read on the forward strand.
GCGGGTCTGGGCGCGTCCTCGAGCGAGTGCGTGTGGCGCAGCATGGCGCGGCAGTATAGAGCAGTAAGTACGTACCGATGGCGGTGTTGTACCCGCACACGCAGTGCGTGCGATACGGGGCGGGTCTGGGCGCGTCCTCGAGCGAGTGCGGGCCGGCGCAGTAGCCGCTGTGGCGCAGCATGGCGCGGCAGTATAGAGCAGTAAGTACGTACCGATGGCGGTGTTGTACCCGCACACGCAGTGCGTGCGATACGGGGCGGGTCTGGGCGCGTCCTCGAGCGAGTGCGGGCCGGCGCAGTAGCCGCTGTGGCGCAGCATGGCGCGGCAGTATAGAGCAGTAAGTACGTACCGATGGCGGTGTTGTACCCGCACACGCAGTGCGTGCGATACGGGGCGGGTCTGGGCGCGTCCTCGAGCGAGTGCGGGCCGGCGCAGTAGCCGCTGTGGCGCAGCATGGCGCGGCAGTATAGAGCAGTAAGTACGTACCGATGGCGGTGTTGTACCCGCACACGCAGTGCGTGCGATACGGGGCGGGTCTGGGCGCGTCCTCGAGCGAGTGCGGGCCGGCGCAGTAGCCGCTGTGGCGCAGCATGGCGCGGCAGTATAGAGCAGTAAGTACGTACCGATGGCGGTGTTGTACCCGCACACGCAGTGCGTGCGATACGGGGCGGGTCTGGGCGCGTCCTCGAGCGAGTGCGGGCCGGCGCAGTAGCCGCTGTGGCGCAGCATGGCGCGGCAGTATAGAGCAGTAAGTACGTACCGATGGCGGTGTTGTACCCGCACACGCAGTGCGTGCGTTACGGGGCGGGTCTGGGCGCGTCCTCGAGCGAGTGCGGGCCGGCGCAGTAGCCGCTGTGGCGCAGCATGGCGCGGCAGTATAGAGCAGTAAGTACGTACCGATGGCGGTGTTGTACCCGCACACGCAGTGCGTGCGATACGGGGCGGGTCTGGGCGCGTCCTCGAGCGAGTGCGGGCCGGCGCAGTAGCCGCTGTGGCGCAGCATGGCGCGGTAGCACGAGCTCACGTACGAACACTTCGTGCACCGGGTCGTGCCCCTGGGTACAAAAGAACACTTATTTTAAAGCTTTATTACGTTATTCATTATAGTGTATTATGTAAATGGTATATTGTCACCTCTTTGCAAGATTTCAGTGGTATGAATTCATAAAGGGATTCTTTCAAAGAAAGTTTTTTTTTCGATTTTTAATGACAACTCCTACACTAAGAATATCTCCCGATACTCCTGCCTAAAGTCCTTCGCGACATAGGATAATATCCGTGTCGTGGGGAACTATACGATCATACATAAAACGAACACAAATAACAGCCAGACACAGAATAACAATTTATGGATCACACAAAGTGTTTTTCCGTGATGAGTTCGAACCCATAAGACACTGCGCAGTAAGAAACGGTGATGTCACTGCTTAAATCACTACGCTATCTGTGCAGTCAAAATTGTAATAACTAATAGTCACACATTATTTTCATGAGTTATTTACATATAACTCAAAGACAACTTTTAACTATTTACTTGCTCATTTCTCTAGCTCTCTCACTCTTCAGCCTACTGCCATCCATAACAATGCATAATATTCAAAACAATACTTACAAAAAGTGTTTATCTCTTTCAAGTGGTGTGTCGCACTCTCTGCACAGCATACCATCCGGCAACACCAAGGTCAGACCTTCGAATGTTTCGCTTATGGTATGACACGCAGAGTCTTTCACTGGCGGTCGGGCCTTATTCTACAGAAACAAAAATATATGAAAATACTGATCAGAAAACGTGTCAGGTTAAAGCCTTTAGACAAAATTAAACCAAGACTTATCACCATCAACTTATCGCAGTAAACTGCTGACATAGGCCTTTCCGTCTTGATCGATTATGGGCTTCTCGCATCCAGTTCCTGTCAGCCATCTTACAAATCGTCACTCCACCTGGCCAGTTGACGTCCTACACTACGTTTACTGAGACGCGGTCTCCACTCCACAACTCATTTACCCCAAACAGTTGTCGATTCTGCGGCTAATACCAAAATAAACTTACCCTCGGCTTAGTGATCAAATGCTCTTCAGAACAGAGTGGAGTTGCACCCTCCACTGTGATATGGTCGCGGACTTGATGTTCTTTCAGTTGACCTGAAATAAATTATTTAACAGGTCTAGTACTATTTATACGAAACAGGTACCCCTTTTCTCTTTCAAAAACCTTTGTATGTTAAACGTTTAAAGGTACTCATGCACTGACACAAATCGACAGGTTTGCCTATGCAGGTGAACTTCTTCTTTACATAGTAAAGTCGCTTCCGCTGTATGTTCGCTTTGATTTTTTTAAATTATTAAATGGATTTGAATGTAGTTTTCTGAAAATGATAGAGTGATTCAAAAAGAAGGTTTATATGTGTAATTAATGCATATTATAGTTGTGTAAAATACGAAAATTTTAAAGACTTCCCCGTGCAAAGCTTGGCCGGGTAGCTAGTTACAGTTAAAACGAAGCAAATTTGTTACACAACTGAAGTAGTAGCTTTAACTAAGTAGAGGACACAACTGTACAGTGCAACATTTTAACTATTCAATCAAATCTGTCAGGTACATATATTCTACCTTGACGGGTATAACTGAGCAGGTAGACTTACCAAGGTGTACAAATTTCAGGACACATCTGTTGCACCGAACTTCCAGTTCTTTGTCCTGATGCTGTTTCAAGTGATCCAAGTACAGCACTACGTTGGCAGTTAGCTCATGTCCGTTGGCATATACTTTGATAACCTGTACAAAAGGTGTTTTCGTAAGGAGGCTGTTCGATACCAAATCGCCTATCTAGTATAAACTAAAATGTTGTAATGGCAACACTAGGGTTTGTCATGGGGACTGACTTGTGGTACTGAGGAATGTGTGTGTGTGTCTCTGGGGTCTGACTTGTGGTACTGAGGTATGTATGTGTGTCTCTGTAGGCTGACTTATGGTACAGAGGTATGTATGTGTGTGTCTGGAGGCTGACTTGCGGTACTGAGGTATGTATGTGTGTATCTGGGGGCGGACTTGTCGTACTCCGTACTGAGGTATATGTGTGTCTCTGGGGGCTGATTTATGGTACTGAGGTATGTATGTGTGTCTCTGGGGGCTGACTTATGGTACTGAGGTATGTATGTGTGTGTCTGGGGGCTGGCTTGTGGTACTGAGGTATGTACGTGCGTGTCTGGGGGCTGACTTGTCGTACTGAGGTATGTGTGTGTGTCTCTCTGGGGGCTGACTTATGGTACTGAGGTATGTGTGTGTGTCTCTATGGGCTGACTTATGGTACTGAGGTATGTATATGTGTGTCTGGGGGCTGACTTGTAGTACTCCGTACTGAGGTATGTGTGTCTCTAGGGGCTGACTTATGGTACTGAGGTATGTATGTGTGTCTCTGGGGGCTGACTTATGGTACTGAGGTATGTATGTGTGTGTCTGGGGGCTGACTTGTGGTACTGAGGTATGTACGTGCGTGTCTGGGGGCTGACTTGTCGTACTGAGGTATGTGTCTCTGGGGGCTGACTTATGGAACTGAGGTATGTGCGTGTGTCTCTGTGGGCTACCTTGAGGCAGAAGGGGCAGAAGACGGTGTTGGAGCTGGCGTGCGCGGTGCGGTAGTGGTCGCAGGCCTGGCGGTGCGCGGACACGCGGAAGTCGCACGCGTCGCAGGCGTACGTATGTATGTGTGTGTGTGTGCGCTGACCTTGAGGCAGAAGGGGCAGAAGACGGTGTTGGAGCTGGCGTGCGCGGTGCGGTAGTGGTCGCAGGCCTGGCGGTGCGCGGACACGCGGAAGTCGCACGCGTCGCAGGCGTACGTATGTATGTGTGTGTGTGTGCGCTGACCTTGAGGCAGAAGGGGCAGAAGACGGTGTTGGAGCTGGCGTGCGCGGTGCGGTAGTGGTCGCAGGCCTGGCGGTGCGCGGACACGCGGAAGTCGCACGCGTCGCAGGCGTACGTATGTATGTGTGTGTGTGTGCGCTGACCTTGAGGCAGAAGGGGCAGAAGACGGTGTTGGAGCTGGCGTGCGCGGTGCGGTAGTGGTCGCAGGCCTGGCGGTGCGCGGACACGCGGAAGTCGCACGCGTCGCAGGCGTACGTATGTATGTGTGTGTGTGTGTGTGTGTGTGTGCGCTGACCTTGAGGCAGAAGGGGCAGAAGACGGTGTTGGAGCTGGCGTGCGCGGTGCGGTAGTGGTCGCAGGCCTGGCGGTGCGCGGACACGCGGAAGTCGCACGCGTCGCAGGCGTACGTATGTATGTGTGTGTGTGTGTGCGCTGACCTTGAGGCAGAAGGGGCAGAAGACGGTGTTGGAGCTGGCGTGCGCGGTGCGGTAGTGGTCGCAGGCCTGGCGGTGCGCGGACACGCGGAAGTCGCACGCGTCGCAGGCGTACGTATGTATGTGTGTGTGTGTGTGTGTGTGTGTGCGCTGACCTTGAGGCAGAAGGGGCAGAAGACGGTGTTGGAGCTGGCGTGCGCGGTGCGGTAGTGGTCGCAGGCCTGGCGGTGCGCGGACACGCGGAAGTCGCACGCGTCGCAGGCGTACGTATGTATGTGTGTGTGTGTGTGCGCTGACCTTGAGGCAGAAGGGGCAGAAGACGGTGTTGGAGCTGGCGTGCGCGGTGCGGTAGTGGTCGCAGGCCTGGCGGTGCGCGGACACGCGGAAGTCGCACGCGTCGCAGGCGTACGTATGTATGTGTGTGTGTGTGTGCGCTGACCTTGAGGCAGAAGGGGCAGAAGACGGTGTTGGAGCTGGCGTGCGCGGTGCGGTAGTGGTCGCAGGCCTGGCGGTGCGCGGACACGCGGAAGTCGCACGCGTCGCAGGCGTACGTATGTATGTGTGTGTGTGTGTGTGTGTGTGTGCGCTGACCTTGAGGCAGAAGGGGCAGAAGACGGTGTTGGAGCTGGCGTGCGCGGTGCGGTAGTGGTCGCAGGCCTGGCGGTGCGCGGACACGCGGAAGTCGCACGCGTCGCAGGCGTACGGCAGCTCCAGCGGCGCGTGCGTCTTCTGCATGTGCGACGCCAGCGTCAGCACCGCCGCGAACCTCACCTAACCACACAAATCGATTATTATCAAATTCGATCTCGATTCGGTTGATAATCCAGTCGAGTTATGAAAATATATTTTCTAAAAAATACCATAATAATTATTATAGAAAGAAAATTATTTATTCTGATATACACAGGACAGTACATGGTTTACAATTATAAAGTAATAAAGCTTATATTAAAAAAAAATGGTCTAATGTTCATCATATGTGGCTAAGAACCATGGCTAGAAATTCTGCTTTTAAACAAAAAACCTCATCCAAATCGGTCCATCCATTTAAGAGTTATGATGTCACAGTTATATGAGCTGTATTATGAAAAAACATATAATCATAACTTAGATTTTATAGAATATGTCAAAAATTATTCAAAGACGTTCAAACGCGCCTGTTATGTTGCCAAATCTCTATATTTAAAAAATAAAATAAAATCATCAGGAAATGAAGTAAAAACCACATGGGATATTATAAACGCTGAAACCGGAAGGTCCATTGTACGAAATCGTGACTTCCATTTAAAAATTAATAATGTAGACATAAAAGCGGATGTGGAGGTTGCGACTGAGTTTGAATTTTTTTTACCAACATTCCAATTCGAACAACCAAGACTCTGTCGTCATCCTCTGCTTCTGTTTGTTTGTTGTTTTTTATTAGAAAATAGTGTAAACCGGTGTGATAGGGGTTTGAATTTTCAGTTGTTAGTGTAAATGATGTTATCAAGGCTTTTAAAAGTAAAAATGTAAAGAAAACAACTGATTTATAGAGACATTCAGTATATACTATATCTGCAATAATTGATATGATATCCCCATATTTAGCAATTGTTTTCAATTCTTGTATCGCATTTGGTGTGTTTCCTGATCTGATGAAACAAAGTAAAGAGATTCCATTGTTCAAATCTAGTAGCAGTTCAGATCCATCTAATTTCCAACCTATCTCAATACTTCCAACATTAAGTAAAATTTTTAAAAATTAATTTTAAACCAAATGTTACATTTTATTAAGCACAACTTGCTTCATCAAAAGCAATTTGGTTTTACTAAAGGTTGTTCAACTACAGACGCGGGCGTGGAATTGCTTAAACACATATATGGCGCCTGGGAGGATTCACAGGATGCGTTTGGTATTTTCTGTGACTTGTCTAAGGCATTCGATTGTGTCCATCATCCTACCCTTATCAGGAAGTTACAACACTACGGAATAAGGAATAATGCTCTGAATATCCTAACGTCGTATTTGAATAAAAGAGTTCAAAAAGTAGATATTAATGGCAAAACATCTTCGGGATCCCCAGTAACAATGGGCGTCCCACAAGGTTCTATTCTAGGGCCATTTCTGTTTCTCATATATATAAATGATCTAGCTTATTATGTAAGCGACAATCATGAGATTGTATTGTTCGCGGATGACACATCCTTAATTTGTAAAGTTAGGCGCCAACTTGATAAATTTAATGAAGTCAACAGTGCACTCTCGAAAGTGGTACATTGGTTTAATACAAATAACCTTCTCCTTAATGAGAAGAAAACTAAATTCGTTAAATTCTCTACACCAAACGTTAGGCATGTTACAACCAATGTTCGATTGAATGGACTAGAGTTGGATCCTGTTGAATCTACTGTATTTTTAGGTATTACTATTGACGCTAAGTTACAATGGGGTCCCCAAATAGAAAAACTATGAGGTAGGCTAAGCTCAGCGGCTTTTGCTGTAAAAAAGATTCGACATTTAACTGATGTAGATACAGCTAGAATAGTTTACTTCAGTTACTTTCATAGCATAATGAGTTATGGTTATCTGGGGTAACTGTGCAGATATTAATGCCATATTTGTTTTACAAAAACGCGTCGTACGAGCCATTTATAAATTAGGCCCTCGAGTTTCTCTCCGTTCCAAGTTTAAAGAGATAAATATTCTGACTGTATCTTCACAATATATATATATACGAAAATTTAATCTATGTTCAAAGAAATATATCAAAGTTTCCTAAAATCAGTGATGTTCATTCGGTTAATACCAGAAACAAACATAATCTTAGTGTTCACGTCACTCGTCTCCACAGAGTAAGCAACTCGTTTAAGGGACAATGTATACGCTTTTACAATAAACTCCCCATTGATATTAGGAATTTGCCATTAAGGAAATTTAATAATACCATTAAATCTAAGTTATCCGCAAAGGGGTATTATACCATAGCTGAATATCTTGATGATAAAACCGCCTGGGATTGAGCTGCCCACTCCGCACATGCTGTTTATTTTTTATGTTTAAATTTAATTTGATGTGACGATAAATTAGTTGGAAACAAACTCATCTTAAATTATTGCTATTGTTGACATTTTTTTTTAATTATCTTTATTTATTATTGTAATTGTGTTTCAATTTTTTTTATTGAAATAATGTTTTTTGCATTTCAGAATATTATCTGGACTTTAAAGAGACGATGATCCCTGAGTTTGTTTCGTCCTTTCTTCTCAGGGCTAGTCCAGTTAGGAAAGGCCGAACTCATCTGCTCAAAAAAAAGTTTAACTTGCAAAAGTGTTCATGTAACCTAATTGCAGAATAAATGATTTTATTTCATTACAGACAGATATTGCGATCTAGCTTAAAACACTCCTCTTTTTGGTCAGGCGTTAAACAAGTCGCAATAAATATTTAAGATCAACATCAGTAAGTTAAACACAAGATTAAAATTCCGACTAATCTAAATCAACAATTGTTATTATGTTTAAGTTTGAACCCACATAGTTTTATCCAAATAATTACCCTTATTTTGAACTCACCTCACAAATAAGACACGCATATGTGAATAAATCAGGTGACTTAGTATCAGCCGGGTGGTTGTGTTTAAGATGTGTAGTCAGCTCGTCTTCTGACGGGAACCGTGTGAGGCAGTAGGGACACTGCGGAGTATCTGAACCATCTTTGGATGGAATTGCATGTTGATATAGATGAGTCATCAGCAAGTAGTTGTCGTTAAATTCTATGTGGCAGACAGGACACTGTAAAAAAGTAGATGTATATATTAATGCGTGAAGTATTAAATTTGGTAGAACTAAATTTTACATGGAGGAAGACTAGAAAGCTAAAAAATAAATTATGATCGAATTTCAACCATTAGACGACCACTAGTATGATATAAATAGACTGCTACCGGGGCTTATGTCAGGCAAGTAGTTGATTTTAAATTATAGAAAAAAATATTTTGGCTGCAGTGTACAGTGTAACTTTATCCCTATATGGGGCATTTCACGTCAAGCGGACAACGAAAAAAGCTCGACCCCACAGGGTTTGATGAAATTATTTTTTTCAGTTTCAGTTCTAAGTATGGGGATCCCCAAAATTTATTGTTTTTTTTTGTGAAAATCTTAATGCGGTTCACAGAATACATCTACTTACCAAGTTTCAACAGTATAGTTCTTATAGTTTCGGAAAAAATTGGCTGTGACATTCGGACGGCCAGACAGATAGACGGCCAGACATGACGAATCTATAAAGGTTCCGTTGCACGGGATCCTAAAAAGAATACGTAACTCACCTCAACAGCTATAGCCATTTTTTCAAGATTAGTAACGCCGCCAATTTGACCGAAATAATACCTCTCCATAGACAAGGTTTCTTGTGGGGCCACCTCTTTTTTAATGTTCTTCAAAGGAATGTCATCTAGGTCATCGTCTATATAGGACCTGACAGGCTTTCCTCTGCGACCTCTAGCACTCACTTCTGGAGTGTCGGAGGCGGAGGATTTCTTCTCCTTCGTTTTGTCTTTTTCTTCCTTAATCTTAATCGCTTTAGCTCGACTTTGAGCTAGAGGTATCTACAAGGAAAGATAAATAAAAAAGCATTATAAATACTATGGGAACATAATTATTATGGGCGTCGCTTACCGTGAGAGAGCCACGCTTCGGCATGAATGGGCCGGCTCGACCGGAGTGATACCACGGCCTTACAGAAAACCGGTGTGAAATAGTGCTTGCGCTGTGTTTCACCGAGTGAGTGAGGATACCGGAGGCCCATACCCCAATCTCCCCCCTCCATCCCCAAAAGGCCTACAACGCACTTGTGACGCTTCTGGTGTTGCAGGTGTCCATGGGCGGCGGTAATCATTTACCATCAGGCAATACGTCTGCTCGTTTGCCCGCCTATTCCATAAAAAAATCCTAAAATCTCCCCGCGTTTGTTATTGTACCTTTACGTCAAGAACCGCGATTAACACCGTAGGGCGCAGATAGTCTAATAAAAGAAGCTTAGGACCAGCCGTTCCAGAGATTAGCCGGAACGGACAGACAAACAAAATGTGACTTAAGTACCATATAAATAAACTTTCATATGCAATTAGTGAATAAATATAAAAAAGTATAAAACAAGTTTGAAAAGCCGTAGTCACACGTTATATAGAAACGCAGCATAACACTTTAACAACGTTAACAATATTACTTGTATTTACCTCTTCATCATCTTCTTCAATATAAGTAGTCTTCTCCTTCTTTCTCTTCTTGGGCGGTGGAGAAGGAGATGGTTCTTTCTTTTTACGACCGCGTTTACCACGACCTGTTTCTGGCTCTGGCTCTTCCACCTTATCTTTTTTGGTCGACTATTAAATGAAGATAAATAATTAACAAGATAATAACTGAGAAAACTCGTAGAACTTATGAAAATATCACAATTATTTTTTTTGGTCAATAACACAACGCCATCTAGTCCCAAGTTAAGCAGAGCTTATGTTATGGGTACTAGACAACTGATCTAAATACATATTATATACTTTTTTGTACATACGTACATATTATACATAGAAAACACTTAAACTCCGAAAAAAATATTTGAAGATCATACAAACATTTGTTCCGACCCGGGAATCGAACGCGAGACCTCAAGAATAGCAGTCGCATACTCTACAAGTGCGCCACCGCGGCAGTTCCACTATCTTAGTAAGAATTGTACGCAGTGAATGACTCGATATAATTATGTACGAGTATGTCTGCATTAGGTATGTATCCTGTGTAGCGGAGGACTTTGACACAAAGAACACCTAGACTTAGAACAACAATTTGGGGATCACACAAAGTGTTGTCCCATGCTGGGTTTGAACCCACAATAATCAGCGCACTAGAAAACGGCGTGGCGACCATCCAAAAGAGTCTATTTTTGTTATTATATTAGTATACCTTGCCAGTAGGGTACTTCCAATTCTTGAAGGGATTCGCAGCAATCTTGTTGAGACGAACTGTAATGGGATCCTTGGACTCCATTTTAGTTTGTTGTGCAATATGCGTCACTATGTTGTCAAACGCTAGACCCGGTGATATGCCATAGCTAAAAGAAATTTATGTTTTTTTTAATATAAGAGACAGAGTTGCTGACAATTATTTTCGTATGTTGTGTGAGGCAAGTGGGTAAATAATGACACTATTGGTTACATAAAATGTATGATAAAGTTCAAGTGCAAAAATATTAACAGTGATTTTTGTAAAAAATAATATCCTACTAAAATTTTCTAAGTAAGTTTTTTACTCTTTCACGCAAAAACTACTGAACGGATTTGGATGAAACTTTACAGTAATTATACACCAGAACACATAGGCTACTATTTGCAGCGATAACCGACATACACGCGGGCGGAGCCGCGGGCAACAGCTAGTAATTCATAATTACGTTGTTTAGATTTATCGTTCATCATTTTATATAAAAAAAGCTTTATTCCGCAGCTCCCAACATGTGTATTTTAGTTATACCTAGAGATAAAAAGAAGCATATATTCCTCAAGAATCAAAGTATCTCCATACCAAATTTTATTGTAATCGTTGCAGCAGTTTAGACCTAAAAGTGATACAAAAAACAACATTGAACTTACATTTCTCTCCAAACCAGTTCATCCAAGAACTGTTGTATGATCTGTCTCGACAACAACGACAGCGTATTCTGGAACATTCTTGGCACAATTCTACGCAAGTATTCCATAATATTTGCGTTAGTATTTCTTCCAGGCTGGTCAGAATGCGAAGACGATTGGTGCACGTTTTTGAATCCCATGGAGACAAGGGTGCCTTTGTCTACAGTCAAGTCAGTTAAGATGATAGAAGATTGGTGCACCCAATTAGTCAATGGTTCCAGAATCTTCTGGAAGCGTTTCTTGTAGTTCTTTTCATGTTCTGCCAAAGGTTCAACTGCGCGAAGACGAATCTAAAAGAAACGAGAATTTGTTTAAATATTTATCAATTATAGCCATATTTGACACTGCAAAAGATACATTCAAGTGAATTATATTTTCAATTTATTACATTTATCGAAAAAAATATAATTAAAAATGTTGTTAAGTTCTATTCAAAACTATGAAATATGGCTTAGTGGTGGTCTGTTATGGTACACATAACAGCAAATTTTATCAGTATATTGTTTAAAAACAAACTAAATTAAAATTCGGTTTATTCAGTTAAATAAACCAGCTAGTTGGGAATTTCCCAAACATAAGTATTTCAATATTATTTCAAAATTATTTTAAAATTAACTTATTCAAATTAATTTTACCATTTTCTCAGCAGGATCCAGGACTCCCAAAACTTCAACCTTCACTTGTCTCTGTGTACCATCATGACTTGTAGTCCCCAACGATATGACTCCGACTTCTACCTTTTTGCCAGCACCACCCAATAGCCCCATATGTTGATGAATAGCCGAAGTACACACTGCCCTTAGCCATGTAAACAGCCCTTTCACATACAAATTGTCCACTTTGACCCATTGTACTACGTTTTGAACATTCGTTTGACATGCCCAGTGGTACACAAGCTTTAGTAGAACGCTAGGAGGGAATGTTGCCCCTTCAAAGACGGAGCTGGAGTAGACAGAGACGAATCTTGTGGGACAGCATTCGGATATCCATACGTAGCCGCCGGAATAGGGGAATTTCGATACGTCAGAGTACATGCCTGTAATAATCACAATAATATTAACAAGGAAACGTGACAAAAAAAAAACTCGTAAAAATAATAATTATACAGGTGCCACAGAATAAATGAATCCACTCAGATTTTAAGACTGAGAGACATAATTATGTTTGTGAAAATGTATTTAAAATTTATATGATCGTTTATAATATATAGTAAAACTATTGCCATACTACAAAAAAATAAATAAAAAAAATAAAGTAAAACAACAGCGTTGTTCCATGAATTCGCTATCTAATACAAACAGAACAATTTTCAACTTATTTTTCAAAGACATCCCGCATTATGAATATACATCCTGTGTCACGGGGGACTTTACATACCTACATGAAACGGACACAAAGAACACCCAGACTCAGAACAACAATTTGTGGATCACACAAAGTGTTGTCCCGTGTGGAATTTGAACCCGGCGTGGCGCCCGCCTAAACCACCAGGCCAAGGAACATTTAGCTAACATGCCTGCCTGACTACCTAGGTGGCGTAGTGGTAGCATATGCGACTACTGTGCTTGAGGTCTCGGGTTCGATTTCAAGGTCGGACCAAATGTTTGTATGATCTGCAAATATTTGTTTTAGAGTATGGGTGTTCTCTAATATGTAGGTATTTACAAAAAAAAGTACATATACATGTATTTATATCAGTTGTCTAGTACCCATAACACAATCTCTGTTTAGCTTGGGACTAGATGGCGTTGTGTGTTAGATGTCCGAAATATTTATTATTATTATTAACATGCAGAAGTAAATACAAATCTACTCACCAAGTTTGAGCTTATTTCCAGGGTGTATGACACACCACTGTTCAGATCTGACCAGTCCCTGTTGTATAAGCCATTCAGTAAACTTCATTGGCGTGTGCATGAGGACAGACTTGACCTTGCTATCCAAAGCTGAACGGTCTGAAGGCGGGGCTTGGTCCTTAGCGCGGAGGTATGGACGCGCAACCACAACCAGTGAGGGGAACGTTTTGCCTGTAGAATAAAAAAATGGACTCTAAATTTTTGCAGAATCCAAAAGTAGTGGTTACTATTCCTACGTCATATATTCATCAACAACCCATAACGTCCCACTGCTGGGCTCGGGTCTCCTCTCAGGAGAGAGACAACGTTGTGGCTACGTAATCTTGCCGTTGGATGTTTTCAAGCCGCCCAAAGGCCTCCAACTAAGCTTCACGACTGTTATCCTACGATAACGCCGGGACCGACAGCTTAACGAGAACAAGACGTGATTATATGGATTGTATCGATAGATTTTAGTATATATAATGTAACTGTAAGTTGGTATAACTAGCCATACGTTACCATGTAACATTAGAGTATTAAGGAGCCGGAGCTCCTGCACAATAAATATTACTCCCATCGTTGCTCATCGCTGTTGTTATTCTATTTACCTACATGTTCGCTAGAGTTACCATTCTCATTGCGAATGCAGACAATGCAACATGGTGACCCACACTATGGCGGCCTATTGAAATGTTTTTGCGTCATTGGGGCTCCAGTCTTGCACTCACTAATGAAACAAAACAGCATGAATGCTATCATTTTAGGTCGGTCTCTAGTGAGAGGGTAGCACCCCAGCCGAGCCATCCCGTTTGTACTAAAATCAGCGTGACTCTACGTCGAAGTTAAATTGTCAACAAACATGTATTTTTTTTAAACAATTTAAGGTACTTACCCTGCAACTTATTAAAGGAAACCTCTCTAGAATCAGCAACATTCTTATTGCTATCGTCTTTGGTCAAGTCCACAATAGCAGTAGCTTTGGTTGCACTTCCAGTGAGCAAGCCACCGATGGCTGTGACTTCTGATGGCCGCACGTTAGTGACAACACTGTGGACATCTGTGAAATAAATATATTCGTTATTTAAAATATAATTTAGTAAATTGAGACTAATTAACATCTAGCTAAACCTTACGATTGTTGTTGTGCTTTAACTAAATAACAATGACAGTGGGTAATGTGAAGCTAGTTTAAAACAAGTAACCTAAGTACATCATATCATCAGCTATGTGCAAATAAAATTCCTGTCAAAATTTATTCAGCCGTTCCAGAGATTAGCCGGAACAGACAAATAAAAATTTTAAAAAAAGTTTTTTTTATGTAATTACCATATACTTTCATATGCATTTAGTGAAAAGCTGTTAATTTAAAATTACAAACAGACACTCTTTCTTATTTATTTGTACAGATTTACTTATATAAATATATAAAGTGTGGTTAGGGTGTTACGCAGCCAGTGTAATTCAAGAGAAAAGACAAACAATGCAAAAGTTTGAAAGTAAGAACAAAATTCATTATAAACAATTCTAAATGGTTTATTATAATGAGAATGGATAAATTAATGTTTCGAAAATTAATAAATGTTTCGAAATTAATTAAATACTTACTGGAGGGTGCCAAAGTTTTATCCTTAGTTTTAGTGTCTTTATCCTTTTCTTTCTCCTTATCCTTTTCTCTATCTTTTTCTTTCTCTTTGTACTTTTCTTTGTCTTTCTTCTTCTTCTTTTTGACTTCTGGCGACTTTTCTCTGACAGGAGATGGAGAATAGTCACGATCTTCCTCTCGATTGACTTTTTTTGGACGACCTGTTAAAGATAGGGCAACATTTTATGGAACAAAAAATGGAATTGTGATAAAATATTATGTATTTAAGTGCAAACGAGTATAATATTTGTCCTAGTTAGCCAAATAACAAATTATTTGGATGAAGTCATACTAGATACTGAAAAAGTAGTTAGAGCATGGGCTTAGGTAGGGATGTGGGGTTCAAACCGCCCCCTCCGATTTTTTTCTACACTATTGATATTTTTTACACCTCTCATAATTTTTTATAATGATATTACAGTCACTAGGGACACATGTAGTAATTTTATGAACTTGAAACCCCCCTCCATAACTAAACCTGGCTACGCCTGTGTGTTAAAGAATGGTTTTATGTAATACTAGCTGTGCCCGGTACTTCGTACACTTGGCATTTGGATTTTCAAGTTATTTTTAAATTTTCACCGTTTAAACCTTCCCTGGACTACGACAAACATTTCAAAACCAAAATCAGTTAAATCGGCCCAGCCGTTCTC
Organism: Diaphora mendica; assembly: GCA_949125395.1. Lineage (NCBI taxonomy): Eukaryota > Metazoa > Arthropoda > Insecta > Lepidoptera > Erebidae > Diaphora > Diaphora mendica. The sequence continues at coordinate 3,888,279 of OX421317.1, forward strand.
GAGTTTTAGCAAAACAAACGAACAGTAATGAATTTTTATTTAAAAGAAGATTGTCAGAGTAGAAGACCTTGTCACACATATTTTTATTTATGTTTTAGCAAATTAATACTTCAATACAAATAAGTTTGTATTGGAAATATGTAGTACTAGCTTTTACACGCAGCTTCGCTCACGCAGACTTTCATCCCCTGATTTACCTCCTTAGGGGTGGAATTTCCAAAATTCCTTTCCTAGTGCTCACTTACATTATATAAAGAACCTACATGCAAAATTTCAGGATTCCAGGTTCAGCGGTTTGGGCTGTACGTTGATCTCTGGGTATGTCAGTCAGTCACCTTCCTCTTTTATATATATAGATTGATTTGAATTACAGAAAAAAATTAAGTATAATTTTTTTTTTTTCTGTAATAGCTGCGCCAAAATGACTCTGTTCTGCCTGATGGAAAGCATGAGCAGATTCCAGAAGTAGTGATCACCATCCTCAATGCGAATAAGGACATCGCAGCATGGTGACCCACACTATGGCCGCCTAGTGAGATGCTTTTTTACGCCCCGCTTAAAGGACCCGGGATCATAGTGCGAGGGAAACACGTGCGCTTGAAGTAAGTTCCAGGTTTTGACCGCTTGGACACAGAAAGGACGAACCGAAGCGATGAGTACGAGATCGTATGTCTACCACTCTGAAGCGGTGACTTCCAAGGCCGGCACGTGTTGTCCTGTAGAGGAAGGGGAAGGGGACCAGTTGGAAGAGCTCCTCAGAACACTCTCCGTGATAAAAGCGATAGAGGCGACATCTCTACGCAACTGCCCCTGCAGTTGCGTAGAGATTCGGGCTCAAGGGACTGGGTGGCTTCAGGACTGTTGACAATGCGGATTGCTCGCCGCTGCAACCGGTCGAGAGCGTCAAACAGGTACTGTGCGGCACCATCGCAAAGATGAGAACAGTACTCCACGCACGAGAGAACCTGGGTCTTGTAAAGAAGACACATGCCCGGGCGAGACGAACCGTCTCACCTTGTTTAAAACACCTAGCTTCCACGACGCCGCTTTAGTGACACTCTCAACGTATTCGCGTGGGAAGAGATCTCGGCAGATATCCATGCCCAGGATTGACAGCAGTCATAAAATTTCTACTGCTAAAGTATCTTCTATGATGTTAATTCATTGATAATAAAAATAAATCATCTCATATTTATTTAATTAATAATAATTACCTCTTTTTGCTGGTCTTTCTTTCTCCTTAGATATAGACATGGACCGAGATCTAGATCTAATAATCTCAGCACTTTGTCTCTCCAAATCTTTGAGAACAGGTTGTCTGTAAAAAAGTAAGGTTACTATTAACTACTATATCCTATGACTTAATGTCGGAGCGGTATTTGTATGTCAATTTATTAACTGGCTCTTAATGTGTTTAAAACGTAATTAAGTAATTTAGATAATAATGAAACAATAATTATATTCTATCTACCTGGCCCGGCTTCCCACAAAATTCTTTGGAATTCTCAGATTGCTATTATAGGCATGTTTTATAAATATAAGATACATTGAGTATGTAGTTTAAAACATCTAAGAGTACAGACAGTGGAAGCAACTTCATAAAGCTGAAAAATTTGATTGTTTCATTGAACACAAGAATCTCAGGATCTGATGGCTCAAATTAAACAACAAAAATTTTAAAAAAAGAACTGTCACCTGACTGTGTAAAAATATTTAAAAAAAATTTATATAGTTTATGTTACCTGGGTCATTATTATCTATTGACACTTCATTCATTAAAATATGATCAGTACTTTAAGTACTACAGTGGAACATACATACATAGACAGCCAAACTTTTGCCATCTGCTCTTTCTTTTAGATTCTCGGAAAAAATAATTTAATGTTAAATAATTTATTTATAAAGGAAAACTAACAGTAGGTTATAAAACATTACGCTATGACCAATAAGAGTCATTCAGTGAAAAATGTTAAAAAAACAGAAAAAATATTTCTATGAGAAACATGGAAAAAATTGCACCAGCCAGCTAATTAATGATAACCTTTTATATTTAAATGTTCAGATACATTCGATATACTAGATAATTTTAGTTATTTGTATAGATTGTAAACACTTACTTTCCAAGAAGCTGATAAGCAGTAAACTGGTCACCGTTATACACAACTTGACCTCCGGTATCTTTCACCATATCATCCAATTTATTCTGTATGTTCTTATATTCATCATCGGCATTCTTGTACGCTTGAAGTTGAGCCTCAGAAAGTTCCTCTTCCCAACATTCCAACTCCAATGTCGGAACATCAGGACCAAAGTATGAACGTTTGTATAGATCGGCTTCTATAATCTCAGCTTGAGGAGGAGGTACTACTTCCTAAAACACAAAATTTATGATTTGATTTAAGAATTACACTCTTAGAGCTTTAAACTCAGGAAAAACTGTGAACATCATTTTCCATGTACATTATGTGATAGTAGGCCAAATCCTCCTTCTATATAAGAGATTTATGTCCAATAGTGGACTTTTAAGGGCTGTTGATGATGATGTATGATATATAAACGGTCTTTAATAGGATGATAATCAATAGGCACAGTCTTACCTTAGTGTACTTCATGTTATTCATGTATTTCATGTTATCTCTACCTATATTAGAACTTAAAAAATATTTTGGTTTTGGACTTTCTAGCGACATGAAGTATATAACATGATGTCTAGGCTTTAATAAGTTTAGAAGCGTAAACAATTGACATCGGCATTTATTTTGATTGAACTACAAGCGTAGACAACAGATTACATCTTCGATATACACATGTAATTAATAACAATTATGAGATTATTTACCTCAGTATCCGCTTTAGGTTTTTTCAACTTCATATTGATAACGTTACATGTACACTTTTCAAGATATTTTACGTATTTTTCTAATTAAGAAAATTGCTAACGATTACGCCTCAGGAACACACAACATGCAGTGTTGCCATATCTGATATATTTCTTTCCTAAAAAGAGAGTGTGATATTATGAACACTGATTCAATGAAATTATTGTAAGAGTAAACAATATTCTTCTATTATTTTTCTTTTAAAATTTATCAAGACTAAATCAAATATTGACTACCTGTCATATAAAAAGCTAAAATGACTTTAATATAAAGTTAATATTAATTAACTTCAGTGTTAGGTTAATAAGAAATCAGAAAGTGATCAATTTGATAAAAAGCAAGGTATTACTCTTAAATGCTATTGTACGGTAAAAATATAATTAAATATCTTTCTCTTTTTCCGTTCATTAAATTCTTCAAAGTAATTAGGGTAAACTCTTGTGCTAGCAACACTGGAAGAATCATTCACTAGGGTGTTGAATTAAAAGTTTTTTTTTGACAAGATCGGTTTTTGAAAACGGTTTCTAAAAGGCCTAAACATTTGAATTTTGAAACTTATAAACTTGTTAATATTAATGTTGGGTTACCTCAATTCAGTAACATCTACACTAAAACCATAGAGTTATATATTTTTAAGAATGTATTTAGAGCCCCAGACTCATCATCATCTACAAGCCACACAAATTGCTAATAAGCCTGGCCGCCATTTTGATACATGATGTACACTCAGTACCGTTGGCAATACCAGCTGGCCGCATTTTATTCAAATGATTTAATATTTTCAAAAAAAAAACTAGTGCTTATAGCGTTTCATTAGTTTGTTTTTATTTTACAATTTTTTTTGTACATTGATAAGAAAAGCGCTTGCGCTGTGTTTCACCGAGTGAGTGAGGATACTGGAGGTTCATACCCCAATCCTTCCCCCATACTCCTCCCCATCCCCCAAACCGCCGGCAACGCCCTTGTAACGCCTCTGGTGTTGCGAGTGTCCATGGGCGGCGGTAATCGCTCACCATCAGGCGATAAGTCTGCTCGTTGGCCCACCTAGTCCATAAAAAAAAAATACAGTCACGCCACGTTAAACTGTACAAATCTGTAAATTTTCTTAATTATGAGTTAATCATGATTTTATTGCAAGCTGTACTTTTTATTCTGAATATTATACATTAAAATATAATTAATTATAATATTATATCTATTATGATTGTTCTCTGTACGACAAGGTTCCAGCACAATAGCAATTTGCGAGGTTCTAATTATGGAGTTTGACGGGTTTCTTGGCCACCATACCCTTGAGTTTAGATGTTTCTATTTATTTTATTAGCATGTACAGGTACATTAATTTAGATTTGATTCATAATGAATATAAATATCAGTAACTGAGATTTTATAAAACAGTATTTTGCAATTTGATGTCATTAGCCATCAAACTACGAAATACTGTTCTAAAAAATCTGTTATTAAATAAATTGAGTACCTACAAATTTCACAATGGGGTATAAGCTTAACCTCTTTCTCTCTCTATATTTACGTTTCTTAGAACAACTATAAATACTGATTTTAATGCAAATCAAAGAATTAAACAAAACTAGTTTGAAAATTTTACTTCTGAAAATATAGAATGCAAGAAATAAAAATCGTAAATTACCGATATTTTAACCAAAACAATTGTTGGACAACTCTCTAAATTAAACACAAAAAAAATGTCAGTGGAACAAATAACTAATTTGTGATGAAATTGTTTTATCGTGTGAAAAATAGTTGAAACAGGTAAAGACTGCTTTTGAAACATGGAAGCGGTTCCTAAACTACCTCTAATAAGTTTTGAGTTAAAGACAAGTCCAGAAAATACGCATTTTGGACCAAAATTAAAACAGGTAAGTAGGTCTCTTAATCCCAGATAAAGATAGTTTCAGTATTTCTCTTTTCTTTGTCACATATATTGGATTCTTTTCCTCAGTACATTGCGGAAGCATACAGGGAGGATCCAGAGAGCTATAGCAATGAAATACATCAGCTGGAAGGGCTGCGGTCTGCGGCGGTGCGACCTTCAATGGATACCGCTGGACTAAACGCTTTAATCAGATATTTTTGCCAGTTACGGGCAATGCAAAGCCGATTCCCTATGTCGAAAGGTCAACCTGCGGCGTGCTCATTCTGCTGGTAAATCTAATTAGATTATAACTGTCTTATTAGTTGAATGGTTTTCAATTTGAATGAATCATTTTATTATTTGATGACCTGTTTACAGATGACGTTGATACGATCATTGACTGATAATGAGAACGTCAGACAAAAAAATGTTATTGTTTTCAGACTTTCCTGACAACAAAGCCTAGATTGGTCTAATCTTTTTTGTGTCTAATGTGTCATTTTATAATTTCAAAAGTAATGAATTGCATATTTGTTTTTTATCCAAAGGCTGGCAGATGTATTTAAATTTTAAATATAGAATGTTCACTGTCTATAGTTTTCTAGGACAAGATATGAGATATTAAATATGCATTTTGTATACACATGGTTGCATGTCTCTAATTTAGAATAGAATATCTTAATTACACTAAATGGTGGTAGCCGGAATTGGTTCTGTACTAATCAAGGGTTGTATAATTCTTGTTACCTATTAAAACATGCAAATAGTTACATCACAAAAGAAATTGAGACTGTACATTGTTAATTTTGATAATGCATGGTTAAATATGTCACATCAACAACTGCACGGATGGTAGTGGTTTAATCACTAGCCTGGCTGCTTTCTTCTTTGCTGTGCTCTCAAATGGTATGGGTCCAATCCCCACATAGGACAAAACTTTTTGTGATCCCCAAAGGGTTTTTTTTTTGAGGTTCATAAAACAGTTTACTATTTCAGGAAAGACATATATGCAAGTATGAATTGCTCATCGGCAGACTTACGGTTTGAGATGGCATCTATCCTGTACAATATTGGAGCCTTACATTCTCAACTCGGGGCTTCAGAGCCAAGGAACACAGCAGACAGCCTCAAAGCTGCGTGCACACACTTTCAACAAGCAGCTTGGGCTTTTATGTACTTGAGGGAATTATATCCACAACCCTCAGGAGTGGATGTGTGTTCAGAGATTGTGAGGGTATTGCAAGAGATTTGTTTTGCTCAGGCCCAGGAGTGTATTCTTGAAAAGAGTATACAGGATACCAGAAAACCAAGTGTTGTTGGTAAGTAACTTTGACGTTTTTCCTTTTATTAAATAAATACCAGCTGCCCCGACAGACTTCATTCTGTTAAAAGTTGTTGGCAGTAAAGTTTTTTTTTTACTATTTTCCACTCAATTATTACGTTGTTCTCTCCTTAAGAACCTTCTTTGTGTGCATGAAAATATGAAAAAAAAAAAAATAGTTTGAGTGGGTCCTGAGTTTTGCTCTTAGCAACACATTTGATGATTCATTTTATAGATGGTGATTCAAAAGTAACTTTGTCTGTCTGTTGCATTTTCTCGGATAAACCTTTGCATAAATTTCAATGAAATTTGGTATAAACATACTTTGATTTTTGAGGAAGGACATAGGCTACTAATTATCATGATAACTGACGTACACGCGGCGGAGGCACGGGTGAAAACTAGTATCTTTTATCACAAACATACTCAGTCACTCACTCATTATATATCACTAGCTGACCCACGCAACATCGTTTACGTCTCCTATTGCCCGTAGCGTAAAATTTTCCCCCCTTTTTTGTAACATTCTTCATTGGTGCTCCGCTCCTATTGGTCTTAGCGTGATGATATGTAGCCTATTACGGTTCCTGAGATTAGTGCTTTCAAACAAACAAACTCTTCAGCTTTATAATATTAGTATAGATATTGTTTTATTTTTGTTGTAAATATTGATATGACAGCTATAGGTGCATTTGGTATTAAATATGACTTGATATCCATTTAAAATCTACATAACTTTAATACTTTTAATACTTGCTTGATAAGCAAATGTTAAAATCAGACATGTATGTGGAAGAAAAAAATACATATCTTCTAACTAACATAAAAATGCAAATCTGAATTTGTTACACTTTCACTCCTAAACTACTAAACTAATTATGAAAATTCTTTCACCAATGGAAAGCTAAATTATCAGGCTACTTTTAATTACTAAAAACTGACATACATGCAGCCGGAGGCACGTCCAAGAACTAGTATCTATACAATAATTGACAAAAGAGGAAATAATAAGAAAGAAATGTGTTAATTTTTCAAAAACTATTGCTGTTTGTTCAATAATGCGATTCTGATCACCTTAATTTGTTTGTATCAGGTGCGGTCGCAACACAAGTGATGTTCTTCTACAAGAACTCCCTGGCGCTCCTGGGCCCTTCTGTGGGTGTTGACAATGTTCATGAGATCATCGGCACCAAGCTATACAACTACTGGCACAGATACCTGTCCTTCAAACACTCTTATATTGGATGTGTTGTCAATTTGTATCAAGGTACATCATCCTACTTCCTATCCTACCTACTAATATTATAAATGCGAAAGTTTGTAAGGATGTGTGTTTGTTGCTCTTTCACGCTAAAACTACTGAACGGATTTTCATGAGACTTTGCAGTAATTTAGCTTAGACATCGGAAAACATAATAAGTTAAAATTTATAGAGATTTTTAAAATTAAAATACCGACATAAACGCTGGTGGAGCCGCGGGCAAAAGCTAGTTATATATATAAGTTTTATTGTTATTATTTTAATGCCAGAATTTTTGAGAGTACATTTAAAAGCACATTTTTATGTGGGAGAGGTTAGAGAGGATGTGGGAATGACACCACTAGCTCACGGAAAACTAATATTAAGCAATTATTTCCGTGCTTGTTTGATCACAACTCCCTCCTTATATCATAAAGAATAAACGAATATGTTTCTATAGAAAATACTTCTACTTTTTTAAATATTTAAGCGATTTACACACTGTCCCACTCCACGCTTTGGTGTAAGTTTTCTGGGTGATGTACTACTACTACACACATCAAAAGTGTCTAGGGATCAACATATGTGTTTAGGGATCAACATATATTTTTGCAATTACTTTTCTCCTGATTGATATTAATTAAAATTTTCTTTAAGGATTCATCAAATAAAGTGTTTTCGTTTGTCACAGTAACGATAAACCAAGTCACCTTTGCATTAATAAAGAAATTTGCCATTTTCCTAATAAAGGGATTTTTGACATTTGAACCACTAACATTAATGTTCGAAAAAAAGACTGAAATAACAGTTTTTATTTAAAATTTTATTAGGTAACTTAAACAATTAATAATCCGTGTTTCTACCGCGAACACTAACAACACAAGAATCGGTTTGGCATACTCAAAATGAGTTCATCCAAATCACGCTGTGGAATGGCCGCCCATGTTCGTTGCAACAACAAAAAAAGGTCTTCTTGCGACTGGATACCCTCCATATTCGGCAGAGCTCTTCTCTGTAGCATATCCCATGCATGCTCAATCGGGTTCAAGTCTGGCGACTGAGCAGGCCAGGGCCAAAGCCACATCTCAATCTCAAGAAATCCGCATAAAAATGCTTGATCCCTAGACACTTTTGATGTGTGTATTTTCAGTACAAAACAATACAAGCAAGATAAGAACATTGACCACCAATCTTGGATTCTGCTTATGCTTTCCATCAGGCAGAGTAGACTCATTTTGGCGGGCCAAACATAAAAAATAAAAGTCCTCCCGCACTGTGCTGCGTGGATTACGCAGTGTGGAGCCTTAGTCTCACTTTTCATAATGTAATCATAGGTCTGAAGTGAATGTGTGCATGTAGAGCTTTTGACTTTTGTCTCTTTGACAAGTAAAACTTTAACAAAAACCGACTTCAAGGTTCGACTCGATTTCTCTTGGATGCCATCATTAGATCTTAATGTCCTTATCATGGTACCACCGTTGGGATATCTCCTTTCCATTAAAAAAAGAATCAGCAAAATCGGTTCATAAACGACGAAGTTATTAGCGAACACACACAAAAAAAACATATACGGTCGAATTGAGAACCTCCTCCTTTTTTGAAGTCGGTTAAAAAGGCCATTTTATGACTCTGGTATCAAGTACTTGCAAACATTGCAATAACATAGACAATAGGGAATATGCATAAAATTTTTATTTGTCTCAAACATTTTTTTCTAGATTCTTTATTATCTTTACAATATACCTAAATGGTATTTTTTTTATTTAGTGATTATTTAAACCCAGATAATATTAAATAAAAAGTGAAAATTAAGGGAGGTAAATTCAAACCTACAAAACGCGTCCTATTGGTCGAAACGAAATGTCACGTCGATTGTTACATTATCGATATTAACGGCGTCGAAATTCCTACTGTGTTAGTAGTGTTTGTGAGAAAAAATGACTTCTTCCATGATTTTTTTAGCAATCAAAACTGTAAATAGGTATAAAATAACTGAAACACTCAATAGTAAACAAACACGAAATCACAATGACGTCATATGTTATGTCAATAGCGCGCAAAAAATGGCGGCGTTTGAATAGCTCAAATTTAGTCGGTGTTTTAAATTTCACTTTGAAAATTAGTTTGACTATTTTGAAACCTATTTATATTTTTTTCTATGTTATGGAGACTGATATGATCAGATTAAGAAATAAAAAAAAGACATGCATATTCCCTATTATATGATGATTTAAAAGTATATTGTATAAGATAAACTAATAATTCATAGTAAATACAATGACTGTTTAATGATAATTTGTTCTTAAAATCTAATGGAGTATTTGGTTACTAACCGACTTAAGAAAAAGGAGGAGGTTCTCAATTCGACCGTATGTAAGCTTTTTTTTATGACGTGTGTTCGCGGATAACTTCCGTCGTTTATGAACCGATTTTGATGATTCGTAAAAAGAAAGGAATAAAAAAATGGTTGTTGTGGGTTATCTCTAAAAGATAGAGATATACCGTCGCGGACTTTTTTGTAGTACTTTTTAAGGTGTACAATACTGTAGTACATTATTTTGATCTATCTCGTAGGGTGCAACCAGCATTTGCAATGTAAGCGCAAAAAATATGTTTATTTGCTACATCACATTAGAAACCTCTAAAATTAACAGTGTTTCCATACTATATTATGCATTTGTTATACATTCCTCTTGAATCACTCTATCTATTAAAGAAACACGCATCAAAATCCGTTGCGTAGTTTTAAAGATTTAAGCATACAGGGATATAGGGACAGAGAAAGCGACTTTGTTTTATACTATGTAGTGAAGTAGAATTCTTAAAGAATCCACATTCTATAAATATATTTCACAACTGAACTAGCTCAAGTCGGCACTTTGAAAACGACCTAACGTCCACCTATATCCTATCACTGAAACGTATATATAATGAAACATATTTTCTTTTGAAGGTATGAATGCTGAAGAACAACAAAAAATGGGTGAACGCGTAGCCTTCTACCAAAACGCCGTGGAGAAGCTTGCGGAGGCAAGAAAGCTAGCCAAGCATATAGAACCCGTCCAAGTGACTCAGGAGGCCCTTACATTCACCAATGATGTGGTAGAAGGGAAAAGAAAAGCGGCCAAGAACGAAAACGAATTCATTTACCACGAAGAAGTGCCGGAGAAAGATTTGCTGATGGATTTGAAACCTGTGTGCCTTGTTAAAGCTCTGCCAATTAACTTTAGTGATCCAGAGGTAAAGAGAAAGATTACTCATTATCAGTCTTTAGGAGTCCACTGTTGGATATAAAAGTCTGTATGTATATAGATCTATATACTAGCTGTCCCATGCAACCTCGTTTGCGTCTCCTATTGCCCGTAGTGTAAAAAAAAATCCCCCGTTTTTGTAACATTCTTCATTGATGCGCCGCTCCTATTGGTCTTAGCGTGATGATATATAGCCTTCCTCGATAAATGGGCTATTTAACACTGAAATAATTTTTCTAATCGGACCAGTGGTTCCTGAGATTAGCGTGTTCAAACAAACAAACAAAGTCTTCAGCTTTATAATATTAATATAGATGAATCGCCGAAATGTATGTACGCGCATAACTTCCGATCGGCTGCACCAAATTAAATAATTCTTTTTTTTATGTGTTTGTTATTGTTAGGACAAGGTTTGTGTACTAGAAAAATTAAAAGATAACGGGGAAAGTCTTTTTTTGTCTGTGACTGTATGTACACTGCCTGTGGGAAGCTGAGACAGATATGTAAATATGGCGGTGTGAAGTTCGCCGGATCAGCTAGAATATTTATGTTTGTGGTGTATGTATAAGTATAATAGTAGTAATATGTTTGAATATGTTGTAAATTTCGTACATTTAACTGACTTCATAAGTAGGTAGGTAACCTACCTTAGAAGATTTCTACACCACCCGAAGGTTGAATGCCCAGGGCAAGAGAATGGCAAGAGAATAATAAATAATAAAATAAAATATAGAAGAACTCTATCTATCTATATATCTATCTATCTATCGGTCCAGACGGTAGTGTTGCCCACAAGACTAGCCTTGGTCTTGCGCAAGAGTCTCGCGAGTCTCGCCATTACCTATTAGCCTATTGCTATTTATTAAACGTTACTAGAGTAGGTACTATTGGAGCTTGAATTAACATACTCTGTCAAGTTGTTCTAAGATATAAAGTGCACTGAAAATGATTAAATTTAAAAATCTATATATATAAAAGCGAAATACCACTCACTTATTAATCACGAAATCTTAGAAACTATAACATCTACAAACTTGAAATCTTATAGGGTGTAGACATCCGCTAAGAAAGGATTTTACGAAACTCCAACCCTAAGGGGGTAAAACGGGGGTTGGAAATTTGTATGAAAGTCCTATATTTTTGAAGTAAGAGACTTGAAAATTAAAATGTATGCTCTATGGATGGTGTGGAGATGTACTAATAATATATATTTAGAAATCAACCCCCTTTAAGGGTTAAAACGGGGGGATGGTAGATTGTATGAAAGTCCAATGTTATTGAAGTAAAAGTAATTATCGCAGATTTTAAATGGTATTGTTACGTGTTAGGGTTCGATTTAATTGAGAGACAAGCCTTTTGACGTGTTAAAGAGACTTTATTAAAACCACTATTAAAATCACAATACTACTCTGAATTGCAATACTTAAAGGTCGCCGAGGTCGCTAGGTTAATCGCTGATATCACTTCGATGTTTATCTCACTATAGCTCAAACTGTACTGAACTGCCTGCGAGACGCTCTATTTATACTCATATAATTATTATTCCTACATTTCTAGAACCTACGATAAAACACGAGAGTCGTCTCGTAAAGACGCTAGTAAAAATAATCGAAGTTAATAATAATTAGGAAACAACCAATCGATATCCGACACTACGCATATAGAAATAAGGTCCATTATTCCTTGCCTCAAGGGATCGATAAGAAGTGTGTGTGTGTATTTGTGTGCGCAGATAAGGCTTGAAGATTATTATTATTCGTAACAGTATTGTAGTATAAGAAAAATCCAAATAACTAACTCCACGCGTACGGAGTCGCGAGCGGCCGCTAGTTATGTATATGCAAATGTTTCATCGTTATAGGTCGCGGGAACTGACGTATTCGCTCGTCTAGTACCGATGGGTGCTCACGAAGCGTCTTCGATGTACTCTGAGGAGAAGGCGAAGTTGATACGACAAATCGTGAGTCAAGTCGAGGCCAAAAACACTGAGCTGACAGAATTCATGTCTTCCTTGCAGCTTGATCAGTTGGACGTTCTGGATTCTGATCAGAAGTGAGTTTTTTAATTATCGTTGTGTTATATTTTTACCACTATTAATAAATATCGTACTGTGTTTTATATTTGTGTTATGAGAATACTATTTGGGTTACTTTCCTAGATTGTATGCTTATTTATAGAAGACGTATAAAGCCGGCTGTCCACCGAGCAAAAGTTGGCAACTTTTGTGTTGTCAACACGTGTTGGTGGCAAAATTTTCTGTAATTTCCTTGTGTTGGCAGCAAAAATTATCAACAAATGTTGGGAACCGTGTTTCTGTTTTTGGCGGTAAACATCAAACTTACAAATATTTATTGGCTCTGTGGAGACATTTAGTCAGAATGTTTTTCAAATTGTTGGCGACTCGGTATAGACACAATGTAAATAAAAGATGGCGATTTTTTGAAGAGTTGCAAACAGTTGGAAACACAGAAATTGCCAACAATTTTGGTGGATACGCGCTTTTAGACTTCTCCACTGTTGGCAACTCGACCTATCGACCTAGATACATTTACCTAAATATTCTTTTTTTTATATCGCGTGACTCATTTTATATTAGCATACCAAAATGAAATAAATTCCAGGATTTAATTATTGGCACAGGAAGGATAAGCCAAGCGTCCTGGAGCATATGTCTTCCACTTTAAAACGTTCACTTCCAATGCCAGCACCTGTTGTCGTATAACCACATTGCGAAGTAGGCCGGGTCTTGTATCAGTGGGGAATATTAATTCTTCTACTTTAAGTACCTCTTCAATCTTGAAGGTTGGCCGTCAGCTTCCTGTACTTCTCCTTGTCATTGGACTATTAATAGTCCTTATTAAATTATCGTTTCAGAGTACCGCAAGAGATAGTTGACAGATGTGCGGCAATGAACGCCAAAACTGAGATAATACAAACATTAGTGGATTCAATGAACAACCTGGCAGAAATCATCAGTGACGTAGAACATTCCCTCGCTGAGATTAAAAACCTTATACAGGTATGTTAGCCTGCGGTTACGGTTTATAGACACCTAGTTTACACCCAAGATAAACCTATACGGGTTTTATGGGTGTTTCATGTTTGTTAATGTATATTCTTTTTCTTATTTAAATAAACAAAAAAAGTTAATCTAGATAACTGGTGATAGTAGAAGTTTAAAATCAATATGAAACCTAAATGAGACCAATACGACCTTCAAACTTTCAAGAAAAGAGTGTATTCATTTTAAAAGGCCGGCAATACACTTGTGACGACTCTGGTGTTACTTGGGTGTGCATGGGAGTGGTAATAGCTTGCCATCAAGCGATCGGTCCGTCCGTCCGTTTTTTGGTAAATTTTCTAATAATTAATTCTAGCTATATACAAGAATTGCTCGTTTAAGAATATTAGATTTACAGCATGTTAATCTATAATAATAAAAAAAACTTGACCACGATGACTAGATGGATTGGCACAAGGTTTGTTTTTAGTTTTCCTTGTCTTTGTATTGCTGTTGTTTTGCGTAGTTTCTCACAGGATGCGTGGGGGTAGAGATACTCCCATTTATCTATATGACCTACATTCATGAAAATACTCCTTGTAAAAATGTATCTAATTCTCAATTTCTAGGAAGAGACATTGAAAGAGAAAGAATACCAGAAAGTAATGGGTCCTCGTCCACCATCGATCGTCCAGACCGAGCTGTCTCGCGAATACCACAAGTATCAAGAAGCTCACTCCAGAACCAATGAGAGCAACCAGGTGCTGCATAAAGCTATGACACTGCACATTGCCAATTTGCGTCTTTTGGCGCAGCCTCTGGATGTGTTGGAGAGCAAAATACCTAGTATCGACAATATTGGTAAGTTTCTGTGGGTATAGCGAATGAGGTCATTGTCGCAACGATTAGTTCGTGTTAATTTCAATTTTTTTCAATCACTTTGTGGTGAAATGAGTGTCATCACACGTTTAACAAAGTCACAGTGTTCGTAGTGGGTATTCCTTTTATTTATTTTTTGAGATGCTTCTTTTTTTATATTATTTTATTTTCTTAAATAGACAATAATTTTATTGTAGATTAGGCGTAGGAAATGTTTGTATTTTGCCTTTACTCATGTTGTGTATGCTAAATTTGGATTACTGTCTAGATTTTTATGTTCCTGTCTCATGACGTCTCATAACATGTACTGTAGTGATCTGTAAGCGTACCTTTCATCTATACTAATATATAAAGTTGAAGAGTTTGTTAATCTCATGAACTACTGGTCCGATTTGAAAAATTCTTTCAGTGTTAGATAGCCCATTTATCGAGGAAGGCTATATATCATCACGCTAAGACCAATAGAAGCGGCGCATCAATGAAGAATGTTACAAAAAAAAACAGGGGAAAATTATTACGCTACGGGCAATAGGAGACGTAAACGACGTTGCGTGGGTCAGCTAGTATTATACATAGTAGTATAGATAAAGCTGAAGAGTTTGTTTGTTTGAACGCGCTAATTTCAGGAACCGCTGGTCCGGTTTGAAAAATTCTTTCAGTGTTGGATAGCCCATTTATCGAGGAAGGCTATAGGCTATATATCGTGTCGCTAAGACTAATAGGAGCGGAGCACCAATGAAGAATGTTTCAAAAACGGGGGAAAATTATCACGCTACGGGTAAAAAGAGACGCAAACGAGGTTGCGTGGGTCAGCTAGTACTGGCTACAAATTGGGCATCTAATGATGATGATATCGTGTATGTCCCGCAGCGGGTCTGGACGTGGAGACGATGTCGGAGATGCGTCGCGTGGTGGGCAAGGTCCGCGAGATGCAGGCGCAGCGAGAGTCGCTGGTGCAGGCGCTGCGGGACGCCGCCAGCCAGGACGACATCACCGCGCAGCTGCTGGCGCGCTCCGCAGAGCCCAGCGACCTGGTCTTCAAGCAGGAGCTGGAGAAGCACACGCCCAGGGTACTAGCACCACCCCCATTACTCCACATGTCACTCGCTCACCATCATAAATACACACTTATCACACAACGCAATCTAGACCCAATCTAAGCAGAGCTTGTATTATGGGTACTAGACAACTGATATAAATATATTTATACTTTTTTTTGTAAATACATACCATACATATTATACATAGAAGACACCCAAACTCCGAAACACACATTTGGTCCGAACCTCAAGCACAGAAGTCGCATACGCTACCACTACGCCACCGAATCAGTCATCAATCATCATCCCTTAACAGGCGGTTTCGTGACGTAAATCTATAGAGCTTGTATAGATAGAGTAGGGAAGACATACGGCTGCTGTAAGTGGAAACGTTCAACGGTTAAAAGAGAGAGAGGATCGCGTTACCCCATCTGTCTTTCTCTACTGACGATGCGCAGTAAAGGACTAATAATGGTAATCCAATCACAACAATTAACCGTCGAATCGTTCTGCTATGCTGCTTTTCCGCGCCAATTGCGCATACGCAAATAGAGAGAGACAGATGGGTACCGTGATCGTCTCTCTTTCTAACCGAGGAACGTCTGGAGGCTTGGCTCTCCTGCTCTATCTATAATACCCTCTACGCATAAATCTCTCATTAGCAAGAAGGTTTTGGCTTAATATACCATGCTGGGCAGGCGGGTTGGTATAGGATATTTTAAGTTTTTCTTCTCCTTGTTGCTATCTTGCCTAGTTTGTTCGCTTAGTCAATAGTTACGACACACGAGATGAATAGAGATTGGGACACATATTCTTAATCCGTCACCAAGTCACCACATGGTTCGCTGATTCACCTCTTAGCGGAACAAGTAAAATTTTAACAAAATAAAAACTGACTTTAAGGTTCGACTCGATTTCTCTCGGATGCCATCATCAGATCTTAGTGTCCTTATCATGGTACCACCGTTGGGATACCTCCTTTCTATTAAAAAAGAATCATTAAAATCGGTTCACAAACGACGAAGTTATCCGCGAACACACATAAAAAAAAACATATACGGTCGAATTGAGAACCTCCTCCTTTTTTGAAGTCGGTTAAAAAGTAAAAAAAAAGTATAACAATCTCTAGAGAATTATTACGACTTATCAGTAAAGTCATTATTACAGTAACACTTCTTAATTTGACAGTAATTTATTTTATTAAAAGTACGCAAGATACCCAACGAAACATTCTTACATGTCAAATTTGTCCGTTTTACAGGTGAAAATCATAGAACAGAATCTAGCAGCGCAGGAAAATATAATCAATAAACTGACATCAGTGTATGCATCGTACGGTGACTCACGACGACTGTTGACTGACGTGCTACGAAAACGAGACGGATTGATCAACGGTAAGTTTTCTCATAGAAAAGATTGGAAATAAAATATTTAAGAGTGTAATGTTCAACCTATTAGCAATTCTTTCTATGCTTTAGTAAGTAAAGTTACCAGAACCCCATGTAAAGTCAACAGAGAGCATCACATTTCATCCATAAAGTTCTAACAGTGCGTAAAGTCTAAAATGACTAATTTTCAGCAAACTGAAAAAACTGTATTAAAATAGTGACAGCCTATGCTGGCTATGCTATTATATGATAATTAAATAAAACTCACTTAAGCACAGATAATCCTTATTTTATACTGTTTTTTACGCTCTTTAAAAGTGACACACTGTTAGAACTTCACCGAAGATTTGTGACTTTCTTATGAGTTCCAGGTATCAGTGAGTGGTGATGGCTACTTAACATCAAATTACCCTATACCGTATGATAAATACTATAAAAAAAGTAGTCGGTTGTGTGGTTTGTGACGCTGGTGTGGTGTTCCAGCGCTGATCACGTCGTACGACACGTACTCGGAGCTGCTGGGCAAGTCGCAGAAGGGGCTGGAGTTCTACAAGAAGCTGGCGCACAACGTGGCGGCGCTGCTGGCGCGGCTCCGCAGCACGTGCCAGGTGCACGACGAGGAGCGGGCGCAGCTCCTCGCCAAGAACTCCTCCTCGGGTATGTACTGTCCCTACTGCCTAGCACAACGCCTATAAGTTCTACAAGAAGCTGGCGCACAACGTGGCGGCGCTGCTGGCGCGGCTCCGCAGCACGTGCCAGGTGCACGACGAGGAGCGGGCGCAGCTCCTCGCCAAGAACTCCTCCTCGGGTATGTACTGTCCCTACTGCCTAGCACAACGCCTATAAGTTCTACAAGAAGCTGGCGCACAACGTGGCGGCGCTGCTGGCGCGGCTCCGCAGCACGTGCCAGGTGCACGACGAGGAGCGGGCGCAGCTCCTCGCCAAGAACTCCTCCTCGGGTATGTACTGTCCCTACTGCCTAGCACAACGCCTATAAGTTCTACAAGAAGCTGGCGCACAACGTGGCGGCGCTGCTGGCGCGGCTCCGCAGCACGTGCCAGGTGCACGACGAGGAGCGGGCGCAGCTCCTCGCCAAGAACTCCTCCTCGGGTATGTACTGTCCCTACTGCCTAGCACAACGCCTATAAGTTCTACAAGAAGCTGGCGCACAACGTGGCGGCGCTGCTGGCGCGGCTCCGCAGCACGTGCCAGGTGCACGACGAGGAGCGGGCGCAGCTCCTCGCCAAGAACTCCTCCTCGGGTATGTACTGTCCCTACTGCCTAGCACAACGCCTATAAGTTCTACAAGAAGCTGGCGCACAACGTGGCGGCGCTGCTGGCGCGGCTCCGCAGCACGTGCCAGGTGCACGACGAGGAGCGGGCGCAGCTCCTCGCCAAGAACTCCTCCTCGGGTATGTACTGTCCCTACTGCCTAGCACAACGCCTATAAGTTCTACAAGAAGCTGGCGCACAACGTGGCGGCGCTGCTGGCGCGGCTCCGCAGCACGTGCCAGGTGCACGACGAGGAGCGGGCGCAGCTCCTCGCCAAGAACTCCTCCTCGGGTATGTACTGTCCCTACTGCCTAGCACAACGCCTATAAGTTCTACAAGAAGCTGGCGCACAACGTGGCGGCGCTGCTGGCGCGGCTCCGCAGCACGTGCCAGGTGCACGACGAGGAGCGGGCGCAGCTCCTCGCCAAGAACTCCTCCTCGGGTATGTACTGTCCCTACTGCCTAGCACAACGCCTATAAGTTCTACAAGAAGCTGGCGCACAACGTGGCGGCGCTGCTGGCGCGGCTCCGCAGCACGTGCCAGGTGCACGACGAGGAGCGGGCGCAGCTCCTCGCCAAGAACTCCTCCTCGGGTATGTACTGTCCCTACTGCCTAGCACAACGCCTATAAGTTCTACAAGAAGCTGGCGCACAACGTGGCGGCGCTGCTGGCGCGGCTCCGCAGCACGTGCCAGGTGCACGACGAGGAGCGGGCGCAGCTCCTCGCCAAGAACTCCTCCTCGGGTATGTACTGTCCCTACTGCCTAGCACAACGCCTATAAGTTCTACAAGAAGCTGGCGCACAACGTGGCGGCGCTGCTGGCGCGGCTCCGCAGCACGTGCCAGGTGCACGACGAGGAGCGGGCGCAGCTCCTCGCCAAGAACTCCTCCTCGGGTATGTACTGTCCCTACTGCCTAGCACAACGCCTATAAGTTCTACAAGAAGCTGGCGCACAACGTGGCGGCGCTGCTGGCGCGGCTCCGCAGCACGTGCCAGGTGCACGACGAGGAGCGGGCGCAGCTCCTCGCCAAGAACTCCTCCTCGGGTATGTACTGTCCCTACTGCCTTTTTTTTACGTGTGGAAACCCCATCGGACCGTCACCCCGCCGGGGTTTGCGGCGGAGTGGTGTGTCGGACTCGAACCGACTAAAACCACGCGGTGTACCACTCTGCTCCTGAGAAGAGAAGGATCCGGGAACTGCTGTTATTAACACATCCAGACCCCTCCCAGACTGTTCCTACTGCCTAGCACAACGCCTTTAAGGAAAACTCCATAATATGTTAAGTACCGTTTAGGGTAATTAACTACCGAGAATGAGCAGTCCTGAAGTAGATCGACGAATATGTACAGTGTAGGTAGTTGACTATGAATGTAATGTTTCTATAGTAGATTTCTTGCTTATTCTTCACGACTAACAAGTTCGATTCCGGACGCTGACACCGACACGATTCGAGAACAGGACATATGAATATCACGACACCAATACTAAGTTTTGAGGTTAAGAGCCGAGATCTAATTTACGACTACCCTCCACAAATACCGCACAAGTACACTGTGGTTATTTCAAAATACGGCAACAAAAATATACCACAGCGCCATCTATCGAAGACACACCGAACTACGGAGTAACTACCAAGTCTCTATCGCGATATAGAAATTCTTGCGCCGATCAGCAAATGTCCAATTTCCCAACATCAACTTTGTGTTGGAGTGACACCCGTTTCTCCATAACACATAATATAATTGAGTACAATATGAATAATTTAACGTATCGACTATTCTCGTTTATTAATTTACTTTGGTCTGTTGGTATACTGGTTGGTGCTTCTGACTGCTAAATCAGAGGTCGTGAGTTAACTTATCAGGTCAGGATAAATTATTATGTAATGAGTACCATTATGTAATTTATTTATATCCTTAGAAAAATGTATGATGCCTGTGTTGACCTATTTTTTTTTTGTAAATTAATTATCCGAATGCGTGTTCTACTTCAGCAGCCACACCGGTCCGCTCGCAGCCCGCGACTCCTCCTCCGGCGCGGACGCCAGACCTTGCCGCTGTGGGCGGAGCCCTGCCACCCGCAGGCGGCGCCAGGAAGCTCAAGGACTACCTGCCTTACATGAAGAACAGGAACTCCAGGAGTACCACTCCACAAGGTAACCCACACGTATTTAGAACCTACTGATATCTGGCTACCTAGTGTGAGGTTATGCACCTCTGGGGCTACGACCGCGCTAAACTTTTCATCAATCATAACTACGAACGCGAAGAGTGAGTTGATGTGATTTTTTTTAGGTCATTTCCCACACTAGGAATATTTCTGTGTCGGTACAAAGCTACATACACACAGAATACCCAGACTCATAACAACAATTTGTGGATTACACAAGTGTCGTTCCTTGTGGTGGCGCTGTGAACCCTCAAACCACTACGCCATCCGTGCAGTCTAAATATACTCACACTAGAACCTTTGCATATTTCACCGTATGTACTTCCTAATCTAAAGGCGCGTCTCCACCGAAATTTGACAACTCAAAAAACACAAAAGTTGCCAACATTTGTTCGGTGGAGACTCGGCTTTATAGAAACTTTTATCACCAACACGTGTTAACAACACAAAAGTTGACAACTTTTGTTCTGTGGAGACTCGGCTTAAGTTCTAAATGCATGCATAATCAAAAACCAATAAGCAAATACAAGCAAAGAAAAAAAAAAACATCCAAAAACCTACAGTTATAATCAGTTGTTTTATGTTAAATGCATTCGGTTTTCAGCTCTAGTGGACCCATTACCCCAAGACTCTTATTATCCAGACCCCGTATATCCCACTTCAGTCAGACCCGCACCTGTTGGATCAGAAGGTATGTCAAACTTTATTTTGTAATATTATATAGCAAGACATGGTTCTTTTAATTTTAAAATATTATAATTGCAATACTACTCAAAAATAATTTTAATCTTTATAATTCTAAATTGTTATAGTCCGGGATCCCCGGAACAAATTTTGCAAGTTATTATTTTCAAGAAAATTTTTCGTGAGTGGTTTGGAGTATTGATGAGGGGCCCGCCTTTCACCTTACAAAGATTTTCGATTATGGTAGCTAACAGGGGGAGGGGTGACAAAATGTGTGTGTGTTCGTAATAATGGTCTGGGTGATAATAGGTACTATAAATAAAAAAAAAATACTCGGTCGGGGTATACTTTCTTTAAAATATTTTCTCTTATATGTATGTACAATGACACAATATACTATAGACCGTCCCTCCCTTGGCCAATACTGTACGCCGTAAAAAGCTAGAAAAGTTCAACTAAATCTAGATGGCGCTCAAAATAAGCTCTAAAAAGCAGTTTAACAAAGTTTAACAGTATTTTATTGATGTGCTTCAATTCTAGTAACTATATTATTATTTTTCAAATATAAAACTTGCTTTGTATTGCTTGCTTTAAAAAAATGATTTTCAATTGCATAACTAAAAGTTATCACCTATGTTTAGGAGATGTCGTTGCAATCGATTTAAATAAACTTGAAAATAATGACCTATTTACTACGCTAGATGTCACATTTATAAGTTATTTGGTTGAATCAGAGAAACAATGCACTCATGAATGGCAACATTGCAAAAATCGTTCATATCTTCCAGTACTTCCAGTAGTTAATACGGAACGGCAACGTCGCTTGAGCCGCGTACTCAGTTCAAAAATTTAATTAAAATGAATGTTTATTTTAACCGACTTCAAAAAAAGAAGGTAGTTATCAATTCGACTGTATTTTTATTTTTAACCGACTTCCAAAAAGGAGGAGGTTCTATGTTCCACTGTGTTTTTTTTATGTATGTTCACCGATTACTGCGTCAATTGTGGACCGATTTTGAAAATTCTTTTTGTATTCGAAAGGGTATGCTCCCGAGGTGGTCTCATTGTCACCATATCAGGAACTGATGATGGGATCCCAGGGAAATCGAGGGAAACCCTCATTTTTTTAGGCACATATTATGTTTTCGTATATTTTCTGAAGTTAACCCGGTATTTGCATCTGGTAGTCATCATTTTATGATGATGAGCTGATGGTGTAAGGTACAACTCCTTAACGGTTAGGAGTTGGAGGATAAATCTTTAAATATCATATGTATGTATATTACCTTTAGTCGTATTCTTTCAAATTATTTAGGCAAGCTGATGATCGAAGGTACAACTCCTCAACGGTTAGGAGTTGGAGGATAATTCTTTCAATTTCATACGTATCTATAGACCTTTAGTCGTATACTTTCAAGTTATTTAGGTGAACTGATGATAGAAGGTTAAACTCTTCAACAGTTAGGGATAAGATGATGATTTTAATATTACACGTACGTATATACCTTAAGTTGTATTCTTTCAGTTATTCATATGGATCGTTTTATTGAGTAGACATCCACTAAGGAAGGTATTTTGGAATTTCTACCCCTAAGGGGGTGAAATACGGGTTGAAAGTGTGGACGAAAGTCCGTCATTTTTAAGTTAGTATACGTACTTGACCGTTTCTGGATATTATTTTACTTGGTTACGCGCGACGCGACGTAATATGACCACTGCCCCTGGTAATACCACGGCCTCACAGAAAACCGATGTGAAAAAGTGCTTGCGCTGTGTTTCACCGAGTGAGTGAGGATACCGGAGGCTCATACCCCAACCTCTCCCCCATCCCACTCCACTATGCCCCAAAGGCCGGTAACGCATTTGTCAAATTATTTTAGAAATAATCAAACTTTACAAAATATACTATAAAACAATATATTATTTTCTGTAAATAAATGCAAAAAGTCAACAACACGCGTAGTATCCCCAGGCGGTCACCCATCCAATTACTAACCACGCCCGATGTGGCTTAACTTCGGTGATCGGACGAGAACCGGTGCATTCAACACGGTATGGACGTTGGCAATCAGTTTGTTATATTTAACGTTGAGTATCCAGCACTATGACGTCAACTCAATGTTAAGTGTCGCTACAACTTTTGGCGCGAAAAGCGCGTTAGGGAACTTCGTTCCAAAAACATTTCTGATTGTTTTATTAATAACTAGGTTTCGCCTGCGACTTCGTTCGCCCGCGACTTCGTTCGCCCGCGACTTCGTTCGCCCGCGACTTCGTTCGCATTTGATAAAAAGTATCCTATGTTACTTCTAATACCTCTACAGTGAAATTAGTCTCGAGAAATTTTTGCATATGTAGTGGTGTGTATATTACTCAGATCTTAGAGCGCGTTTCCACTATATCGTTCTGGCCTATACAAAAATGTTTCGATATCCTAACATTACTATTTAATTTTATACTTATCCCTAGCAACACTCTGATTTTTGGTTTCAATAAAAACAAGTTTTTATTTTAAAGAAAAAGGTTTTGACTTTATAAAAACCGACTTCCAAAAAACATCCAACGAAAACTCTCTGCCAAAAAAACACTTAAAAGCGTAAAATAAACTGGTTCTTCATAAATTGCCTATACCTAATTCTTTATTCATTTAAATAGTAGTATTATAATGTGTGCTAGGTACCTAGAATCTGTTTGAAGCCGGTGCCAAGTAACTATCGCTTAGACTTTTGTAATTGTTCGTTTGTATTCTTTTTGGCTTAGCACCGACTTCAAACAGATTTTAGGTACCTAGCACACATTATAATACTACTATTTAAATGAATAAAGAATTAGGTATAGGCAATATATGAAGAACCAGTTTATTTTACGCTTTTAAGTGTTTTTTTGGCAGAGAGTTTTCGTTGGATGTTTTTTGGAAGTCGGTTTTTTTTTTATAAAAAGTTTTTATTTTTCAGTTTTTAGTGCAAACAATCGTAGGTAAGTAGTAAGTTGAACTATTTCATCAAACTTCATCATCAAGAATACAAATTAAGATCTATACGTACATGTAATATTAAAATCATCCTCTAATCCCTAACTGTTGAAGAGTTTAACCTTCTATCATCAGCTCACCTAAATAACTTGAAAGTATACGACTTAAGGTCTTTAGATACGTATGAAATTGAAAGAATTATCCTTTAACTCCTAACCGTTGAGGAGTTGTACCTTCCACCTTCCATCATCAGCTTACCTAAATAATTTGAAAGAATACGACTAAAGGTAACATATATACATATGATATTGAAAGATTTATCCTCTAACTCCTAACCGTTAAGGAGTTGTTTCTTACATCATCAGCTCATCATCATAAAATGATGACTACCATACGCAAATACCGGTGTAACTTCAGAAAATATATGAAAAACATAGTATGTGCCTATAAAAAATGAGGGTTTCCCTCGATTTCCCTGGGATCCCATCATCAGATCCTGATATGCTGGCAATGGGACCACCTCGGAAGCATACCCTTTTGAACACAAAAAAAAATTTCAAAATCGGTCCACAACTGACGGAGTAATCGGTGAACATACATAAAAAAAAAATACATACAGTGGAACATAGAACCTCCTCCTTTTTGGAAGTCGGTTAAAAAAAAAGGTGTGTGTGCGATTCACACACGATAGAAGTGAAACTTCAAAGAGGAGAGACCGATATAAATATATATTTTTTTCCTTTCCTTTCATCTAGGTTTTTAAAACTCCGGGGGGCCTACGGGGGGGTCAAAATTTATGCGTTTATTTTTGGCCTAGGACGCACCGTTTCCGAGATATTTCAATCTAAAGCAAAAAATCGTCACTTGATAGTGGAAAGTGGAAACACGCACAAAACCAGAATAAACCAGTTTACGCTGTCCGCAGGTGCCACGTGCAGTCCGGCGTCAGTCGCTTGGTACTGTTAGAACATAAAGCACACATTTCATTCAAAAATTATAATTATTACGTTAATTGTTAAATTTTGTATTTGTTGATTGTTGTTATTGTTTGTTATTATTGTTATAATATTTGTTGAAGTTTTTAATTTGTGTGTAAGTGTTGTAACTTTATATTGTAAATTCAAAATGGCTCCAGTGTTAAAACATGGTCGAGGCAAGCCTTTGACTTCTCAAACTAAAGAAGTTTTGTACTGTTTGTACAAATATTTCGAAAATGAGTGTAATAACAACCCGAGCAGTATTATGACCCCCACTCAATTAGTTGCTAAATCAACAGGAATTTCAATAGCATCCGTCAGAAAGGTAGTATCAGAAAGCAAATGTCGTCCTTCAGATCAGGAAGTAACATTTAAATCTCCTAAAAAGAAACCGAATCGTAAACCTACAATAGTAATCGATAACTTTGATCAGCAAGTTATCAGAAGAACAATTCATGACTTCCACATCACAAATAAAGAAGTTCCCACTTTGAAAACTTTGCACGCAAAATTGAGAGAAGATATCGATTATAAAGGTTGTGTCAGCACGTTACGAAAACACGTCATGTCATTAGGTTTTAATTGGAAGCAAACAGAAGATAACCGGAAACTTCTTATGGAAAAACACGAAATTAGATACTTGCGAATTAATTATTTGATGAAAATTGCTGAATATCGTGAACAACGCCGACCAATTGTTTACACCGACGAAACATATATACATACATCACATACCCTCTCGAAATCTTGGTCAGATGGAAGCACTTCAGGTTTGAAGCAACATATATCGAAAGGCAACCGCTTAATCATTGTTCATGCCGGTGGTATGGATGGCTTTATACCAAATGCATTGCTTATGTTTAAAGCCAACCAAAAAAGTGGAGATTACCACGACAATATGAACTATGACAACTATTCAAGGTGGATTCAAACTCAATTGATACCCAACTTACAACCAAATAGTGTTGTTGTTGTTGACAACGCACCATATCATAACTCAATACAAAATCCTGCACCGAATAGTAATTCTAGAAAACAGCAAATGATTGACTGGCTGACATTGCGAAACATTGAGCATTCATCCACGTTGCTTAAGCCTCAATTATATGAACTGATTCTGCAAAACAAGGCGAGATTTGTAGAGTACAAGATAGACGAAATATTACGACAGCACGGTCATACTGTGCTGCGTTTACCACCATACCATCCGGAGTTTAATCCTATAGAAAATATATGGGGGATAGTGAAAACATATGTTGCAAAAAAGAATGTCGCAATGAATATGAAGATTATAATGTCATTAGCTGAAGAAAAAATGAACGCCATAACTGTAGAGGAATGGAGAAAAGTTTGTCTGCATGCTATTGAGGAGGAAAACAAATATCAGGGTAGAGACGCAGCTTTAGACACAATATCAGAACGAATCATAATTAATTTAAATAATTCATCTGATGAAAGCGAGGATGGGGATGATTGTGATATGCCTGGGGTTGATGAATTATTAGAATAAAACATTTATGGCCGGAGAACACCTAATTCATACACGTCTTCACTGAAGTGAAAACCGGCATTCACTGCTTGTAATGTTTGGAACTGGCTTGTCTGCCTCATATAGTTCCATAGATTACAATGCAGTGGATACACATTTTCACGTCCGTATTAGTACGTAGTGCGTATGCGTAGACGTGTACGCATTTGGTGTGCTCCAGCCACAAACGTATATTACCTTTAAAAAAATAAAAACTAAAAATAAAATGTTGTTTTTTTTTATTTGCTGACCATACACTACTACAAACGCAAAAATTTCTCCAAGCTAATTTACCTGTACAAGAATATGTGTTTCATGATGATCAGATTGATCAGCTAAGTAGTTTTCGCCAGAAAGCGTAACAAAGGAACTTACGTTCGCATTTTTAACATTAGGATTATTTATAAGACACAAACCGAAAGAAAATCCTTAATTACACCTTTTTGTCATCTACAGTTGTTAATTAATATGTGCAAGCAATTCCCGACATTATCAACTCATAATTATAAATTTTTTTATTTGCATACATTCACGATCAACAACATTTATACACGCCAAAAACTGTTTTTAGACATGTGTCATTAAGGACGGGAATTGCAACTGCAACATGCAACTGTATTTTATTAATTCATCAATTTTTATTTTGTTTTTTGAATCCATTAAAAAAATAAAATGTCAGTCCTTAGTTCCTTACCTATGTCAATTGAGAAACATACATACAAAGTTTAAAGTGAATCCATTGAAAATAAAAAAAGTTTCAAACAATTAATAAAAAAAAAGATTGTAAAGAGAAAGGCGGTTATTTTAAAATTAAAAACAGACATTAAAATTTTATTTATTTGTTTATATCTCTCTGACGATAAAATATTACATAAATTATGTAGGTACTAAGATAATTAATTATTTAAAAAACGACATCTAGTGGTACATTTCGCAATAATACAATGACAATAAACTTGACAGTTGACTGTTGGGTTCGTATTGGTGTTGGGGGTCAGAAAATATCGTCTTAATTCACGATTTGATGCACTTAGTGACATCTAGGGAACATTAAGCTTACTATAAATCCGCGTACAGGTCTCGCCTAGTAGAGTGTTGGTCTAGTATATATTTCGTCAGTGGTATGTATAATAAATTATCCCACCAAAGAACAAAGCCTCTAAAACATCGAAATATTGTTATATATTTGTATCTCAATCAATAACTTAATCGTTTCAGCAACAGATGTTACCCAAACGCAGCTACCAGACGGGGTAGTGGCGCCACCGTTGCAAAGACTTCCTAACCCATACCAACGCTACCAATATCCAACCGACCAGGATAGTTACAATATCCAGCCGATGCAATCTAACTATGCCTACCCAGCGACCAACAAACCATACGAGAAACATTCCCAGGAAGATATGAACTACGGATATTCGACGTACACCCCATCACAATACACATCGAATGCGGCTGATCAACAAATATATGCAAATCCGTACTATTCTGCTACACCAAACAATACTAACACCTTAGTAACAGACTCGCAGAACCTCAGTGTTGGTACTGACCCCGTTGCCACGAACCCTCCGAACCAATACTACGACCCGTATGCGAACCAAGCCAGTGCATTACAAGAGACATCTATGGGAAATATGTCTATGTATAAAACTGTGAACACGCCTGATTTAGCTACAAACTTTGCCAATATGCATGTTTCGGAGCCAAAAGTAGATCCTGGATATTCGGCTGACTATTCTCAAACATTTTACAACGTCCAGTATCCTCATGTGTCCACACCCAATCCTAACACGTACACCAGTGCTGTTCATAAATCTAATACCAGCATAGCTCCTTCGCAAATTGCTTCGGAATATAGCTCTTTAAACTACCCATACAATGAGGTAAACCCGTACGCCCAAGTTGTGCCTCCTAACACACCATATAACACAAGTGAACAGCCGTATAGTTACGACGCAACTTACGCATCCACATCTCAAGGACCCACCTATACAAATGCTGCTACCTCGATTTCCAGTGTAGCCAATACGACTACAACACCTTATTCTTATCCTTCAGAAATCGATTCAAATTACAACCCTGCTCTAGCTGAGTTAGACGCCCTAGATAAACCAATAAAGTCACATGTAACCGGTGAAGCACTGACCAACGTGAACTTCCAACCGACGTTTCAAAATTACAGCGCTCCCGACGGGTCTGGATATTCCAACCAACCCGAAACTTATAACCCGACCAGTGCCTATGGTTATACTGACCAAACAAACACAAGTTACGCACAGTCGTACCAAAATCATCCGGGCTATAACTTCAACTCTTCTACTGGCAATTACGAATATAATTTCGGTTCTCAGAATACATACTCTGGGTATGACAGTACAGCTCAAGCGAATTTGAACCCTCAGCAGGATGGTAAAGATCCAAATTGGCAACCGCATGGAATTTACACAAATGCAGGAAATATGGGGACTTGCGATACCGTGCAGTCACCAACGGAGAATCCACAAGTGATGGGTCAGGTACCTTCTCAACATGAGAGTGCCAACCAAACGTATTATAATTCTCCGTATGGGTATCAGACTGCTAAAACTGAAGAGTTCGTCCCAAACTCTCAGCCTGTTTCAACTAATTTCGGCGCTGACATAAATCAATCGACTTATATTCATTCGGGTCAGGCCCAGGACACCAGCGTC
The DNA here is from genome assembly GCA_949125395.1 of Diaphora mendica. Taxonomy (NCBI): domain Eukaryota; kingdom Metazoa; phylum Arthropoda; class Insecta; order Lepidoptera; family Erebidae; genus Diaphora; species Diaphora mendica. Next base: position 3,917,445 of record OX421317.1, read on the forward strand.
ACGTACACTAACAATCAAGGTAAGAAATCATAAATAGCTTGTACCAAAAACATATTGTAAAATGTTATATAATAAACGAATTTAAAGTAAAATGGATTTTTATTTCAGTGTCTTCACCGACAGAGAACGTAAAAGAACCGACATTCGAACATAATCCTAGTGTACCAGATAAAACGGTTACAGTACCAACCAACGTTGAGCCAATTAAACCTGATATCAAACCTGTAGAGGTAACTGCTACAGAGGTTAAAACAGAATTGAGTGCTTTCGACTTGTTATCCGACATAGACTTTTCAGTAGAACAAACACCTTTAACGCCTCAGATTAAGGTACCTCAAGTATCTGAAAATGCGATCAAGAAACTTGTAGTTGTGCCAAAAGTGGAGCCTGTGGTAAAGCCACCTCCGAAAGAGGTGATTATCGAGAGGCCAGCGAAGCGGGACTTGTTTACAGATCCCATATTGCTAAATAAGTTTACACAGGAAGTTAAAAATTTACAAAAACTCGCTGATTCTTTGACTAACAAAGTGCCGAGTGGTTTAACTGTATTAGATGCTAAATGGAAGACTTTTCAAGATGTGCAGGTAAGTACACATAATTGCCAAAACAACAGTAACTACTGTACATTGTTCTATGAAATACTAAGTAGTGACGTCACACCTTTTTTTTTTTTTTTATGTTTGGCCCGACAAAATGACTACTCTGCCTGATGGAAAGCATAAGCAGAATCCAAGAGTGGTGGTCACCATGCTCACTGCGAATGCAGACAATGCAGCATGGCGACCCACACCATGGCGGCCTAGTGATGCTACTGCATCTTTTAGTCTAGTCAACAAGTATGGAACTTGTTGACTAGACTAATTGGGCCTCCGGTCTCGCACTCACCAACGAAACACGACAGCACGAACGCTGTCATTTTACGTTGATTTTCTGTGCGAGGGTAGTACCGCCCCAGTCGAGCCGGCCCGTTCGTGCTGAAATCAGCGTGGCTCTACTACCTACTTCGTCAGCGTCTTGCTGTTTTGACGCTGTTTGTTGTGTAACTTGACGAAATAAATTGTTTTGAACATAGACATCTACTTAATTGTGTACCTATGTATAGCTGTTAATTTCTGACATATTTTCATTGTTCTTGCAGGCTAAGGAGAATATGACGCGATCAAAAACCATAGCCATGCAACACTCTAGCGGCAATATAGTGAGTGAAATAGTGCCTTTTGACGACTCGAGACTGAGACTCAAATCCGATCCTGATGCGTATATTAATGCATCGTTTTATAAGGTATTTAATGCTTTAAGATTTAGATCTATTTCATCCTTGCAAGAAATGTAAAGTATCCACTTAGAGGGCAAATTTAGGTAGATAGTTACAATCGATCGAAATCGGTCGATGTATGGGTGGAATCCAGATAGATACAAGCGGTCGGTCGTTGTATATGGATTTGTATAATGTGTCACCGTACGATTGTGAAAACCGTTACATTATAATCTACCTAGAAGATTGTAAACTGTCGAAAGATTGTCAACTGTGACAATTTGACGTACTATTTTTCGTTAGATTATAATGTGTCGAAGTAAAACCATTAAATCACAATCTGTCGCGCGTCACATAGCCAACTATCCCGGATTGGTCGGTCTTACAGTAGGCCGTTCTATGGCCATAGAGTTAGGTTTAATCACAAATTCATTTTACTGCCACAACAATTTTATGTAACTAATTATAAAGCTGTGAGGTATTTTGAACATGAAATAAATTTACAATCACAAAAACACTTTACATTCGGCAACAACAAATTAACAAACAAATATGGCGGTGCTGGACATATGCTGTTCAACCAATCGGCGCTAGAGATGCGATCCGTCGCATAACATATCACAATATGACGGTTTCACTTCGATAGATTATAAATCTAACTATAAATAATACGTTAAATTGTAAGCACTATGTTAAAGTTCATAATCTTTCGACAGCTTACAATCTCGCGAGATAGATTACAATCATAGAGCAGTATCCATCTGTCTTTTTCTACTGACGCATGCGCAGTAAAGGACTAATAATGGTAATCCAATCACAACAATTAACCGTCGAATCGTTCTGCTGTGCTACTTTTCCGCGCTAACTGCGCATGCGCGTGTAGAGAGAGACAGATAGGTACCGCGATCGTCTCTCTCTTTCTAACCGAGGGACGGCTAGAGGCCTGGCTCCCCTACTCTATTTATAATAAATCTATGATTACAATATACCTAATGGTTTTGACAATCTGACGGTAACATATATAAATTAAACTAAAATATAGTTCAAATACTAAAAAACACGCTTAACTTTTGTAAGTTCGTATACATACAAACCAACAAACATACAGGTGAAACTAATAAAAGCGTGTTAAAAATATAATAAATCGACATAATATATTCACCGTTCTCCAATTAAACCCCAAAAAACACATAGACACATTATTGTGATACATTTATTTTCAGAATTACTCAAATTTTTCATGCGTCCAATTTATAAATGCAAAGTGGTCCATTTCTTTCGCAAAAATAAGATGGCATCCCCAAAACAAAATATGATTTTATTGAAACACTTATCCACTGTTTTTGTTTCAGCAATTAGCACCGTGGTGCATTCCACTTGTGATATCTAAGAACCCTAGCGAAGAGGAATACAGTGTATTCTGGAAAGCAATATTAGAAAATAAAATTAGCTGTATTGCTTGTCTTTTAAGTGAAATAGAGGTGAGTTAACAGAAAAATGTCTGTCACTGTCATAGTTTCTACTGGAGAATAAGTTTAACAAAGTTATGCCTTTGAAGTTGACAATACGCAAGTGTTACTACCGATATTCTAAATTGTAATAGTCATATTCGTCAAGATAGTCAAGATAAATGGTTACTAGTAACCATTTATCAACAAAAATACCTTTTTATATGAAAAAGGAAAAATTACAAATACTATTTCTTTATTCACATGATTCGTTTAAAAAAATTGATAGAAGTCAATACAAATATTTTGAGAATTCATTTTTATCTCCCGATACAAACTGTTATCGTGACTCCTAAACATATGGACCGATTATGATGCAGTTTTTTTTGTTAAAAGCCGATTGATTTTTCAAAATCCATTCTTTGATGAACAGATCTCATTAACTCGTATAAATAACTCCGATCGATTTGAAATCTGGTCGACTATTACTGTAATGATATATCCATGATGACCTTGACCTGATGATGTACCCAAACTGTGGGTATATGCTATTGTCGGGCGGTGTTCCAGTTTTTTTTATTTATGTTTTTGGTAATAACAGATGCAAGGTAAGACGTACTGGCCGACAGCGAAAGGCACCTCCTTGGAGTTCGCCGACAGTCTCAAAGTATTCCTGGACGAGGTGAATTGTACCGTACATTGGACCGAGCGACAACTCACCATAGCCCAGGGAAAGACCGTGGTCAATGTCACGCATTATCAGATCAATGTTTTTCCTGCCAAGTGAGTATATCAACTTAGTTTAAGATAACAGCACTGCAATGAGAAGAAAAACCTTTTTTAGGGTTCCGTACCCAATGGGTACAACGGGACCCTATTACTAAGACTTCGCTGTCCGTCTGTCTATCCGTCCATCTGTCACCAGGCTTTATTTCATGAACCGTGATAGTTAGATAGTTGAAATTTACAGAGATGATATATTTCTGTTGCCGCTAAAACAACAAATACAAAAAAAAACAGAATAAGGTCAATATTTAAGGGGGCTCCCATACAACAAACGTGATTTTTTTGCTCGTTTTTGCTCGATATTGATAACGGCAACAGGTAGACACTTGAAATGTATAGATAATGTTACGGAACCCTTCCTGCGCGAGTCCGAGTCACACTTGGCCGATTTTTTAATGGACCACTAAAGGTTTACAGTTGTTCACTGCTTTTATTATGAAGATAATAGAAAAAAGTATTTGGTGGTTTTAACATTTAGTAGTTAATGACAGTTTATCTTGATTCATATCTATAATCGATCATGATGACGTAATCGATTTAAATAGAGTTTGAGATAACATACAGTACGAGCAACTCCATAATATATAATTTCAAGACGAGAAATTACTTCATGACCTTTTTATTTATTTCTATGTATAGTTCTTTTATTATTCTTTTCATGAAAATTGTTTATTCGATCACGTAATGGTCTCAACTATATTAATCTAAAAAGCTCAAAAAAACAACAGAAAAAGTTCAACTCAATTAACTAATTAATTAAATGTTGATAGGAGGATTACGTGTCAGCTTGTTGAGGGAGTGCCATTTAAATTAGACCGTAGTTAACTGAGGTAATCGATGACCTTCATTTACACAGAGCACATAGAACATAAATGTCTATGTACCCTCACATACTACAAAATGTATTATTAATATCGTCCATTGCTGGACATAGGCCTCTCCATAGAAAGGAGACTTTGGCTGTTCTACTATAACAAGATCCTTAACTCCTAAAATCTCGTGTGTCATTGGCTAATCTTGGACAAAGTAATCTTAGACAAAGCATTAGTCAATGAAACACGAGCTGCACATTCCTGCCGAAGCGTGGCTCTTCCACGGTAACCCATGGGATGATAAGTGACACTCGGTATTTTTAATCACACCACATGTTATTGATTTATCAATTTTCAATGAATAAATGAATAAATTGAACCTTATTGCTTATTCGAAATAGAACCGATATTAAGCATTGCGTGTTCTAAAGCCCTTATTCTGAATAAGTAATGGTGCTTTCACTAGCCGCTACTGTAATTACTTAGGCAATGGGTGTTTATGGTTGTATAGCAACAATAAAATTGGTCTAGCATCAGAAGTTGTGATGTAATCATTTTATTGTAGTTTTTATGTGAACTGTTAAAGATTCTTTGTTTATGGCACATTGTTTTTAAGGGCTTCCTTTTCTTTATAGATATGTTGTAGTTTTTGATATCTATATCTAGACGGTATGGCACTGTGCTACAGTAATGCTTTAAGATGTATTTAGGTTGTGAAATTCTGAACTGATGCAGTAAAAACCATCACAACAAAAGTTATTTAAAAAGCCATAGTAATTTTTAGTATAATAGCCATAGTTGAGTAGTCTGTAAAAATGAATAAAATGTTTAATTCTTATTTTAAGGGAAACCACTCAGCTGATGTGGGTAGGAATTTTTGCATCTAGAATAAGTTAAATATGTCAGTATTTCTACTGATTTTTACCTTGAATTTTTCTTTTAAATGAGAAACTATTTTATTAAATTCCACAAATTCCAATTCGATATTCCATTTTTTCCAATGAAATTTATTTCGCCACTTACTAGTTTAAATATTATTATAACGTAGGGTTAATTGTGTCAATTTATTCTGGAATTCACGACGCTGTTGTACCCTGTAACACCCTATGTTACACTTTTTTTTAGCTGGTACTAATTTACAGAAATATCAAGTATTTATTTTTAGTTAAGAGCAATTTATGGTTACTCATTTTCACCCTTATTGTACTTAATATATTTTTGAAACTGAGTGTTTAGAAATAAGTTTTCTAACATGTCCCTTTTTTTCAATAGGATTGTGTGTTCACCGTTAGTATTGTTAGCCGACAAGATTCTGAGCCAAACGTATGACAACAAATTAAGCAACCAGCTGAGCGGGGCCTGGATCCATTGCAGCGTTGGAGGAGGTCGCAGCACCGTGCTGGCTTTACTCACCATGCTTATATGTCAAGTGCGAGCGGGACAGATAGAGTTATGTGGTAAGTAACCTCGATTTTATGTCCAGAGACCGCTAGTTTTTTTTTGAAAAGTAAAGAAATAAATGTATGACATTTCAGTAAAGTTGATATAATAAGAAAGTCAGTGGGAGAGCCACGCTTCGGCATGAATGGTCCGGCTCGACCGGAGTGATACCACGGCCTCACAGAAAACCGGTGTGAAATAGTGCTTGCGCTGTGTTTCACCGAGTGAGTGAGGATACCGGAGGCCCATACCCCAACCCCTCCCCCTATCTCCCCCCCCCCCATCCCCCAAAGGCCGGTAACGCACTTGTGACACCTCTGGTGTTGCGGGTGTCCATGGGCGGCGGTAATCGCTTACCATCAGGCGATACGTCTGCTCGTTTGCCGGTCTATTACATAAAAAAAAAAAAAAAAGTCGGCGCATGGTCATTACCCAATAATATTAATTAACTTATCAATACATTTATTATATAAAATGTATATTTTTGTAGATATGTTGGATGCGGCCTGTATTAACTTGTACAAAAACAGAAGCAATGTGCTAGAAGACACAAAATATTTAGCCGACACTTATAGAACTACCCTCTTCTATGTGCAAGGAGTTCTTTGTTCCGGTGAGTAAATATATTTGAATTTAAAAAATACTTATAAATGAATCTATACTTAAAATAAAAATGTAACAGGTCCAATTCTGTACATTAAAGATATTTTGAAATTTATTTTTTGGAGGTTTCTATAATCGATACTGAAGCCAAAATATTTGTCTGTCTGTCTGTATCTTGGCCGCGCATCACGCTGACACTACTGAATGGATTCAAATGAAACTTGGCATGATTTGAGTTCATACTACGAGGTAGGACATGGGATACTTTTTATCCCGAAATTCAGCACGGTTTCTTGGAGAGAGGGGATGAAATACTTTATAAGAAAACAAATAAAAAAGTAAAACGAATTTCGAATAAATTCTTTTTTGTTGAAGTCAGTTTAAAATAGACATGAAAATTGTCCTAAACACTTATTTCTGCTTAAATATCATCATCTATTTGAATAGGAACAACAATGTTCAACGGAGAAGCGGTTTCTGTACCATCAGGCGCCTCTGTCCTGCCTCCAGTGACACCGACCGCCACCCCAGCGCCACCTACCGCTCAACCGAAACTGAACAAGTTCTCCCGAGAGTCTTTCGAAGAGATGAAGCAATTACCAGGCCTGAAGAGTGGGGATATGAAGGACCCTCTGAACTTCTTAGACCCACTGTGGAGTTTGAAGAAAAAGTGAGAGTTAGGACTTTAGAAGTTTGAATATAATGTGACGTCATTCCGTGACGTGTAGAACTGAAATATTTAAATATGTAATGGACCGAGACTTTATGCCCTGTTTCACCCGTAACAGATAAGTTTCGGATAGCTTATCTGGCAGATAATTTGACTTTTCTTTCATAAAAAAGGTGTTAAATCATCTGTCAGATAAGCTATCCGGAACTTACCTGTAAACGGTGAAACAGGGAGTTAATGTTATAAATTATGATATTGTTCTTTGGATAGCGCTTGTTACACTGTTAGACTTATATTATAATTTTATTGCCACGTTAAACGAAAATACAAGGCGTGGTATATAGATTTTACTGTAATCATTGTAATATGCATGTAAATAAATAGTTATATTATCAGTATGCTTGCATGTAGATTTAATGACGATCTTCACACATAATGACTGGCATCTAAGCTAAGGACTGCAGTTTAAAAAATGCGCTTTTAGGCGATTCGAAATTGATTACTATGGCAACACCAGGTGGGGATAACCGCTTGCCCAGCTCCTGTTTTCTACCTGAGCAATTATATCTAATGATAAAAAAAGATGAATAAGGCAGATTTACTTTGAGGTTCTTAGCGGGTATTTCTCAAGCTAGCGGTTTGAAGTAGAGTCATTGGTGTGTAGCTAGGAATGCAAATCTAAAACCATCATATTGTATTATTTACTTTTCATTTCATTGTAAGATTTTGTTTGCTTTTGATTTGAACCAATATTTTCAATTCAATATTATTATAATTTGATAACCTAGAACCCTTACGCATTTGTCTCAATCGGTTGTCACAAGAATTAAATATTTAGTTATATATATAATAACTCTGATTAATTTGATGTATTGACATCATAAAAAAAGAGGATGAAAAAGAAAAAAAAAATTATTTAGATTGCAGCATTTAAAAATTTCAATGTTCAAACTAAGTTAAATACAATAAGCCTATGAAGTAAGCATATAATATATATGCCATATTATAGCTTAAAAAGTATTATATAAAAATATATTATTAATGTTATTAATTATTATAGAATCCATATTCAATTACATTAATTAATTACGTGTCGTATCCTTAGCTTAAATTTAATTTATTTATACTTTTTAATAAATTCGATACATTTCCAATTTCCAAAGTATTTTAATTTTAAAGTATTTTAAAACCATTAATAAGAAAGCAGATGCTATTATTAAATAATAAAAATAGAATAAACCCACGGTCCCAAAATTATCATTAATGCCAGTCGATTTAAGGTACAGGATCAACAAGCGTATGTATTCCAGGCACATTTCGGCACTATGGGGGCTTTATCAATGTGTTTGGGGGTTTCCCCGAGTACTTTCGGGCACAGTGGGGGCTCTTTTTCAATGTATTTCGGGGGTTTCCCCGAGTACTTTCGGGCACAGTGTGGGCTATTTATCAATGTATTTCGGGGGTTTCTCCGAGTAGTTTCGGGCACGATGGGGGGCTATTTATCAATGTATTTCGGGGGTTTCTCCGAGTATTTTCGGGCACGATGGGGGGGCTCTTTATCAATGTATTTCGAGGTTTCCCCGAGTATTTCCGGGCACGATGGGGTCTCTTTATTCATTCATGTATTTCGGGCACGATGGGGGCTCTTTATCAATGTATTTCGGGGGTTTCCTCGAATACTTTCAGGCACGATGCGGGCTCTTTATCAACGCGTAAAGCGTCCTGCTGCATTGATATACACAAACGTTATCATGCTCATACCAACAAACTTTATCGGTGAGTCCTATCTTTTTCAGGAGTCCAACATACAGCTATAAGCGGTTTTAATTAATGACTACACACCTACAAAGCGAATAAAGGCCTACATACATAGGCGATACTTATTGCAGAATAAGCAGAGTAGAGAGACTAATAGAGGACGCTAAAATATTCTTTTGTCAACAATGTTTATTAAACTACATTACCTAGCCTACCTACCTGATCCATATAAACTTAGAATTGTTGGAGTCGAACAATTCTAAGTTTTTTTTTTATTCAATAGATGGGCAAACGAGCAGACGTATCGCCTGATAGTAAGCGATTACCGCCGCCCATGGACACCCGCAACACCAGAGGCGTCAAAAGTGCGTTGCCGGCCTTTTAAAAAGGAGTACGCTCTTTTCTTGAAGGTTTGAAGGTTGAATTGGTCCGGGAATACCACAGGCGACAGTTCATTCCACAGTTTTGTTGTGCGAGGCAGAAAGTTCGTAGGAAACCGCACAGTTGTGGACTGCCAGCCATCTAAGTGATGGGGATGAAACTGCTGTCGCCTAGGACGATGGCGGAAAGAGGCGGCAGGAATCAGTCCGAACATTCCTCGGAGCACTCCCCATAGTAAATGCGGTAGAAGATGCATAGCGAAGCCACATCTCTACGCAGCGCCAAAGAGTCCAGCCAAATCGAAAATTCCTGGCATTCGACGATTCGAGTCACTCTCCGTTGAATGCGGTCCAGAGGGAAGAGCTGGTACGGGGGTGACCCCGCCCAGTGATGAGGATAGTTTTCCATATGAGGCCGAACCTGCGCCTTATAAAGCAGAAGGCGGTGGGCCGGAGTGAAACACTGTCTCGATCTGTTGAGCACGCCAAGCTTCTTCGAGGCCAATTTGGCCTTATCCTCCAAATGGCCACGGAACTGGACTTCACTCGATATTTCGACACCAAATATTCCAATGTTGGCTGGCAGATAACTGGCAACTGCTGTGGGTCGTATGTCCTCGGTTTGAAGACACTACCCTAAGAACCTACCGCTAAGAAACTTCTTAGCGGTGAATGTGTCTTTGTGGGGTTAAAGTGGACTAAATTGAGTAGTTTAATGAAAAACAACGAAATTAGTATGTAAACAAATATTGTACATTACGAGTATTTTAGCAAGCATTTTAAATACGCTAAGATCTACATATATTCTGAAATAAAATCGGGTATTGCTGCATTCATTTAGTCGTATAGATTTTTAATTTTGATCTCAATTTGGAACTCAATTTTCAACGAACTTTTGACGAGAATTGGCCTTCTGTTAGCTAAAACTACGTCATGGAGGATGTGTCAACAGAACGCTTTGGAGCATTTTATAAGGGGGGGGGGGAGGATCGATTAGTTTAATATGCGGATATGTTACTGTTAGTACAAATATGATTATGGATTTATAATCGATCGAGTAATACAGAACCAACAGCGAAGCAACATGGCACAACTCGGAAACTCTGCAGCTGTTTTCTGCCTAATTTAATCCTTTTGACTTGGAAAAACATGAGACGTAAGACATGAAAAAATACAAACATTTAAATACTTAATACGAACTAATTAGGTATGTATTGTAACAGCTGTAGTAATTATAATACTAAAAACAACTATAAATTTATACTAATATTATATGTAGAGTTTGTTTGTTTGAACACGCTAATCTCAGGAACCGCAGGTCCGATTTTAAAAATTCTTTCAGTGTTGGATAGAACATTTATCGCGGAAGGCTATAGGCTATATATCATCACACTACGACCAATAGGAGCGGAGCACCAATGAAAAATGTTTCAAAAACGGGGGAAAATTATCACGCCACGGGCAATAGGAGACGCAAACGAGGTTGCTTGGGTCCGCTAGTAGGTATATTAATATAAGTATTATGTAGGTAGCTTTAGGTGTCAACATTATGTGTAGGTATAGTATACAGACTTAAAATAGATTTGGTTCTTCACATAAAATAAGTAATTGCTTTTAAGACCAAGTCACTCTTGAGACTAGAATTTATTATGTACTAGCTGTTCCGCGGCTCCGCCCGCGTGTATGTCGGTTATCGCGGCAAATAGTAGCCTATGTGTTTTTCTGATGTATAGGCTATATTACTGTAAAGTTTCATCAAAATCCGTTCTGTAGTTTTTGCGTGAAGAAGTAACAAACATACACACTCAAAAACGTTCGGCTTTATATATTAGTGTGATGATGTGATATCGCAGCAAATATTAGCTAATTAGCCTGTGTTCTATTCTGATGTATAAGCTATATTACTGTAAAGTTTCAACCAAATCCGTTCAGTAGTTTTTGCGTGAAGAAGTAACAAACATACACACTCACAAACTTTCGCCTTTATATATTAGTGTGAAGTGTGATGCAATTAAACATTCAGCCAAGCTAAGGCTTCTGTTAGAAGTAGGTTCAGGTTCGTAGTCTGCTACCGAGGCGTCCTCCAACCATATGATAGCATGAATGATAAGAATTGAGTTTCGTTGGTGAGTGCGATGCGAGACCGTAGGCTCAGTGATGCAGAAGCTTCTCAAAAGGCCGCCATTGGGTTACCATGCTTTCGCCCGCGTCTTCACTCGCATTTAATAAAAAGTATCCTATGTTACTTCTAATACCTCCAAGAATGTATAAAAAATTTATAGTTTTCGTTCCTTTATATACTCCTTTTGAGCCCAGTCCAGACTTCCAGAGCTACAAGTAATAATTTAGCAGGTAGGTACTTGAGGTGAATGATGATAAAAAATGCGCTTTCATTCTCAACGTTGGCATTGTATAATTATGTATAGTAGCTAGCTAGTATAAAAAGTATTTAAAACTAGCTGACCCACGCAACGTCGTTTGCGTCTCCTATTGCCCGTAGCGTAATAATTTCCCCCCGTTTTTGAAACATTCTTCATTGGTACTCCGCTTCTATTGGTTATAGCGTAATGATATATAGCCTATAGCCTTCCTCGATAAACGGGCTATCTAACACTGAAAGAACTTTTTCAAATTGGACCAGTGGTTCCGGAGATTATCGCGTTCAAACAAACAAAAACTCTTCAGACTTATATATTAGTATAGATATAATAGGTTTTGTTATATGTAATAGGTTTACCTATGAAATTGCCGTTTTGTATGCAATAAGTGAAAGTACTTATTTTTTCAAACTTTTTTATTTCTGTTATTCGAAGTAATCACCCATGCAATCGACGCATCTTTGCCAACGCATTGGCAGTTTATTGATGCCCTTCTTGTAAAAATCAGCTGGACGGGAGGCAACAATCTCTTCAAAGGCATTTTGTACTGCCTCTCGGGAATTGAATTTTTTACCCACTAAAAAGTTGTCTAAATTTTGGAAAAAGTAATAGTCGGTAGGTTGAAGGTCTGGTGAGTATGGTGGATGAGGGAGAGCTTCCAACCCCAGCTTTTGCAGCTTGGAGACTGTCTGTTGCGAACTGTAATAAATGATGTTGTCAGTTCAGACCTAATAACCTAAAGACCTAATATTTATTTTACTCTTCTAAGATCTAATACTCATAATCAATAACACATTTATTTGGATAAAGACAGGCGCGGTTCCAGCCTGAAATTTTGGGGGGGGGTCACTAATCAAATAAGTCGAGTAAATTAGACTTTATTGCACAATACACAATTTTATTTCACACATTAAAAACAAACGGATATCTTTTCTTTTTATTGGTAAATCTATTGGGATCATAATATTTGAGACATCTGTGACAATCTCTGGATGAATATTTAGAGGATCTAGCTCCGTTGGGGGACAAAGGGCGTGTATGGAACGCCCGACTAATCGGTCTAACTACTAAACCCCGGCGGGGGCCTACATCTGCAGTCAAGAGGAGCTCCAGGAACGCATCAGCGGCTTCTGGAATTCCCCCTGCCTTACATCCCAGGGTAACGAGATTCAAACCCGGGGCATGTCGCTGTCGTACCTCTCACCGCTCTACACACTTAGAGAGTCGAAACACCAACACGCCTGAAACGACACCCCCGGCCGCACAGCACCCGCGGCAGCATTGCCGCGATCAATGCTGGTGGTGACAGGTTTCGTCCGATCTGTCCGATCGGGCGAAGTCACCGAAGCAACCGTGCCCGGTGAGCATCTAAGTGAATCGGTAGGTGATAAGTTGGTTCTCTCTATGCAAGCTTCGAAGCTCGGCAGAAAGGCTCCGACAGCGCGTTGGCTGGCACAACCCTGGGTGCCGAGCCGTGCCCGCCAAGCTCGTAGGGCTTGCGTATGTGTGTTCTGACGAAGCATTCCGGGCTCATGATACTCTCTCTTCGTCATTCCGACAATGGGCCCAATACAGAGCCCTGGGGAACCCCACAACACACCTCCCTTCAATTTTCCACTCCGTTCCGATCGACAAACTTCACTGTCCTGTCGCGCTGATAGACCTGTATGACGGTACGCAGGTAAGTCGGCACCTCGTGATATTCATGGGCCGCCCTAATCGCGCCCCATTGAAGGGTGCCGAAAGCGTTAACGATATCAAGGCTAACTACTAACACCACCCCGATCGGACTGCCGACCCCGACAGGGAGCGAACACACCTATATATTACCGTCCCCGTTGGAATATAAATTGGCAGTCCGATAGATCAGGGCCTACTCGCGACAGGTGCTCGCTGATACGGCCAGAGATAACTCTCTCAAAGAGTTCCTATCCTTTGATTTCTTATCTCGATTGAACAATTATGGAAACTTATAAGAATAAGAAAATCAGGTTCTAGTAGCAGATTTTGGGAGGGGGGGGGTCACGTCCCCTGTGACCCCCCCCCCCCTGGAACCGCGCCTGGATAAAGACTAATATTAGGTATTATATTGATAAAAACTCTTTGACAAATAACTCATTATTAGGTACCAACTCTTAGCGTCTTATACTCGTGAAAACTTCTAAACAAAATGTCCGAATGGGATGAAACAAAAAGTATTTTACTTCTACATAAACACCCTTGATACAATATTGCTTTATTTGGATAAGGATTAATATTACGATACACATTTAACGTAGTTTCTTTCTTCAGACGATTTAATAATTATTTTGAACACAAAAGCGGTTATTGTGACTAAACCATGATAGTTAGATATATGCTCTCGCGGACTTTTTTGTAGATCTTAATGGGACCTACAAACCCGTAATACATTATTTTGTTCTATTGTCAATACTTTTTGCAGCGCACGCAAAAATAGGTTTTCGATTTCACACCTTGGGTTACAAAATAGCAATTTTTTTGAAAATAAAATATAGCCTTCCTCGATAAATGGACTATCCAATATTGAAAGATTTTTTCAAATCGGACCAGTAGTTCCTGAGATTAGCGCGTTCAAACAAACAAACAAACTCTGCAGCTTTATAATTATAATATTAGTATAGATAAACTTGAGTTAACAAAAGTATAGGTTTGCTACATTCCTTAGGGTCTGCTCGGATATGGGAATTTCGTCCGGAGACGACAAATACTCTAACCGTGCATAAAATATCCGACGAGAACTTGACCTACGTATTCTGTGTACGTTAAGCCCATCCTCGAGCGCTCAACGCGGACGAAAGTTCGTCTCGCAGTGTGCGTTGCGCTAGTCAGGTTAGTTTATTGGGGACTCCCCCGTTTTTTTATCTAGATGTCTAATAAGTACGTTATTCAATACAACTATAGGGGCATTTTGAATTTGAGGGTCTTTATATTTATTTAAGTAAAATAAATTAACAACATTGAGGAAGCTTTTTTTGACCATTTTGGAGTAGGTAGATATCGTGTCTTCGGATAGTCTTTGGAATGATCTCTAGCCAAGCCAATGTGGCGCTTTGTACCTACGTCAATATTTAAAAACTACATACTTAGGTACATAAACTCACTTTTCACCTTTGTACTTTACATAGTTATAATATACCTATATGGACGTTAATTTATATTCTTTGTGTATTATTACATCTAAAAGTGATTATTAATTAAGAACGTAACCATAACTATGAACAATATGAAGTCATTCTATATCTATAGCATAGTATTTCTATTTAATGAGTACTCAAATAAAATAAATTGGACTGAGATAATGTTGTTTTATTGCTAACCACCCATGTTACTTATTAATCGTATCAGATTAAATACTAGTTACGCCTACTATCTTATCTACAAATACACTATTTTGGCGAATGAGGATAATTATTACAACAAATGTATAAACGTACAAGGAGTAAGTCCAAAGGGCTACTTAGGTAATTGGAAATAAAAACTCGACGGAACTAGGAAGTGGTTCCGGGGTAGGGCGCATCTTATCGCGGAGGCTGCGAGCTGCGGCGCCGACAGTTCGCGCCGAACCGTCGACGTTTACGTACGTATCACGTGTCGCCGGAGCAACAGCGCGCACGCGCGATCGCGATCGCTACCGCACCAAAACATAACGAAAAAAATTCAGCCACCCACTTGCCAACAAAAGTGACAGTGACGTTTCGGGGGGGAACACGGTGACAATAACACTCATACGTATTATGTAGTAAAAATATTATTTACAACGTGTTTGTGAAAAAAATTTCAGTGATACGATTCTAATTGAAGTATTTATACAAGTAGTGAATTGTGTGCGATCGATCGGTGTCGCAGTGGAAGTGTTGTGAACTGGTTCTAGGATGGATGGTGGGTGCCCGGGCTAGGCGCGATGATGCGCAAGCAGGGCGTATGTGGCGGCGGGGCGGACTTCACGCTGGACGCCGCCGAATGCATAACGCTTCAGAAGATCCTGCAAGCGTTTAACTCCACCATCAGCGAGGAGCACGCGTGGGCGCTCTTCTACCAGGCCGCACGCTGCTATCAAAGATGCTTGACCGATGGCTCCACCTGTTACTTGGTGACCGAGCCACGCCATGTGCTACTGCACAGAGATGGTAGCGTACACCCTCGCACGCTGTTGCATCCAGGAGGTAAGTTACCGAAATAAATACTGACGCACAAGGCCTTACTTTAAGTTCATCAGTCATAAATCCAATAGGTATTATAAAAAACCAAAACTTAGTTTATCAGTAGAATGATAAACTTTATCAATGAAATAAAATAGACGCTGCGATAACATTATTTAGTATTGCTAATGTTAAATTGACCTGGTCGCTGGTACATGGTCTCCGTTGACTTTGATCACGTTTTTGATACCGTTTAGAATATGGTAGGTATATAATAGAAAAGTTTTGGACATTGTGATGACCTTGTGTTATCAGCAGTGGCGTGCACCAGGTTTCTGTGACTAAAATTGATTAATTAGCTACAGCTGATACAAATCTGAACCTCATTATGATTGCTTATAATTTATCAAGTTCACTAACACAATATTTACTGATAAACTTGTATATTGTGCGTCGTATCAATACGTTTCAATAAAATTATTGGTTTCTATGTTACCATTGTTACCAAATATTTCTTACGCTATTTAATCTATACAAATAAATAAAATCGAAGTGTCCGTTTGTAATTCCTATTTAATAGTTTTTCACTACATAAATGCATATGAAAGTATGTAAGAAAGGTACTTACATCAACAAAAGCTGTTTTTTTTTAAATTTCTAATGCTACTCTCTGGAACGGCTGAACCGATTTTGACGGGACTTACACAGGTAGATCAACTTACTGGCAGAGTAAATTAGGCTAGTTTAATTTTAGACTAGCTGCGCCTCGCGGTGTTACTCGCGGTTGTTGATGTAAAGGTACAATAATAGCCGCGGGTAAAACCGTGGGTCGCAGCTAGTTTTATAATAGAACGGAAACAAAAAATGAAAATTAATTAAGTACATATTTATGGAATATCTGGAGATTGCGTCGGAAGGGTTTCCTTATATTCTTTTCTTCTGTAGGTATTCATGGCAGGCTGTTTCATAATTATATACTTACTTATTTGAAAAATTGGTTTTCCGTTTCATGTATTAAGTGTGTAAGACTCGCCAGTCTCGTCTAAAAATATCGTAGCTACTTTTGACGAGAAATTTGAAACTAGTAAATTTTTTGAATACTAAGTAAGATTAAGTATTTTTTTTTTTTGTAAATAAAAAATGCACTTTAATATATTATATTTATGATCGGTTTGTATAGGCCTCGCCCATTCACACAGGAATTCCTGTAATCTAGATAGATACGTAGTTTAGTGAAGTGACTTCATTCATTTTCCGAGACGCTGCGTTGAGTATCACCAATGTTTATTTTATCTGTTTGTGAATGAACAGAAAATGTAATATGTATTCTGTCTTGTAAATATAGGTATTACTTAGGAGTGCATTTCGAAAGAGCAATCAATGTCACAATATATCATATTTATAAACAGATTGTTCTTCAGTTATGTATCGATTTATATGTGTGTGTAAAATGAATGATATAGAATACTTTCATGACGATCGGGTGCGGGTGTACAGTACCTACATGTTTTGACATACATTTAATGAAGCAGATATAGGATAACATCATCGCAGTCGAAAGACGTCCACTGCTGGGCATAAGCCTCCCTTAAAGCTCTAAACAATAACCAGATATATAAATAAATAGCTGACCCGTGCCCACTTCGTTGGGCGGTAAAAAAAAAATTCTCCGACTAGCTTTGCAAATCCGACTACCATGAAAAAGTCTTTCCACTTTTTGGGTTATTGTATATCCTATGTCACTCATAACGAACGTAGCCTTCTATTGGTAAAATATTTTTTTAAATCGGTTCAGTAGATCCAGAGATTATCGATTAGATCGAAATATTTTCGATAGTTTTACGTTCGATTTAAGAATAAGTTCCATACTTGTTGACTAGACTAAAAGGTGCAGCAGCATCACTAGGCCGCCATGGTGTGGGTCGCCATACTGCATTGTCTGCATTCGCAGTGAGTATGGTGACCGCCACTCTTGGATTCTGCATGTGCTTTCCATCAGGCAGAGTAGAATCATTTTGGCGGGCATACATAAAAAAAAAAAAAAACTAATTCTAAATGATTAATATGTATGTCTGACGTATGTATAGAAATCAACCATTGAAATCAGGTTCCATGTACGAACTGCAGTTACTATGCTGCAAATAATAAATTATTCTGCAGAATGAAAGTCATAGGAATTTCCCAAATGGGTGTACCTACCCTTGGGTTATTACCGATTTGTCAATTGCCGATCATCGCTTGTGATATGTTTTACGCGACTTTTGCCACCCCTCCATTTTATTCCAATACTCGCACTGATATTTTTCCAAGTCACCCTAAAATATTTCGATTATGTAATTCGCATAATAAAAATATTTTGTATGCATTTTTTTAAAAACACGAGTTAAATTATGGAAACTTTTACATTGAGCTTTAGGGGTCTATTAAGTTATATTTTGACCTGCCATAGTACGGAAAGATACATGCGTACATTGTATAAATGATAGTCCAAACTGCATTGTATATTTAAATATACAAAGCATTGTAAACTAAATAAGCATAGTAGAAATGAATTTGTTCGAAAATCGACCACCGTGCAATGTCTAAAACTCTTCAATGAACCTGGTTTAAACTACAGACTGTAATTTTAAAATCAAGGTCTTGAGATCGACATATTGACTAAGCATCTATACTTACAGGTCTAGTGAAAATTTAGAGTTACATATGTATTTTGGGAATACCAAAGTATTTTACTTTCATATTCCCAAAATACAATATGTAAATTAAAATTTTCACTATAAGTCTAAATATGTATAATGTACGGGACTTATAGTTACTTACTAAACAAATATTCATTCATCTCTCGACATTTATTATTCTATAGTCGTAATATGACAACGTTCTTCGTTTAACCAAGTTACAACCGAATATTCAGGATTCCTTTGATGTTTATATTGTCTCGGATGAGTGACTGATTTTCGTAAGTAGGTTCACGCATGCGCTATGTATTTCTACAAGAGTTTCTCTATAACTACAACTTTTCTATACAAATTCACATTTTTCCGGAAAATATAATATAGCCTTTGTCAACCCGAGAAGATGTGCGGCTTAATTTTTTTAATGTCAAAGTTGCAAACATCAATCTATTCTGATTGCTCACTCACTCACGTCAATAACGGCTGAATCTTCTATATATTTATAAAAATGAACCGCTGAAATGTATGTAGGTACCTAAGCCGTACGCGCATAACTTCCGATCGGCTGCACCAAATTAAATAATTCTTTTTTATGTGTTCGTTACTGTTATCATCAGAAAAATCAAAAGATAACGTCAATAGTCAATTATTTTTCCGTCCGCGACTGTACACTGCCTGTGGGAAGCTCAGACAGATATGTAAATATGGCGGTACGAAGTTTGCCGGGTCAGCTAGTTTTGTATAAAGTTTTGCACAAGTGATTAATCATTGATGTCGGAAAAATTGTTTAATTTAACGACATTGCCTGCATGCATGCATGAAAAGCTGCATTCAAAAGCTGGTAATTATATAAAAGCAAGTTTTTGATTAAGTAGTAAGAGGCAACTACGAATTTTGTTTTATACTCTTATTGAGGAAGACTATGATTCGAAGCAAAGCGAAACAGTATCCATAACTGCAGGTGAAACTGCGGGGTATGACTATTGAAACCTGGATGGAAAACCTATAATGAAAACTCCAAGCTCCCTAATAACATTTATATATCATTAGTTCTTAACTATCGATTTTTTATTGTAAAAAGAACAAACGGGCATTATGACAAGTAGGTATTTATGAATTGTCAAAAATCTTTACTAATATTATAAAGCTGAAGAGTTTGTTTGTTTGTTTGAACGCGCTAATCTCAGGCACTGCTTGTCCGATTTCAAAAATTATTTTATTGTTAGTGTAGTACATTTATCGAGGAAGGCTATAAGCTATATATCATTACGCTAAGACCAAAAGCAGCGGAGCACTAATGAAGAATGTTACAAAAACGGGGGAATTTTTATACGCTACGGGCAATAGGAGACGTAAACGACGTTGCGTGTGTCAGCTAGTTTGTTATAATCTCACAGCGTATTTATTATTTCTATGTAGTAGTCTTCATAACTTAACTGAGTACAAGTCTATCTGATTAGGATCTGAACTATCTTGAATTGTTTTGTTTTGGCAGCGTTTCTCAAACAATTTTTTTTGCATGTGTATAAACCACCCAAGCATCTTCATCCATTACAATCCTGAAAGTGTCCGAACAGATTATGGAGACTACTTATATGTATAATAAGTAAAACATTTTATCATTTTTTTTTTATAATGAACCCGTAAATCATGTTTTAAATATTACGGAAGTTATGTAACTCACAGGCAGAGCCGTAACTAGTGGGGTGCAACTGGTGCAAGCGATGCCTAAGTACAGTAATACCCAAAACAGTGTAGGTATTATGGATGCAGATGCACCTTAGGTACTATTTTTGAATTCACCAGTCCAGCAATCATTTATAAGTATTACTAGATACGAGACTTCCCATAGAAATTTAAGGAATTATACGTATAAGCTGTATAAAGTGAGCTTCACTCCAAGTACTTATTCCATAAAAATTTTACAACTACCTAAAGGTGATACAATCATTGTGTCTTTGTTTTGCCGACTGCCAACAGCGTGGGAGCAGTGTAGCCAGTCGTAGCATATAATAACTGTAACTCGAACATAGATGGCAAATAAAAATTAATTCCGCTCACGAAAATGATCACAGAAATGAATCAGTGGTCGCACCGGAAGCTACCGGATCAACTACTATCCCGTTCTTGATATTTTCTTTTTTTATATCACAAATTTGGGTGAATAAGCACGTCGTAGTTTTTTTTTCATAGAAACACGTTTTTTTTTAATGAAAGGATTTTTTAAATTTGACAGAAAAGTAAAACTGCATAAATAGCTGGATAACCATGTAATATTCGACACCAATGTTATCGATAACGCTGTATAATATAGATTTGCAAGGAATAATAATTGCAATTATTGATACTTACCAACAATATCACATTAATACAAACTAAATTTTTATAGTACTTATTCCCCTCGTCAAGAGCCGTCGTGATTTGGAAAGTCCCTGATATAAATGTTTTATTGGCTAATTGCATGTTGCATGATTTAATTACTTTAAGGCTAACTTAAGTCAATAACTTCATAATTTAGGTGTTTGTTTGTTTTGTGTATTGTTTCCAAAATACTTTAATTTAAAATTTTTGATTTCTTGAGCTAATCAGAGATTAATATTATTTAATCCATTATGTATCTTTATTGTATATACAAAGTAAAATAGTACAACAAAATCAGTTACAAAGTATGTATATAACAATTGGCGGTCTTATCGCTCACGGCGATTTCTTCCAGACAACCATACACGGACATTATGATATTATATACTTTGTATCAATTTAAGCAGCGTAGTTTTGTACATCCAATTAAATAATAACAAAACAGTGTAATGTAGACAGTACTTACTTAGGGAGATAAATTATAGTTTTACTTTAAACAATCTGTTCAAATTCTGAAGTTAAATTGATATGCCATTAAATCTTGCAGATGGAAAATCCTGATGATTTTTATAAGGAAATTCTTAGATTCCTGCAAGTTTGCACAAAATGGCAACGCACTTATGACGCCTCCGGTGTAGCAGGTCTCCATGGGCGGCGGAAATCGCTTACCATCAGGCGTTACGTATGCTCGTTTGCCCCCTATATAATATGTATTCGCGGTCCGCTATTTGGTGAAGCGGGACCTTTTCTGAAAACTTCTACATAAAATTACAACTATAATTTTATTAAATAGTCATAGGGCCCTGCCTATTAGAATGCGTCAACATTTCATCCAAGAGTACCTAATGTTATTCTCACAACAACGATACACCTATCAAATTACAAAGCTTATAAAAAGTCAAACCTACCAAGCTTTCTTGCCTATCAGCTACTCTTTCAGTATACCTAAACAGAAATACCTAGTTCCAGTGATTGCTAGGTGTCATGTGTTATTTTCCATGTGCCTGAGTGGTCTAGACTCAGGCACCCGACATTGAAATATCGCTGTCAGAGTTCCTACATCATTTGTCTGCCAGTATAACCATTTAATAAATAGGTACCTACTAATTATTGTTGACCTATTTTCGCAATGGTATCCTCAAGGTTAGCGTTCTTGATTCTAATAAATTAGGTGAAGATTTGGAGGCTACTACTCCTTAAAGCTAACAACTAAGTCTGTTCATTTAACCGCCATTTTTCTTGTGATACAAGGTTGGTAATAACTTGTAACATGACATTTTCTTTGTCATTGCGGTAACTATTATTATTATTAATTAGTATTATCCTACTTCAAAGAAAAATTACTATTTTCATTTCGTATTTTTTTGTTTTTGCTATCTCGGAATTTATACATTAATGATTTGGAAAATATAAATGTGGAAGTGAAGTTAGTACCCGTTTCAATTTGAAGAAGAAATAACGCCCTTAGAGATGCAAAATTAAGTAATGTTTTTTTTTAAACTGTTAAAATTATAAGTCTGTGATATTTTTTTCAAGTCCAGTAAATTTTTACTGTGCGGAAATCTAACTTTAAACACTATTATCATCCTGTGTTTTTTTACATCTTTTTCTATTTTCCAATAATAGATTTCCAATTAAATACGGATGTCAATTTATGTCTGGTATAACAAAAAAATATTTTGTACAAAAATTCTGACTGAGTGTAAAACGGTCTGAATCACTAACTCGATTAAAGCGTGTAATGCTGATAAAAACATACTGCTTTGTCGTTACTAAACGGTGCTGTGAAGGTTTTAGTTCATATCTTCATTTTCAAGTAAAGTTAAGTCATCAAACTGATTGACAGTTAGGTACTTTAAAACTCAAAGCAGTCATGAGGACTACTGAACGAATTCCAACTTAAATCTATAAACAATCAAGTTGACATTTTTGGATATACACATTCACATAAATTGTTTGCTCTTATATTAAAGTTTGTCCACATTTCTAAAAGCATTTAAATCTAGATTCAGCCAATTAGTGCTCATGTTCACTTATGATGTCATATTAAGTAACAATAACAAATAAATACTTTATTAACACAGTGTAAGGCGCAAGCGGTGCTCAAAGTTATGTCAAGGATTGATTAGTGAATTAGTCGCAATGCGTCACGCGCACTGGCGCACGTAATGCAGTGCCTCGTTAGGGTCATAAACTTCCTATAATCTTATAAACGAAACTTTTTACCACAAATGTCTCGGTTATTCGTGTTTATTGCCGCAAAGTTTTGCGAATCAGGTCAAAGTTATTATGCTAATGATACCGTTTAAGTGTTTTGATGCAAGGAAATGAGGTTAATATTTGTATTATATGATCGTAATTATATGAAAAAATGAATTATTCTAGCTGAAACAATAACTGTTAAAGTATTTTAGTATGTAGGAGTTAAATAATTTCAGTCTACTTGATGCAACTACAGTGTAAAGTGCCGTTTTAAATTCTATATTTTTTTTTTACAAATTACTTACTTATGTATTCTATTTTTGTTTTTGTCATGAATGTTGAATGTATTTCTACATTTCTTTATGTAATAATGATAATCCACCTAAAAGGTTTCTGTAAGATAATTAAACGTTGAATTCATGGAATTTTGCTATAATCCAAATGGTCAC
This sequence comes from Diaphora mendica, assembly GCA_949125395.1. NCBI lineage: Eukaryota > Metazoa > Arthropoda > Insecta > Lepidoptera > Erebidae > Diaphora > Diaphora mendica. The sequence continues at coordinate 3,940,822 of OX421317.1, forward strand.
CTCAAACTATTTATAGGTTAGACGCGGAGTATAGCAAATTGGTTTTCCACACGAACCAAATATTTATGAAGGCGACGTGATGGGCCAAGAAAAAAAAATCAAATCACTCTACACTTACAGTATATGGATTCATATTGTCTATGATTATCTCATTCTCAACGGAGCTGCTCATCAACAGTTAATAACCGCTGAATATATATGGTTATTTTTCCATCGAGTGATATTCATGTGATATTGTTCTGTCTGTGGTTTCACCCTAAGCGCGTGAGAAACAGGTCTCGGTCCCGGAAGGTCTGCCTATCGAAGACTCGAAGTTTTTTTTTGCATTGCGTGTCATAGAAATTACATAGATATCGCATCAGTCCTGTTAGGGTTGTTGAACCGTTGCAATTAATTCTTGCCACTATCGATTATTCAATTTTCGTGCGCAGTAATTGTTTCACTAGTTCTCGTCTCGTCTACGTTCGTTTTATCTGATCAATTTTAAGTATCAGTTTTGTAAAGTTTGTTCAATAAAAGGGATAGCTCTCTTCACAACTAAGATTATTTCATGTAAGAAGCAGGTTAAACATATTATATTAACATACCGAGGACAGTGAGCGAAAATTTTGCATCTCGAAAATTGGCCTAAATGTAAAATTTATTGGTTATAATTAATCAGAAGGAAACGCTTTGTCGAATGGTCAATATGTTGTCTTCCTATGACGAAAAAAGTTAATGATACGGTATTAAATTTAGGCTTTTTAATTTTTAAATGAATTGGCAATAGTCTTTAGTCTTTTGACGTTGTAAGTCTATTCAAAGGTTGTAATGTTCCAAAATGAACCCACAGTATGTCAGTATGTCCCTTTGGATGACGCTTATGACACCAATAATGAACCGGAACGCCGGAACACTGCCGTAATACCAAAAAAAAATGTATTTTACGATAGAATAACTGTAATGCAACGTTTTCTATTTTATTATCTTTAGTCTGTACAGTGGACTACATTTTTCTGCTTAAAACCAGTTTTTTTTGTTATTTATAGATATAACACAGACGGTCATAATTTGGCCTCAAATTTGTCGATGGAATGTGATAAAGCTGCAACTAATTGTTGGTTCCTATGGCGACCGTTATATACACATTAAAATTGGCTAACACGTCCTGGTTTACAACTTTACTTTAGACAAGTCTTTCTAAATAACTTTAAAATTAATTTTTTTCTTCTCTCGTCTATCGCCTCTCATCTACAACCCTTAACAATCTACTACTATGCTTCTCCTTAGAAAGAAGTTTTTGTCAGACTATACCATACACTATCTATTTGCTGTTTCTGATGTCCGTCCTCCGTATTTCCCTTAGTCGGCTCTTTTATGATCCACGCGATGAATTAGGTTAACACTCCGCATTCTTAATCTTAGTTTTTTTCTTTTACCGCAGGTTGTAGGTGTACTTGATGTTTATCTAGACTATACAGGTTACGGCAGTCGGCGTTCTCTTTGATAAAAAGCTTGAGACTAAAAGCCGCTTCTGGTTTCGCATAAAATTATTCCTCAGAACTGGTGGTAAACAATGCTCCAACTTGACATTTACGGCAACCGTTATTGTTTGCATACTAGTTATAACGGAATGGACACCTTGTTTACATTTTTTGTTAATGGCTGGGCTTACCAGTATATGTAATTTATTGATAGTAACTAATTTGTGGTGGGTATTATTGACTGCAGTAAAAGTTCTTTTACCTAGCGTCAATTCAAATCGTTAAATTGAACCTAAAATATGCACGAAACTGAATTAATCCCAAAAATAGTTTTTGTATGATACATTATTTATCTTTTTATTAAAATTAGAATCCATTCACAAAATTATTTTTTCATCATAAATAAATTACAACCTGAGTCTATCAAAAAAACCAGCGGTTTCTTTGCCAATGGGAGTTGAAATCGATCAACATTGGAATCCTTTTTGTGATTTCTATAAATACAGCGTTCCTGGAAAGGGCTTCTGATAACAAAAAAACTATGATAATAACAGTGAACTCTATAATTTACGAATGTAAACCTTATAACATTAAGTGTAAAGTTTATTTTCTTATGTTGACTTACTTGTGGGACTAGAACAGTTTCCAAGAATAAGGTGCAAAAGGGAGCCAATAGTGTATGCCAACAGGTATTAAGAGACAAAGTCTAATTGGTAGCCTGTAAAGTAGTTTTAGAGAACTTCAATATTTGATGTAACACTTCTGACCTGATTTCCAACAGCAATAAACACCTGCCGTTTCAAATTGTGCTGAACTTTAACTAAAAATACAAGTAGCCAGGTAAATCTTCCAAACAAACTTGAAACAGATTTTTTACTCAATGTAGAATATAAATGGGGATAAACTTAAAATATATTCAGATTAGCAAGCTGAAGTGGCGTGGGCTAGTGGCTGAAGCCGCACAACTGACAACCATTGGTAAAGAAGAGCTTCAGAGTGGAGATCACGTCTCGACAAACGTAGTGTAGGACGCCTACAGGCCAGGGGGAATGACGACTTGCGCAAGATGGCTGGCAGCAACTGAATGTGAGAAGCCCAAAATCGATCAGAGTGGTATGAAATGGGAGAGCCTATGTCCAGCAGTGGTCTGCAATAGGCTTATGATGATGTGAAATATATCCACCCAAATACAAAAAGATGGTCCAAATATGTACCTAAATTACTAAGTTCTCGAATAATTAAAGAAAAAAAAAGTAAAAGCAATACGAAACTTCTTATTTGAACAAACGAAAAGAAGAGAAGAAGAAAGAAAAAGCAGCAAACCTACTACCTAGTTAAAATAATGTACATAAATTGATTGTTGATTTAAAAAAGTGCCTGATTCTCAATGGGTCTTTGACGGTTGATGGGCGTTTTTTTAAATTTTATTATGTTTTAAACTTTGTAGATAAAAACTGGTTTAACAAGCTGTACCTATACGGTAAAAAATTGTGACTAAAAAAATGGTTCACTAGTGTAAACTAAATTTATAATTTTATGGAACCCTTTCTTAATGGTTAACAAAACATTTTTTTTTACTTTCTCCTGCACTTCCGTAACTATACTCTCTCGAATAACTATAAAAGATTTTGGTAAGGGAGGGGTTGTTGATCTTTTTAATACATATTTTGTGATGCTATTTTTGAAACATATTATGACAAAGAAACCGATAGGTTTCCTGGTGGTTGGATGATACATAAGTGTGCACATACTCGTGTACATTGCGGACATTTGATAATAATATTTAAATACATTTTGTATCTAAAACTATTGAAATAATAAATAATTATACAGAACTCTCAGGTGCCGGAATAATGTCATTTTGTAGAACTGAACACACTTTGGGCATCTGTGCTCTGTAGTCGTTTACAAGTTTGATCCGTTTTCAGAAATGTTAATGTAAATTACTTAATGAATGTTGGTCTATTAGTAATTAGGTTTACACTTTAAGTGTTACTTAAATATTTTTTATGTACTTACCTACATATTTATAACAAAAGAAATATATCATTTTTTTTAAATGCTTCGATCAAACGAAGTTTAAATTCCTAGTATTTTAGTTTAATTCATTGGTGACTTTTATGCATATTAGAGTCAGAAAGGTTACTTAAACAAGATTTTAAAATTTTCGTGCAAAAATGAGCCCCCTAGCTTACCGTCTACTGTCGTCGTAGTCGTCGAGGTCGTGTCAGGTACCAGTAGATGAGGAACCAAGTATAACCCAGACAAGAAATCCCTAGTACCCCAACGAGAGTCTTGTACCCTAATACCTTTGTATCTCGTATCTTCTTGCTTAAAATTCGACCGAATCTATTATAATTAGTCGGACCAATTTGGTATTTTGATATCTAGTATCACAAATGAGTAGTCAGTTATCAATTAAACTAAATAATTATAGTTAGAAAGTACACGTACAGTCTATTGTAATAAAATTGTTCATGTTTGTTGGTGTCCACAATACAATCGTGGTCGCACGATTTCGTGACCCTACCCACGGTGAACGCAATAATATCTATTATGCGAAGATGTACGTTTTCTTGTATTTGTCATTGGGATGGTTTTTGATAGCACAGATTAAACAGAATATCGCGATTGGGGTCAACGGTGAAACAAGCTATTTATAAAAAATACTCATGTTAAACTCAGGGTCAAATGAGGGACTACCGCTTTCAAGACTTCATCAACGTCTTTTCAAAGTCAATTTTATAATTTAACAATTGTTTTGTTTTCTTTCACCTTCCGAACTCCCAGGATTTTAACTGAAAACCCTCTTCCACTGATCCTTGCGGAAAAATTCAAAGAAAGCCAACGTGCTTGAGACTCTTTGAGTTTGGTGAGTCAATAGGATACAGTATTTACCTACCAGGTGACAGTACTTATTAGGTGCCCCTTCTGATCGTTAAGTCTCCTGTTATTAAAAGACTCTGTGCACCTTTAAAGATTTCTACACCACCCAAAGGTTGACTGGAAGAGAATGCCCTGGGCATTAAGTCCGCCGATGTACAAACTTAGTGGATAAAGTTTTTAAACAAATAAAAATAAAATATACTATCACTACATAAACAAAGTCTGTCTGTTCGCAATAAAGTCAAAATCTACTGCAAGGATTTTTGCAGTTGATTTTGACATATGCAGTTCTTACCAATAGATAGAGTGATTCTTGAGGAAGGTTTTCGTATATAATTTGTTTAGTTTTTGAGTACATTGGTACATGGTACATTGGAGTACATATACTATTATATAAAGCAGAAGAGTTTGTTTGTTTGAACGCGCTAATCTCAGGAACTACTGGTCCGATTTGAAAAATTATTTCAGTGTTGGATAGTCTATTTATCGAGGAAGGCTATAGGCTATATTTTATTTTCAAAAAAATTAGGGATCCGTAAGTAAATTGCTATTTCGTAACCCAAGGTATGAATTCGAAAACCTATTTTTGCGTGCGCTGCAATAACTATTGACAATAGAACAAAATAATAATAATAATAAACAAAAAAAAGTATTGCGGGTTTGTAGCTCCCATTAAGATCTACAAAAAAGTCCGCAAGAGCATATATCTAACTATCATGGTTTAGTTATAATAACCGCTTTTGTGTTCAAAAAAATTATTAAATCGTCGGAAGAAAGAAACTACGTTAAATGTGTGTCGTAATATTAATCCTTATTCAAACTAAGCATTATGTTATCAAGGGTATTTATGTAGAAGTAAAATACTTTTTGTTTCATCCCAATCGAACATTTCGTTTAGAAGTTATCACGAGTATAAAGACGCTAAGAGTTGGTACCTAATAATAAGTTATTTGCCAAAGAGTTTTTATCAACATAATATTAATCTTTATTCAAATAAATGTGTTGTTGTTTATGAGTATTAGATCTTAGAAGAGTATAATAAATACATCTATGCTAATATATAAAGCTGAAGAGTTTGTTTGTTTGTTTGAACGCGTTAATCTCAGGAACTACTGGTCCAATTTGAAAAATTATTTCAGTGTTAGATAGCCCATTTATCGAGGAAGGCTATAGGCTATATATCATCACGCTAAGACCAATAGGAGCGGGGCACCAATGAAGAGTGTTTCAAAAACGGGGGAAAATTATCACGCTACGGACAATAGGACACGCAAACGACGTTGCGTGGGTCAGCTAGTGCATAATAAAGTCGTTTGTTCAAAATTACTTCGTCGGTTTCGTAGCTATCTGTCACAGAGATCAAGCTATATTTTAAGGACTGTACCTAGTACATATATATGTACGTACTTAACAAGGGAAACTGAAAGAGTATGCAAGTTTTAATACATTTATGTTTTAAACAGTTCAAGCCTTTAAATACAATAGCAATAAGCCTTAAGGCTCGATTGTATACGAACCTTTTGTTCGAACACATAATGGACCACAGGCACTTGCAATGTTATTTTATTTTTCCTTTTTAACTTTTTTTAAATTCTATAATTTTATTTCCCCTGAGAAAAGACTAATTCTTACGAAGCAATTTTACTTTTAATAGTTGAGTTTGTTTTCTTTTTCGGTTTCTAGGCCTTCTACTGGTGGCGGGCATATAAAATATTATATATACGTATACTTTATTATTCACAGGCCTTACAGGCCTATGTCCAGCAGTGGACTGCGGTAGGTTTAATAATATACTCATCATCATTAGATGACGATCAGATGATGATGGTGATATCATACACATAAATCTCTGGCACAGAAATATATTTTACTTAGTCTGGAATTAAACACAAGCTTTTCGCCCATGAAACGAAAGTGAAGCCGCATGCAAAAACTACCCTTTTATAAATATTACACACGAAAACTTTCACTCTATTGTTAGTATCATATTTAATTTCTAGAACCCTCCACGTAAAGTTCCATTATCAAGATTCCACGTCATATAGTACGTACAAAACCTTTCCAAGATGGTGGTGCTGATGTCCTTGCACTACGAAGGCCGATCGATACTGAATTGACGTCACTTTTTGCCTAACACTACTTCTACCAACTTCTACTTACTACATAGGTACTAAATAATTTCGCTTCAAGTCATAAACACAAATAGTACGATTTACGAATGATTAGTTTTTACTTTCAATTTACTTTGAATTCGAGAAGTTGTTAGTATTTTTACCCGACTTCAAAAAAAGGAGGAGGTTCTCAATTCGACTGTTTTTTATTTTATATTATTTTTATTACCTCCTAACTTTCGACTGGGTGAACCGATTTTGATGATTCTTTTTTTATTTGAAAGCTGGTGCTTCCCGTGTGGTCCCATTTTAATTTGGTCCAGATTGAAGTCGGTTTTTTTTGTTAAAATTTGTGATTATTTTATTAATCGTTTACTGCAGACCGAGATAATTGTTAGTTACAGAAGATTTACCTAAGTGGTACAAAATACATACAAGGAAATAAAAATACAGATTAATACACAATAATTTCAAAGCTTACAGACAATTGATTTATATAGCTAAAATTTTTAATGCGATATACTTAATTATTATTAAGAAATATTGCAACATACTAGTGGTGCTCGAACTTGTGTTGGCTTATGAAAGGGATGAATAGTATCTAATATGGTGATTATATTTTTCTTCTCTATGATCCATCGATGACCGTAAGTTCTACACGGACAAATCTAAAGCCGGGTCTCCACCGAACAAAAGTTGGCAATTTTCGTGTTGTCAACCTTTTTTGTGTTGTCAAATTTCGGTGGAGACGCGCCTTAACAATTGCAATATACCGGCACTGGCCACTGACAATAACTAATAAATGACATATTTTGTACGTATCTCTTAAAAAGGTATTGCCAACGGAATAGTATATATTTGAATACTTTGATTTTACCTTTCATTTGGCAGAGTTGCAGAAAACAACAATTTGTAATTAAAATGTGATACTATAAAATATGAAAAAACCAGAAACGGCTCCTTAAAATACAAGACTTCAATATAAATGCTGTATGTCAAACTTTACTAATCTTAAAGCACTTCACTATAAGTTTTGTTTACTTCACGCCACAAATTGACACTAGCCTATTGATGGCGGGCGCTAGTTTGTGTTTTTGTACCAAAATGTTTGTATTTTTTTTCCAAGAGGATAGTACTGGCAGGTAGTTTAGGGACGCGCCTTTCGATTTTTTTAAATGTAACGGTTTTGTAACTCAGATTGCACTATTTTAGTATCTAACCAATTCCGGTGTATATCCTACGCTACGTTATTTTGTCTCTTTATAAAAGTAAATATGTAGGTATGTATGTAATAAGTGTAATAACATATTCTGCGTACTTATCGTGTATATTTACAGAATAGTCTTTAACACCTGTGACACGTGACCTTTGGGTTTTCCACCGCAAATTGGATTGTTCACTGTCAGTGTTAATACCTAATACTAGAATTTCTATAAATGAATTAATGTTTCAGATATCTTAATAATACTTTCGAATATCGTTTATAAGCAAAAGATTAACACATTATTGAAAAAAAAAAGAATTAATTTGTTAGATTCGGTAAGCTGTGGTATAAACATAAAGAAGCCAATAAAATATAGTTATTATTAGAGAGTAAGCAAGTGATGTAACAATTAATTATGTGAAAGAATGAAATTGCTTAGATCTTCTGCCATAAGTACAGCGACCGCCTCGTTCGTAGTTCGTACTGTTCGTAGTCACGTCGCTCGCGCCGTGTCGCTTGCATCGATCAGTATTTTTCCTTATTTGCGCCTAATGTCTTTATGACGCGTCGGCGTCCCTAAAACGCTTTGAAAGCTAGTTTGGTTTTACATTTGAAATGGGCTTTTTACTGGTACAAAGTACGCACTTTGCACATTTTGTGCATAGTTCAAAAGATCTTCATTTTCTTTGAGGACGCATTTTCCGCTGTTTTCCGTCAGAAATCTGAGTATTTTAATTATACATTTTATTATATACTTGCATTTCTTTTTTCATCTTCTGCTGTTGTCAAATACAATTACTAACAGTTTTTCTTTGGATTTTTCTTATTGTAGTACGTACATCTATCGTAATACAGACAATTACAGATGTAACAAAAATTTTAACATGTGTCTCAAATGATCAATTGAGATGGATGAGCAAACAACTTTCTATGTAACAATTCTATTTGTACAAACGCTATTATGTTGGTAACGATTTGACTTTTGATTGAGATAAACGCTACAGATAATGCGTCACAGCGTTCATGTAATCAAATGCACAATAACGAATGAATGCCGAAAATTGTTCTTTTTTCAAAAGTTCAAAATTATAGTGTGGGACTTTCATAAAGGAGGTTCAAAGGTAAGTACTCCGTTTATTTGGAGTACAGGTACAAAAGATCTGTCAAATATGTAAAAAAAACTAAATTGTGAATTAGGATTTGTCGAGAAAATAATATCCCACCAAAAACATTTTCATGTAAAATGTTGCCAAGACGACTGCATATGGCTTACCCTGTGAAAAAGATATCAGATCTCATGTAGATCCAAGGTTCTGTATCTACACGCCCTAACTCTACCAACCCTAACTCCAAAAACTCTAGGCTTCGCCGTTTCGCTACCGTCACGAAAGCGAAACGAACGCCTTTTGCCTTTGAAAAAATCTAGTTTCTGAAGTAATGTGTTATGCGAATATTTAGTTTCTGAAGTAACGAAACAGCCAAGCCATACATTTTTAATGAGATGTAGAGTTTACCGCACTTATGTACTGTCAGTGTACATATCGTAATGTTAACCTTACATTTGTCGTTAAATCTGTGATATTAAGTAAAAGCATTTTCCAACTAATAAAAAAAAGTTGCCAAACCATGTGAGTTTATCTATGCAGTCGAACTCACTATCACCGTGCTAAATAAAAAAATATGTAATCATTGTGCAATAAATGCATATGCCAATTTATTTAGATATTACACTTTGATACGCATAATTAGTGATTACGAATGTAATGAATTTAGTATTTACATATTGTAACTTATTTTAGTGTCGTTCTAGACATTAAAAAATATTGTAACGGATTCGGTAAAGTTACTCATTGATGGTAACATAATTGCGTAATCATTTTAAGAAATATCGTAAATCATTTCTTTGATATAAAATTTCTCTAATATTAAGTGATGTTCTTATTCATAAAGAACAAAAAGTTCTAATAGGGCGTAGGGTGCCCTGAGACGCAATGAACTGAGACGACTTGAGAAAAGAAGCTCAAAGCGTATGATTGTGGACTGCCCAAGACCGATAGTGAACGCTCAGGTCTTCGAGCAGCTGTGGATATGGTTGACTGATGCTGTAATAGTTTTAATCGCCTGTGTATTTTTGGGATAGACTAGTTTCGAGAAAAAGGGGCTTTTGTCAAAAGGGGTAAAGCGATCTTCTATATTGGTATCAGATATTGTGGCGCCTAACACAAGCAAAGTAAGGCTTTAGCCTAAAGCCTTGATAAAGCCTTTCATCGTTCATAAATAATCAATATATATAAAAATCAATGCCACTTTTCGTTGTAATTTTATAACTCAAGAACGGGCTCATCTATCCAAACCAAATGTTTAGGCTTTGTTCGGACTATTTAGTAGATGGCCTATGTGAAGTTTGCACAAAATCGGTCTAGTGGTTCTTCATTTATCACATTTTTTGTAATAATAATGTAATAATGACATACACGCGGGCGGAGCCGCGGGCAACAGCTAGTAATATATAAACGATTCTAAGGGACGAACATTGTTTACATCTGTAGATGTTTAACAAACATATTACACAAGAAAATAAATATAGAACACTTTAAAAAAATACTTTCGAATTTATAATAAGTACTAGCTATTGCCCGCGGCTCTGCCCCGCGTGTATGTCGATCATCGCGGCAAATACATAGTAGCCTTAGTGTTATTTTGATGTATAAGCTATATTACTGTAACGTTTCATCCAAATCCGTTCAGTAGTTTTTGTGTGAAAGAGTAACAAACATATACACACACACATCCTTAGAAACTTTCGCGTTTATAATATTAGTATGATTAGTATGGATGACTAATCTACCTGTCGGGTTATTAGTTTTGCCATAGGGCTACACGTTAAATTAAACTGTGTTATGTAACCGAAGTTCAAGGCTCGTAATACTGACGATCGTAACTATTTTGAGGTATTTTATCATGTTGTTTCCGTTCAGGCCTCTGCGCTTTAAGTATTTTATGTATTCACCTATTGTTTTATAATTGTTAAGTACATACTTGTTACGTTAATTTACAGGTAAATTATGAAACTCATTTCACGCTGGACTTGGGGAACTAGGTAACAAAACAGCTAACTTTAGAACTTGATTTAGTCAATAATGTTATTATTTCGATGGTTGTAATATACTTGAAGCCTTCCGCATTATGTTATTTTACTGTATTTTAACCGACTTCAAAAAAGTAGGAGGTTCTCAATTCGACTGTATTTTTTTTTAATGTTTGTCACCTCATAACTTTCGACCGGGTGAACCGATTTTGATGACTCTTTTTTTATTTGAAAGCTGGTGCTTCCCATGTGTTCCCATTTCAATTTGGTCTAGTTCTGACATGTCATCCATGAGAAAACCATATAAGTCTTCAATTTACATTAAGTATGTGCGCGATAAATTAACGAATAACTCAATATCACGCCAACCGATATCGATGATTCTTTTTTATTTGAAAGCTGATGCTTCCCGTAAGGGCCCATTTCAATTTGGTCGTTCTTGAATTCGGTCTTTTTTTTTGTTATTTTTTTTTTTGACATCTAACACATAACGCCGTCTAGTCCCAAACTGCATACATAGAAAACACTCAAACTCCGGAACCCGGAAATTGAACCCGAGACCTCAAGCACAGCAGTTGTATACGCTGCTACTGCGCCATAGGACTGCCTATGGCGCAGTAGCAGCGTTTGCTTGCCATTTATTACACATACATATTTACATACAAGTATATACATACATTTTAAACTTACAAATGAAAATTACATAGGTACATGTTATAGATAAATTATACCCAGATTCGGTATATTACTATGGCCGTCACACAATAGGTATTTGTCCTAGCTAGACATTCAACCAACGATGTCTGACTAAGCAATCAGGATAGTTAACCACTAGAACAACAGGTCAGTCAGTCATTATATCATCATTTAATATTATTATATCTATATAATATACATACATCAAAAGTGTCTAGGGATCAACATATGTGTCTAGGGATCAACATATATTTTTGCAATAACTTTTCTCCTGATTGATATTAATTAAAATTTTCTTTAAGGATTCATCAAATAAAGTGTTTTCATTTGTCACAGTAACGATAAACCAAGTCACCTTTGCATTAATAAAGAAATTTGCCATTTTCCTAATAAAAGGATTTTTGACATTTGAACCACTAACATTAAAGTTCGAAAAAAAGACTGATATAACAGTTTTCTTTAAAATTTTATTAGGTAACTTAAACAATTAATAATCCGTGTTTCGACCGCGAACACTAACACAAGAACATCGGTTTGGCATACTCAAAATGAGTTCATCCAAATCACGCTGTGGAATGGCCGCCCATGTTCGTTGCAACAACAAAAAAAGGTCTTCTTGCGACTGGATACCCTCCATATTCGGCAGAGCTCTTCTCTGTAGCATATCCCTTGCATGCTCAATCGGGTTCAAGTCTGGCGACTGAGCAGGCCAGGGCCAAAGCCACATCTCAATCTCAAGAAATCCGCATAAAAATGCTTGATCCCTAGACACTTTTGATGTGTGTATATACATCGACTAGCAATTCAAACTGCTGTATGCATCAGCTATGTTTGCTTCAATTTCCATTCTGACAGTTAATAAACTGCGTGCATCTGTTATTCCAAAGACTAAATAATAAATAAGTATTATTTATTTAAGAATTTATTTCAGGCATCAAAGAAGGCAACATTTTCTAGTCTGCTTGTCTAGTTTGCTAAAAACACCCTACTCATTTCTCCTGTAACTATCGTGAGAAACAAAAAAATCTCATCATTCCCTGGTCTTGTTAGTAGTCAATACGTTAGTAGTAGGACTATAAATTAGGTAAACTAATTGCTTTTATATTCTAATGAGACCCAGCTCTTAGAGATTCCACGGTGCGCCACAAAGCAGGCCTCTTTGATAATAGTAAGATAACATTCTAGTTTTATGAATGAACAATAGATTCTCACATTTTAACAAGCCAATCCTTTCTTGGCGTACCTACTCTAGGGAAATCCGGCGTTACGAACAAATGTGGAGAATTAGACACATTGCTGGTAATTCATATTCAAAAATAAATATTATAAGTATACTATGGATTAAAACACCAACAAATCTATATAAATAAAAGAGGAAGGTGACTGACTGACTGACATACCCAGAGATCAACGCACAGCCCAAACCGCTGAAGCTAGAATCCTGAAATTTTGCATGTAGGTTCTTTATATAACGTAAGTGAGCACTAAGAAAGGAATTCTTGAAATTCCAGCCCTAAGGGGGTAAATCAGGGGATGAAAGTCTGCGTGGGCGAAGCCGCGTGTAAAAGCTAGTCTTAAATAAAAGTAATAATTGGACAAAAAATATTTAAGGTTTTTTTCATAATTACCTACCTTTTGAGTGTGAAAAATTTAATGTCACGTGTCTAAAGAGCGTTTCAACCACTTCTCGTGTCTGCCTGCCTTCTGTCCAATATTCTATGACAAATCAATGCAAGTATCAAACATTAATCGTCTATAGTTTTTTAGTCGATGCTCGTCTATATATTAAGTAATCCAAAGATGCACTCACATGCTATCGAATTTAGAAATGCAGTCGATGATCCGGATCTTACGCAACTCTGTGTTTTCAATGTAATGAGGCATTTTATAAATTGATGAATCGACTTTCTCGATACGAACTCGAATTAAAATGAGTGATGTTCAAAATGATAACGAGTAAGTTTCCCATTAAATTTTTGAAACCTTAAATTGTATTTTTTACGGCCAATCCATTTTCAGTTTACTATGTCGTAACGCATTCGTTTAAGAAGCGATTACTTACATTTTTACCCGACTACGGCAAAGCCAAAAGAGGGTTATGATTTGACAGGCTATGTATGTATGTATTGATGTATGTATGTATGTTCATTTGTTCCCTCATAGCTCCTTAACTACTTATTAGAACTGGACAAATGAGGTATCGTTAGAAGCGTCTTGATCATCCGCTGGTTATAGGCTATATGACGTGTCACTGAATCTAATGTGGCGCCCTTTAGCCGACATAAAGCACTGCATTAAAAGTAAATTTGAGATAAATATGCCGTGTTTGGTATCATTACAAAGGGCGTTACTTGTACATTTCAAATATATATATATTATATATTAATAAGGGCACCAAAACATTTTAAATAAAAAAACACTTATCTATGTAACGTGTGACTACGGATTTTCAAACTTGTTCTATACTTTTCAGCGTCGTTTTTTGTCGTAGTTAGGTTTTAGTTTTTACTTTTTTTAATGTTACCATCTTCCGGATTTAATGAAAAAATGTTTTAAAATACATGTTATTTGAATTAAGTAATGAAGTTTTTCTAGAAAAGGCAAACACTGTCTCTCTTAGATTTTCGTACTATATAATCATTGTTTGGTCTTACAAAAAAATTCTAAATAATTTAGTAAAACTAACGGTTTGAAATACTAAAAGTGAGTTTAATGCATACATTTTAACGGATAAATATTTAACCACCACCATCAACACTAAAGGTATTCTAAGTTCGCCAGCTTCTTCCGTAAAATTTAAGAATCAAATTAAGGTCCACATCGGAATTAAGGCCGGTGGTCGAACCGAAGCCGTTACTTCCAATAAATTGTTGTGTACCTCAATTTACGGGCTTGTATTTGTTTAACTTTTTCACATTATTAATGATTGGAACTTCATTATAGCCTCCGGCTGTTTCTCGAATGGAGGGAACCTGTTCTAAATTTGTACAAGATATTTTTTACTGTTATATGGAATAATCTATCTGGGGGCACGGTCGTGCCCCCGCCAAAACAAGGCAAGCGAAGCGCAAGGGCACTACCTACCTTTTCTCGAAGAGATATACCAAATCGTTCAAATTCTCAGGATATTATGTCGGTAATAGACTAATGAAACATACAAAGTTTCAATTGTATAGCTCTGATACTTTAGATTTTATCGATACCTAAAAAACACCGATTTGGTCACTGACACACTGATGATCATCAAAACTGTTAGGGTACTTCCTGAAGTGCTAGAAAGCTGAAATTTGGTGTGTTAACTAAGTTTAGGATACAAACAACAAAAAAATTCATAAAACTTTTACTTTTGCTCCCCAACCCCCAAAATTGGGGGTAACTCAGTCACGAAAGCGAACGAACGCCTTTTGTGTTTACAAATATCTTGTTTCTGAAGTAACGAAACAGCCAAGCCATACATTTTTACTGAGATGTAGAGTTTGTGAAGTTAGGGATGGTAGAGTTAGGGCATGTAGATTCAGAAGCTTGGCTCTACATGACATCTGGTATATTTTTCACAGGGTAAGTCATATGCAGTCGTCTTGGCAACATTTTACATGAAAATGTTTTTGGTGCGATTCTTTTTTTGAAATCTGTCCAATGTCAACATTTTGGATATTCGAAAATTGAATTCGAAATTCTGTTACATCTATTCTAGTATGGAGGCTAACTGGAACTTAAATTTTAAATTTATGTATCACTCCGTTAAGTAAAAACCGCTCTTTGTTTTTTTATCCTAATTATATGTACTCGAAATTCGACCATACCTAATTTATTTTCTCGTTTATTTCAGTGTCCAGTCTAACTTGAGCAGTTTTAGTATATACTTACATATTATCACAGGTCAACATACACTGGACCTTCGTACTTTGGAGTTACCGTTTTCACGTAATAATTTCTGCACTTATATACATAATTTTTAAGTGTTCCAAATTTCACGGTTCTATGCATTCGCAATATTTTATTAAAAACGGGAATCCTTTTCACTTCTTAATGAATATGTAATTTTTTAGAGATTAATCGCAATTAATGTTTTTTTCAAAGTTTTTACGGAAAAAGCAATGAAATGAAGAGCAACTGTAGTTTTGATTCTTAAGATTCTTATACTTCTTATGTTACAAAAGCAATGTAGGTTTCTTGAAGATATAGCTACGTAAAAGGTTGTTCTCAATAGGCCAGCTCTATGCTCCTAAACAACAAGGTTTTATTACATCTGAAAAGAGAAACGGCCAGCATTTTCTAAATACTGTCAAAGGTTTTATTCATCAAAAGGGTACCTACACTACTAATGACATTTATAAAACAATTCCTCGAATTTGCTATTGCTTTAGCAGGATTGATTACTTTATGTGTTGCAAATAATCACTGCTCGAATTACAATGAATCCCTTCATTCATGCCTCCATTGTTCTTGAAAATATTTCCGTCTCGTAAATACAGGTTTTGTAACATTTTATTGCTTCCAGACATTAATCAACATAACAAGGTAGTCTTTATGTTTTACAAATAGTCTAAATGTAAAGAGATTAACATAAACATCTGTAACAAAACATAATAATTATTTGCAAAACGTTTGCATGTAATTTAAATTAATGAGAACATTTATTTTTGTACAATACTACCAACTACGTCTTGGAATTTTTCTACTTTGACTTGATTTTACTGGCAACATTCACAAAAAAAACGAAAAAAAAAATACTTACCAGATTTTAAAATGTAGACTTCTTCGACGTGAACTGACGTGCTGTGGGGAACAGTACACGAGAATGATAGTCGCACAATGCTACTTCCGCAGTGTTGTTCAAGAAATGTAGCAAAATGTTCAAATACATAGATGAGAACAGGTTGACAACCTACTTGTGACATTTCTATTGTGTTTTTTGGCACAAACAACCGCTTACGATTAAGCAATGCTTGTACAACCAGGTAGCAAGAAAGCTTGTATCGCCTTGGGTATCAGTGTTTTGTTTTGAAATACTGACTTGAAATTATCTTCTCAAATCATTTTCTTCATAATTATGTTCATAATAATGTAGCTGCTAATTATGGAATCTTAATTATAATTATCTTTCATTAATTATTGACGTAATGATAATAAACATCGTAGACTTTAATAAAACTGGTTACATATATTACATATGTTGTTTATCCAACATATTTAAAATGTTTTCATATTACCTAATTAATATGTTGATTTTAATTAGTAGGTACTTCAAAAATACCGACATTAACTTCGTTTATTTAATTACGCTTTTACTAATTGATAATACATTAAATGGCAGTAAGACAGCGGGATAGTCGATTTACTAATCTGTAGTAGTGCTGAGCACGTGCAACGCCCGCTCTATGGTTTTCTTTTTAATCTTTAAAACTTTTCTTTTATACCGTGTAGCAGTTAGCATCATAGATGTAACGGGCAAACATCGTGGGAAACATGATGATGGGTGCGAATTTCTACCAGCGCAAATTTTACCGATCGTAGATAAGTAAAAAAGTGCAGGTTAACCGTCATGAATGGAGTTCGCTCTTTGTTTTTTAAACCGATCAAAATCAGCGTATAATGTTACGTTGCCTTTTACACAATATCTTTTATTTATCTTCTTTTGTATAATATAATACATGCAAATTCGTAGTTATCGATTTGAGATCAAAAGTGTTTTTGTGGTTGGGCTAATCTTTGTTTATCTGTGAAAAGTGCTGGTAAGAATCTTTTGTATCTGTGTGAGGCAAAAGAAACAACATTTATGCCTATATGTAGCTGTACTAATGGAATGCGTAAACTACAATAATTATCTCATATTTTCATAGAAAGTTATGTTGTACTTAATAACATAGAATAAACAATAGTATTATATTCCGTGTGAATAGACATCAAAATACTTCGGTTTAGTTCACCTCAAGTAAAATATAACACAAAACATTCCATTCTTACAATAGCTGTCATTCTAAACGTGTGATGTCAGAATTTCGCATATTATTCTAAATTTGAAATGGCACAATGATGTGGGTGTCGGTTTTTGACCGTATTATAGCTTTACATCCTTTATCGTGCTCTATTATTGTGCCATAGACAAATAGATAAAAATCTCTATGACAAAGATTTTAATTTGACCAAATCCGCGTCTGTCGTTAAACGGTCACTAAAATTAATATGGGAGTGTTTCGATTGTAATCGCGTTAAAATTATGTGATGGTTATAAAATAAGTTTTTGTTTGAAATAAATTTTAACGACAGTTCGTAGTTTGTATCTGCTAATAAAATTCGTTCCAGGTTCCAGTTGATAATGTTGAATGTTCTAATTTTATATTAGGTGTTTTTAACAAGTAAGAGTTTTTTTTTGTGATAATTGCAAAATTGCGGAACGTAGTCTTTTATTAAAGTTTCTATATCACATGGACAAAAATAGAAAATACATTATGACTTAATAGGTATTTTGTTCACTGAAAAGAAAGTCTCACTAAAACATTCGTGTTTATTTAAACTCCAGAATTAGACTTGGAGCTATCGATATTTTACTATGTCTAAAATTGTATTATAAAATATTTCAGTTCAGAGTCAAATCTTAAAAAAATTCTTACTGGAAGTACTTAAGTTTTTTTTTATTTTAACATGTTTACGCATTAGCGTTTAAGTGACAAAGTTAATTAAGGTAAATTACGTTGGTAAGTCATGATAGAAGAGATTTATTACTATCCAATAATCCAATAAGTTTATTCATAATGTTAAATTAATAATCCAATCCTAAATTAACTCAGAAAATCGTTTTGCTTCTACACAGAAAAGGCAAATCATTTGCCGTAGGAACAAATTGTGGCGCTTCACTATGCAAGGAATTGAAATAATATTTTTATATAATGTGGTATTTTGTCATGATGATCATTCATTCTTATCTGTATACGTCATTCTTTTCAGATATATTCCAATCTGCAAGACTGCACGGTTGGCCTAGTGGTTTAGGCGGTCGCCACGCCGCTTGCCAATTCGCCAAGTGTTGTGGGTTCAAATCCTACACGGGACAACACTTTGTGTGATCGACAAATTGTTGTTCTGAGTTTGGGTGTTAATTGTGTCCGTTTCATGTATGTCTGTAAAGTCCCCCGCGACACAGGATGTTTATTCCTAATGCGGGAGATGTTTAAAAAAAAAAAAAAACTTCCAGACTAATAGTCTGTTCTAGTAAAAATAATTTGAAATTGTGTTTTGTATGATGAATACTTATAATATTTTAGAGAGACTTATCTACCTGTGTATAGAACCTTGACATCAGTAACTTAACATGATACTTCATTAAAATAAATACAACAGCTTACTAAATAGAAACATTTAGGTCGAGTTCGTTATCGTCAAAGGTCGACGCGATTTTTACTTTCTATAGGAAGGTAAATCTGAAACTTATGGAATACTGGACTGGAATGGTAAGACTGGCAAGCCAGTCCTAAGCTAACTGTTTGTGACTACCGATGTGAACTGATCGATGTGATAACGAATAAAGAATTTATATGTGGTTGATGAATTAGTTTCCATGTGTAGATATCGTATAGGTACTGTAGCGGTATAAAATTTTCGTAATTTTAAAGATTTTTGTACTCAATTTGTTTAAAATGGAGCTGTGAAACTTGTAAATAAACTACAGCATGTTTATTTATGAGACATCAAATAAATGTCATTTCAAATATCAAATGTTGCCAAGTGTCATTACAGCATCAATTGTGTTAGCAAAAAAATTACTTACACTTCTGAAAATTCTTACAAATTAGTTAAGTAATTAATATTCCATTCCATCGATGTATTAGATGCGAAAATAATAGAAATATTTGAACTGATTATGTCGTAACAATATCGTAAGCGCATTCGCGGGATCCAAGGCCGCAAGTTGTCAAACGTCATTGAATTGTGATGTATGTATTTATGTCAAGGACAGGCGCATGCGCAGCCTACGAGCTTCGTGCTGCATTGTTTCGCTTGGCAGTGAAGTGTGAGGGTTCGATGACTTGTGTAATACCAAGTAGATTATTATGATAGATATTGGAGTTTAATTTAAAATCTCTGAACACTAAGGGACCGTTTCCAATTTTCCCATCGTCACCCTTCATCATAGCACTACTGGAGACCGCAGATGTGACGTAACCACTAGTAATGACCATGTCCATCCAGTAAGGCAATTACTTTTTTGTAGTGTGGTAACCCCTGGGAGTATTATCTCACTAGCGCTAACGGAACTCGAAGCAATGACAATAATTTATGTCGATGCACTATCTGTGTGTGCAGTTCCAATATTATGAAATATAGTTATTACCCGCAGCTCCGTTCGCTATTTTTTTTTTTTATGTTTGGCCCGCCAAAATGACTCTACTCTGCCTGATGGAAAGCATAAGCAGAATCCAAGAGTGGTGGTCATCATGCTCACTGCGAATGCAGACAATGCAGCATGGCGACCCACACCATGGCGGCCTAGTGACGCTACTGCATCTTTTAGTCTAGTCAACAAGTATGTAACTTGTTGACTAGACTATTTGGGCCTCCGGTCTCGCACTCACCAACGAAATACTACAGCACGAACGCTGTCATTTTACGTTGATTTTCTGTGCGAGGGTAGTACCGCCCCGTCGAGCCGGCCCGTTCGTGCTGAAATCAGCGTGGCTCTACTTCCTTCAAAAGATTATTTCTTATATCCTGTTTCTAACATTGAAAATGACGAATGGCACAAAGCCGTTTACCCCATATTTCCCATATCCCATATTAATGCATCAGTCATGTAAATTTATTTATACCATCATATTTATTCATACTTGAATATGTGTTCATTATAAACCATCAACAGCCTCTATATAAATACTAGCTTTTGTCTGCGGCTCTGCCTGCGTGTTTCTCGGTTATCACGACAAAAAGTAGCCTCTATCCTTCCTCAAGAATCGAAGTATCTATGGTAAACATTGAAATCGGTGTAACGGTTTAGCCGAGAAAGCGTGTCGGACAGACAAGAGTTACTTTCGAATTTATGATATTAGTATGGGTTCATCATAATCACATATATCTTTGCTGTCAGGTGCGGTCGCAGCCTGAAATTTTGGGGGTGGTCACTAATATAATGTAATCAATTTAAGTCGAGTAAATAAATTAGATACACAATTTTGTTGCACACATTATAAACAAATGGATGCCTTTTGTTTTTATTGGTAAATCTATTGGGATGAAATATTTGGTAATCAGATTCTAGTAGCAGGGAAAAAGTTACATGAGTACGAATTTGGGGGAGGAGGGGGGTCATGTCCTCTGTGACCCCCTAGAACCGCGCCTGGCTGCTATAAATATGAGTAGCTATTGCTATTTGTAAATTTGAGTGGGGATGAGTAACGTCCTGTATGTGTTTAGATTGCATTAGATGTTAATAACAGTGTATTTCATGGCATGATACAAAAAAGGTTCTAAAATCATTAAGAGGTTAGGACCCTGGTTAAGGCATTGTTGTTATATTAAAAAGTAACGACCCCTGGGTATTTCACAATAAATTCTTGACGTTCGTTACAAATAATCTAACTTTCACGCAATATTTTTGTCCTGTCACATGTTACTCAACCAAACGAGCCATATTACGAGTCCAACAACATACCTAATCACGACAATAACTCTAACAATGCAAATTGTGTCTAATAATAGCCCCCTAATCGCAGACACATGATTCAAACTATCACAATGGATCCTTTCTCCTAACTAGAACGTAGGTGTACCAACGGCCTTGGAGACCTAGTGGGCGGTGGCGGGTTGACATTTTGATGTGTTGCATACTCGCGAACATATTGTGTTGTCTTTGGGGCACATTAGATCTGCTATCTGCGTGTTCCGGGTTGAAGCACCACCTACACTGTAATTGCCCGGATTTTAATAGAACATAATAATATATTTTTAAGCTATTGCATAGCTTTTATCGCGGGCTTTGAGGCCTTTGAGCGCGGCGACCGAATCAAGAAATTCCGTAACGTAACCTTAACGCGCACGGATCGAGACAAGCTGCTCCAAACGACGAATCAACGAATCTGTCTGTCTCTGTCAGGCACGAAGTGCGTTACAGACAGAATATGTCAACAGCCGGCCGCGCAGGCGTATTTAAATACGTCAAGGAAGATTCGTTGACTTGGACACGAAGATTTGTTATGTCATATAATGTATAAAATTATTCATGGTAGCCATACACTTGTCAACAGCCGCCCGCGCAGGCGTAATGAAATACGTCAAGGAAGATTCGTTGCCTTGTACACGAAGATTTGTTATGTCATATAATGTAGAAAATAATTCAGGGTAGCTATACGCTACTGCTTAAATAAAAAATAAATACATAATTATAATTGCTTAAGTTGATAAAAAATGCTATGCAATAGCTTTACCGCGGCAGTCACCGAGTGCCACACGTCTTTTTTTTTGTTTGCATAATCGATATTCATCGCGAAAGCCTTTTAAGTAGGTGTAATTTATTTAGTTTAACAATCAAGACGGCGGAAGTCTTATATGGGTTCATTGAGCGTCATATTTGCTGGCTTTTTGGTTACTGTAATCTAATGACGTCAGAGGCAATTTGTATTTTTTTCAGTAAATTAAAGGATAACGTTTCATTCTGTGAGAAAGAGAATTTGAATTAACATAATAATACTAGTAATTTTTATATGCATTCTGCAGTTTTGAGTTTGTTCACCTCGTCTTAATTAAATATTTTTATTTTATTTACATTCCCGCATTAGTCATATCAGTGGAATTATTTAGTTATTTTTCAGAGTAGGTGATATTACAGGAAGCCCTTCCCTCCTTCTCCCGGTTTTTAAAGAATATGCATATTTCGTCACTTTTTTTATGGAATAGGCGGGCAAACTAGCAGACGTATCGCCTGATGGTAAGCGATTACCGCCGCCCATGGACACCTGCAACACCAGCGGCGCGGCGTTAAAAGTGCGTTGCCGACCATTGAGGGGATTGGGGGGAGATAGGGGGAGGGGGGTTGGGGCATGGGCCTCCGGTATCCTCACTCACTCGGTGAAACACAGCGCAAGCACTATTTCACACCGGTTTTCTGTGAGGCCGTGGTATCACTCCGGTCGAGCCGGCCCATTCATGCCGAAGCGTGGCTCTCCCACTCTTTAACTCTAAATAAAGTCTTTAATTCGTGTCGCCGAACACAATGGTTCTTTTAAGGGCCTACCTCCCTTCAGATGCGTAAAAATGGTTGCATTCTAAAGACTACTCCTCCTTAACAGCTGCATCAAAAGATTCGAAAAAAATATATGTTTACTGCAGATTCATGTGCAAGAATATGTAGATTTAATTTTTTACATACGATAAATAGTATTGCCATAAAAAAAAATTTAACAACACTCTATTTTGTTCGCTTTTTTGCCTAAAGCTTTTAAACGGCTTTGAAGCAAAAAAATATTTTTACACAGAAATATTGGTGGTTGAATTAGCTATAAACTAGGCATACTCATATTTAAATCAATCAATATTTTGTAAAGAAAATGATCAATATTGCGATTCCCAAAATTAAAAGTACAGCGGGTCTCTGTGCGGGCGCAGGCGGCAGTCGTGCGTTGGCATTCAGACGGGAAGGCTGTGTCGCTCGCTGCTCTGCTCACGCTTACGACTAACTATGCTTAGACGTTTGTGTTTGTGTAAGTATTTAGGTACTTTCTGAGTTAGTGTGCATTAGAGACTAACTCGCTGCAAAGGACTCAAAGTGATCGTGCGCTTGGATGATTTTTGGTGTTTTGACTGCCTCGATGGCGCAGTGGTAGCGTATGCGACTGCAGGCTATGCTTGAGGTCTCGGGTTCGATTCCCGGGTCGGATTAAATATTTGTATGATTTGAAAATATTTATTTCGGTATTTGACTGTTTTCTATGCATAATATGTATCTACTTACATATTTACAAAAAAGTAATATATTAGTAGAGAATACGATTAGGAACGCCCTTCACCCATCTGTTTATTAGATGAAAAGTATTTTAATATATCATATTTAATATTATATCGCGGGTGGGTTGGCTAAAAATCCCTGTCTGAACTATTATAATATGTTTATATATCTAATATTTATATAATTATCATTTATTTATTATCATATTTAAATATTAATACGTGTATCCGTGTATGCATTTTACATAGCATTAATATTATTATTGTTACTTATAAACCGATAAATTAAAGTTTTTCTTCCCTTATCTCTTTTTCTTATTACAATTGTATGATAGGATAGGCACCTGCCTTGTCCCTTACTGAACCAACTCAAGGTTGACTGAGAGATAATACCATGTGGCATAAAGTCTATAAGTCTTATAAAGGCGGACTTATCGGTTTATAAGTAACAATAATAATATTAATCACTACATAGTATAAAACAGAGTCGCTTTCTCTGTCCCTATATACCTTTGTTTGCTTAAATCTTTAAAACTACGCAACGGATTTTGATGCGGATTTCTTTGATAGATAGAATGATTCAAGAGGAAGGTTTTTATGTATAATAAATGCATAATATAGTGTGGAAACGCTGTTAATTTTCGAGGTTTCTAATGTGATGTAGCAAATAAACACATTTTTTTGCGCTTACATTGCAAACGCTGGTTGCACCCTACGAGATAGATCAAAATAATGTACTACAGTATTATACACCTTAAAAAGATCTACAAAAAAGTCCGCGACGGTATATGTCTATCTCTTAGGGATAATCCACAACAACCATTTTTTATTCCTTTGTTTTTACGAGAAATAATGGCTTATTTACGAAGCGATTTTAAGCAATACAGAATGAATCCTTATACAATTAAGTAAATTAAATACATTGTGCATTTAATATAGATCAAAATAGCCCTTTACAGTATCCAATTTAAATGAATATATTCGAAGATATTACAGATTTAAAATGCACGAATCGTGTCGTCGGCGGGGGCATCTGAAATCCACCCGAGCGAAGCCGGGGCGGGTCGCTAGTGCTATATAAAATGCATACACGGATATACATATTAATATTTAAACATGATAATTATATAAATATTTGATATATAAACATATTATAATAGTTCAGACAGGGATTTTTAGCCAACCCACCCGCGATATAATATTAAAGATGGTACAAGAGTATAGAGGTCTAACTTGTAAAATACACACACTCACATTCAAAGCTTTGAAAATAATAATCAATATATATTTCGGACATCTGACACACAACGTCTATTAGTTTCAAACTAAGTGGAGCTTGTACTATGAAAGCTAGATTGACTGATAGAACAATTATATGCTTTTATTTGTAAATACAAATATATCATACATAGAGAACACCCAAACGAACCTGAGACCTCATGGACAATAGTCGCGTAAGCTATCACTGCACCAACGTACATGTAAAATCTCTACAAATAAAAAAAATGGAGTGTCTGTTTGTAATATTAAAAAAACCGCTTTTAATAAAAGCATATGTATGTATACACGATACATGTACCATTTTTTTTTTTACAATTTTTGTCTGACTGTTTGTTACGGGTAATCTCTGCAACGGCTGGACCGATTTTGACGGGACTTTCAGTGATAGGTCGTTACCCGCGGCAAGACGATAGCCGCGGGTAACACCGCGGGGTTCAGCTAGTTAAAAATAAATTCATGATAATTATCTGTTCGACACGATTTTATTTCAATTTGTAGACATTGCAGGTGACTTCGGAACCTTATTCTATGGGTGACCTGACACGTAACGCATTTACCTGTTTTTAACCGACTTAAAAAAAGGAGGTTTCTCAATTCGACCGTATATATTTTTTTTTTTATGTGTGTTCGGGGATAACTACGATTTTGATGATTCCTTTTTTAATGGAAAGGAGATATCCCAACGGTGGTACCATGATAAGGACACTAAGATCTGATTATGGCATCCAAGATAAATCGAGTTGAACCTTGAAGTCGGTTTTATTTTGTTAAAATTTTACTTGTTAATTTATTTAAACATGCTAGAAGTTTTCAGAAATATGATAATTTTTACTTTTTTCTACAAAGGGTAAAATGAATTAATTTATTTTATCAGATTTCTTACCTAATTTAACATACTTTTTCGTATTTAGTACCTACCTATGATAAAATGTGTTAATTTTAAATCTTACTAAACTTTTAGAAATACCCCTTTCTTATGTTAACATTTTAACCATTTATAATTATGTTTTGAAGTTAAGGCAAAAACGTCAGACAAGCGCGCATGTCTGTCTCGCTCCCTAGTCTTTGATCATCGTTTTGAAGTAACGCGTAAGGTACGGAGATATGAATGTGTGCGGTGCAGATATGATACTATGCGTTTAGCTCCGCCCAGACGCTCAAGGTCATTGAGGCTACTATACGCCTTAAGAGTGAAACTACCGATAAAAACTATAATCCTGCCAAAGGTATTCTCTATTTACTAAGTATGTTACACTAAGAAAGGGCTGATGGTCATCGTTTACAAAGATCAATAACTTTAGTACGTGATAAAAGCGCTAGCGGCGCCTGTCTACCAATCTAAGTTAACCAGACACAACGAGCCGTACAACCACCGCGTTCCTTCGACGGGTTAGTAACAAGACACCGCAACCACAAGACCGAGGAAAAGACGTCATCGAAAATCTTGCAAAAAAAACAATACGTATAATTTATTTATTTTATACTTCCTGAAAATACATTGCATAAAGCGCATTCCGTACCAAACCATAGGCATTTTCTTTCAGTTAACCTTTAGGTGATACAGAACTGAACTGTGTGTAGCAGATGTATAAATAAAAAAAAGTAATGTGATGATTACAGATACATCCATACATACAATCAAAAATGAAGGCAAGAATTTAACCTTTAGGTTATGTAGAACTGTGTGCAGATGCACAATCAAAACAAATGTAATGTGTGATGTGATTATAATAGTTTAAACATTCAAAATACAACTCGTACATCCATACATACAATCAGTAATGAAGACACGAATTTACGTGCCTAATTATTAAATTGCCTGTTTACATGTTTGTTTGGTCATAACTTGATAGGGTTGTTTGCATTAGCATTGTAAATAACGTTTGTAATCATAATTACATTTATAAGTATTTGTTTTTACACAGAGAGCATTTGTTACAAGACTTCTTCTTGGTCTACAACTTAAATCGGTACAATTTTGTTTTGAATAATTATTATATACCACCATTTACCGTGGGAGAGATACGCTCCGGCATGAATGGGCCGGCTCGACCGGAGTGATACCACGGCCTCACAGAAAACTGGTGTGAAATAGTGCTTGCGCTGTGTTTCACCGAGTGAGTGAGGATACCGGAAACCCCTCCCCCTATCTCTCCCCTCGCCCATCCCCCAAAGGCCAGCAACGCACTTGTGACGCCTCTGGTGTTGCGGGAGTCCATGGGCGGCGGTAATCGCTTACCATCAGGCGATACGTCTGCTCGTTTGCCCGCCTATACCATAAAAAAAGTAACATCGAGATTTTAATGATCCATACTAATCTTATAAATTGGAAAGTAATTATGTCTGTCTATATGTTGCGCTTTCACGGTTAAACCTGTGCATCGATTGCAATGAAATTTGGCAGGGTGATACTTTAGATTTTTGAGGAAGGAATCGGCTACTCTTTATTGCGATAACTGACGTACCCACGGGCAGTGCTGTGGGCTAAAACTCGTCATAAATAAATATGAGTCCTCCGACTCGATTAGGTTGTAACATAACACAATGATGCGTACAACCACTGCGCACAGTCGATGGGTTAATTATCTGTGTAATTCAATATTGGCGACCGCAAGGACGAGATAAAATGAGCATCTCTGTGTTATTATAACCGTAATCGTATATTTACTAGTATTCTATACTCTGTATATTATCAACACTACTTTGTGAATTTTTGGGATCAAATAGGTTATACAACAAGTTTAAATTAAATTTAAAAAAAAATCCCTACGCAAGCACTTAATCGAGTAATCATACGCCAAAGATGCCTTACATCATTTTCGGAAATTGCTGATACTCTTACACTGCTGGACCGATATTAACCAAACATGGCTAAGAGTTACAGCAAGGAAACTGGCTTTCAAATGAAAAAAACCGCATCAAAGTCCATCCGTTTGAGAGTTACGATGCCACAGACAGACACACACACACACACACACACAGACACACACCGACGTCAAACTTATAACACCCCTCTTTTTGCGTCGGGGGATAAAAAGAACACAATATGTTAAGACACATTCATGATTTATTTTTGACTCGTCCAGTTACGGTCTCACATTGCGCCAGTCATAAACACTCCAGCACACGTTCATTAATCAGCATTTATCACTTAACTGCAAAATACAGTTAATTCGTCTGCTACCTAGACAATGGATCTTCCCAGCCCAGCATCTTATTTAACAACACTTGCGCTTAGTCTCTCTGAGATCACAAACAAATGAAAGGTATCTACTCCGCCCTTTGTTACTTAATGTTAGAAGCTAAAATGTTATTCTATTTCTGGTGGTTTCATTTCATTTAAATTCCATTTACTCTCTAAAATATTCTAGTTTTGTCGATGCAAGAATACAAATTGCTTTGAATTTGAAATCTTTACAAAATTTCGATAATATTAATGAGGCTTTATGCATAAATTTTAAGGTTTCAAGATAATGCGAGTACATTTATTATTATTGCGATTCTTATTTCCTCTTTTTAATAAATAAAACGTTATCGTGATGTGTGTATATATAATATATCTTGAAAATATTTACATCCTTTTTACTCAGTTTATATTACAGACAGGAATTGTCTAAGAATCCATCTGATAATCTAGGTTACACGTATAATGTTTCATTCTGAATATATTATCGATTATTATAATCTGTCGTGTGTGTCAGCTGTAGATCTTCAATGTCAGTTATTCTTTCAACAGTGAATAATAAAGACTACTGTTGTCAGTGGCCGCTCGTGTCTTAAGTATATTTCCTATAAATTTTACAGTAACATGTTTGTTTGCATTAGTGGCGCTGTAGCCATGTCACCAGTATGTTTGTCTTTCCTTGATCAATTGTTTACACGGTTTCCACAGCGCATGATGCATCTTTGTTTTAGTCATATACATACATACATATATGTGTTTGACATCAAGATTACGATGGCTATTTCTGTCATAACAATTAAAGCCTATCACATCCTTATTGACGGCTTACTAATACACTTTTTGTCAACGGCCGATGTCCGTTTTATGGTTTCTCTTAACGAACTAAAGTGATTTCGATTTAGTAAATGTTTAATTACCGATCCTGTTGCGATCGTTCAGTTAACCGACGGCTCTGTGACCACCCACCCGCTATAAATCTACTCCTAACCATCGTTTCGCATCGCATCGCATGAATCACTCTAGATAGTTCTATTATGCCGAATGAGTTAGTCATCGACAGACAGCTGATTATTCTTCCGTAAAATTTCAAGTTCAAAATCAATGTCGCGTCGTTGGTTTTTTTTTCGATGGACGTTCGGCAACCGTTACGTCATTGAAGCCGCGAAGGTAATCCGCTGGACAGCCACCCGTGTCGCCCGCCCGACTTGTTCCATCTTGCGTAACGTTTACTTTACTCCCCTACAGAGCGACTTCAAAATAGGCTCACTAAAACTTGTAAAACCTGATAGTTTTCAAATTATACGCTCCATCATTTATGACGAGCTTCATCAACGTTTGTTCATTACGGTACTAAAACAAGCTTTAAATTTATTGATTTATCTATTTAAATTTGACGTAAAAAAGTCGTCAGAGTGTTAATCAATGTTTTGTTATCGATCTTATCTGGACTTAGTGGTCGATATTGGTTACCATCATCGATTTTTTTGGATTGTCCCAAATCGATCGTGAAATTTGATGGTGTCAGGTTTAAAAGTCGTAAAACGGTGAACAGGCTATAAAATATCCGTTGATAAACTTAGCCCATTGATCGGTGTGTATAACTCAGATAGTGTGAGATTGTGTTTGTAGTGCCCGACGTACCTGTAGTATATCTCACTTTAGAAACAGCGCTTTGTTGTTGTTTATAATGATGGGAAGAATAATAATATAAACTAATTAAAAGAATTATATGTAGGTATGTTGACAAACTTATTCGTTACGAGTAAATCAACCCTCTGGAATCTCATTGCATTGAGTCATCGAGTCATGTCATTACTCGTCACGCGAAAGCAAGGTCCAAAGGTCGTTACCTGTTGCCTTTCCTGCCTACCTAAAAGTAGAATACCATAGTATAAATAATTATTTTGTGTAAGTATAAATTACATAATTATATTAATTGGTTTCTAAACGAAGTCGAACTTGGCAATAAATTTTAAAAAAGTCTTAAACGGCTATTCCTAAAATTAACGACTTTATTATGTGTAGAATATTTATAAAATTACTCCCTTTCTGAACGAAATAACTAATAACTAATTTATTGCAAGTTAAGTTATGCAAATGTGATGCATACGATAGAATCAAGTAGGTACATAAAAATTTCGCCGATTACATTAATAAATCTGAAATACCGCACAAGCAATTAATCGTTTCTGATAATAATCGAATACAAATCTTTTTCTCCATTAAAAGCGGCTAGTCAACATATTCTTAATTACTCTATTCTGTTTTAATATTTAATAATATTTATTGTTTAAAATCTTGAGACTAGGTTTCACCGTTATGTACGCGATACATTATTTTTGTAAATCTTTACTAAAATTATTAATAACATTATGTTATTAAGAACAGCAATAATTTTGTTTCCACTTGTGTTACTTTCCATCGAATAACGGTGTTCTCGACTTTGTCTCAAGTCTCAAGTCATTCTATGGAGGCTGGGCCCTTAAAACTCACTTGTGCTTGCGTTCAAGAGAGTACCGAATGGCACTCTTTTAAACAAACTGTAACGGTTTGATTCTCCTAAATGAGTTTTTAATTCGTCTTTCGCCGTTCTTTATTTAAACATTACCGGTATTTTGGATGGTGATTTAGTTCATTTTTTACATGAGGCATTTTGCTTAACAAACCATAAACAAAGTGTGTACAAAAACTTGTAATTACTTATTTTTTTCTTCTTTAAAAAATTTCTTTCTCTAACGCTTAATTGGTTATGCATTTTAATAGGAGAATTGACGCAAATATCTGTCATGGATAAAAAAAGTATATTCTTTTAACCGAAACTCCGATCAGATGACGGTTTTTATCTCGTCTGTATAAAGCTGTCAGTGAATTGAGTTCATCTGATGACAGGTGGTAATTACCGAACACCCGTTGCTGAATAATATCAGATGTTTTTCAATGTCAATATCCAGGTTGGTTTTACCGCTTCGTGACGGTCGCTCACGGATGGAGACATTCTTGTTTCGGTGGCTCTTTGATTCATTAGCTTATATGTAGGCGAAATAAGTGTAAAACAATCAAACTGGTTTTTTGTTTCATTACCAGTCTCTAATAGTCCACTGCTGGGCATAGAAATAGATAGGAGGTTTTGACCTACCACGCTGTCCAGACGGGTTGGTATGCTGATAGCTTGTTCCCTTAATCGTCTCTTGAATGAATAGTATAGGTGACACTATGTTACCTTAATTCTCAGAGTTATTTTATGCTTATGTATCAAAATTTTATAAAATTCGTAACAACTTTCACAGATTTCTTTATTGTATTCTTACACATGTATTTTTTACCTAGTGATCCAACTTTCATATGGTTCTATTGAATAGTTAATATAACATTATTTATCACCTCGATATGTAAATATTTGCAGAAATTCAAACGTTGCTACTCTAATTATTAATTTAGTTAACCGCCCACGCGTTGTCATATCGCTAATAAGAGTCACTCAGGGTCCGCGCTCATCGTGAAATTTACACTTGACACTATTTTGGATAACATTCTAATTTGCTAAATCCAAAGCCTCATGCATACTCTAGTATTACTAATACTTTCGAGAGTAGTGTCCTTTTTTAATTTGTCGACTTAGTTTAATGATAAATTCTTGCGTTGACCGATAAACCTTCCAATCTTGTCAACAGCGCTGTTCTAAATAACAATGTTATGAGAAAATTTGGCGCTAATTACGGCTGAATTCATGACTAAAGCTTTTACCTTACCAATCTTCCTACGAGCAAATTATTGTCGCGTGATACAATGTTGAAACTCATTTCAAGTATTTTTCAATTATGTTTAAAACAGTTTTTCCACACTGCGTCATAGAAAAATAGTTGCTACTTTGTATTTCATAGTGTGTGACATTTATTTGCTAATTTATGATCAAAAGTGAAGTACTTTCAATGACTGGAGTGGATTACCTTGCGTGTTTTATATAATAACTGGGATTTTTTTTTATCCTAAGTGATCTGTATTTTTGTTTGTTAGGTACAAACACTCTCTGTTTTCGATACTGAGGATATCATTGTGTTACGTTTCGTTGTCCCTTTCTGGATTGTTCTGCGACTCGTACACTACGGTTAGTTTAATGTGTACGTTTAATGGTAACACCACCAGTGCGTGTCCCGTGGTGCATGACGCCCTGTCCTGCGAATGTTCCCATGGGACGCAGGTGCCATTGTAATAAACTTCTTTTGAATTATTCATGGGATCATTGTTCGCCGTTTACGGTCAGATGATGTTGTAAATTACATTTTAGATACCACGCAAACTTAAGGAGTTTTATTCATTCATCCTTGGCACCGTGGTGTACAAAAGATAAAGAATATACCTACGGAATGTTTCGGAAAAGTTTTGGTTCCCACGGTAAAGTCTCGGGACAAAATCAGTTTAGAAAATGAAATTACTGGAAGAAAAAGCATACATTACAATTAGCGTTAATGGATGAACATATTTTATTCTGATATAATTCAATTTGCATATTATTCATTAGTGGCAAGAACGTTTTATCTACTTTACGACTTTAGGCAGATATCAAGTCAATTTTACAAAAGAGTGTTATGGCTTTAAACTTATCACATCAAAATCTATGTTGTACTGAGCTGGTATTTATGGTTTTGTACCAACTGTCCAAGATAACTTGTAAAGTAATCTCAACGAATGAACACTAAGTATAGAATAAATACGAAGCAAACAAAGTAATGGTAAAACAGTACCATTACCTACATATTTTTATGTTAATTACCGTCAAGCAAAATAAACTTTCTGATACTCATACATGTTAACTTATTCTAGCAGGTTTTAGTACTACTTTCATTGTAATAATGTAGGTTAATAAAACTACGCAATTTTACAATTCCCGTTTCTTTAGGGTTTAGTCATCATCATCCTAGCGTTGCTCCCGGTTGCTTCCAGAGCTAGCACTTTGGAGCCCGGGGTCCGCTTTCCTGCTCTGTCTTCTCCACTTTGCCCGGTCTTCAGCATCCCTGGTAGTGAGACCATTGGCACGCATGTCACCCGTTACGACGTCAAACCAGCACTTCTTGGGTTTACCCCTTCTACCGGGACCCGGCGGAGGCGCCATGGCCGGCGGAGGCATTAGTGTTAATGTAATTTCTCTCTTTATAGAGTTATCTTCATTTTCTTGTAATGCCATTTTATTGAACTTTTTATGGGATGTGTTAGTGCTAATGATTTTTACGCATGTGCATGAGAAACTTCGACTCATCCACCATGTTTTTACATAATGAGAAAAGATTGATCATCAGTTAAAGATGCTAAAAAGGTCGTAATAGTATTTGTCGTATATAATGTAAAATTGTCTCTTTTGATCTGAGTTCTCGTGATATGTTCAGTTTTCTATAATATCGAGTATATTCTTGACCAGATCATAACTGTCCGTATGAATTTTATGTTCAGATTTATCTTCAACTGTGGTAGAAAGCAACATCTTTATGTTTCATAACATTCTCCGCGACATATCTAGTCTACGATATATCTCCGTCACCTGATTTCGCTTCGAAAACCAGTCATTTTAGTTTATTGAAAGCAATGTTCGACTTATGTTACCGACTCGCCGCTTACTGCGAATGGTTTGTATCATCCGACTAGTGAATTACGCTTCATTTTTAACCATTCACTACCCATTGTTAGTAAGTACACTGCTTGAATCCATCTCAACTTAAATTATGACCTTCCTATCAACGTTCCAGTTTAATAGGTGAAACTTTTAGATGGTATGTCTTGTATGATTGACTATGTTACTTTCTTTGTTGTTACGAGTTTTGCGTGCGGAGCTTAGAGTATGACAATCGGATTTATAAAATTTTATAATTTGTTTTCACTTACACTGTTAATGAAAAGGTTTTTTTTTAATGTGATTTCCCTTCTTCTGCCGGTTTATAAGCTTTTGCCTGCAGCTCTGCCCGCGTGTATGTCCGTTATCGCGGTAAAAGTAGCCTATGTCCTTCGATAAGAATCTAAGTATCTTCATATAGACACATATTAGTATAGATTATTAGGCCAAATTTATTACGATAAGTTTTTGCTTTAATTTTACCTGTAGGTGTCTAAATGACCTTGGAATGTTCTTTTAATTATATTGAAATTGATTGTTAGTTGGACTGAGTGAGGGTTGTATTTGTAAATATTACATAACATGTAGTTTTAACATAAAGTAGCGAATTTTAGGATCTAATCTAGCTTACAGTAAACGCGATTTAACCGTTCTCGCGTCGCGTTGCGTGTTCAAAACAGTTTATATTTCGACTAATGGTGGACAGACACGGAAGCAGCCGATGATCGTGGAACTTTAACCTCGCCGAAAGTTATTGGTATTAATAATAAAATTACAACTTTCCCAACAATTATTAAGGGTCACTTAGCACAGTTCTGGACATAATGATATAAAGGCAGACGATCTTTGTCTCGGTGTCTTGTCGTGACGAGAATGAGCGCGTTTTTGAGCATTCAATCTCACTTTCACGTCATGTCCTTATTAGTTGGTTATTGTTCAAAATTTCGATTTCGTTTAGATGCCGTGGGGCGTTTGACCATAGATTATGTGCTAGCTGCAGTAACTATCTATCTGTGTGGGTTCGTTGCTCTTCAGATCATAACGTATTTAGACTAAAGATAGGTTGTCTGACACGCGATTTTCGCTTGTTGATTTGCGTCCTAGAAGGCTCTAGTCTTTCTAGTCCATTAACCTGTCTTAGTACTTATATATTTTATTGATTTGTCGATTAGTTTAAAAGATTTTACTATAGAGTAGTGCAATATTATGCTCATATACACTCAATGTCGAGATACAAGTTGGTCAAGGGTTTATGGCATCAATACATTTTTTATGTTTTCATTAGTCAAAAGGGTGGTTTTTGGTTCCCATTAAAATTAAAGCGCCTTAAAAACATAATAGGTATACGTCAGCATATAATATATGTTATGTTATAACATAAAAGATAATAAATATTATCTGACTGAAATTATAAGGAATCTTACGACAAACTTGACCTTGACGATAATTCGGTGATAATATAATTATTTAAACATGACATATGTAGATTTTTCGTTTTTATTTTACAATGGGTATTGTAATTTTTTGACTACCATGTTGACTCCCGACTTGAAGAACCGAATGCCTAATTTTTGTTTTTGTCGATGTTAGACCAATGGTAATGGCATACATTTAAAAGTGGTATATCTGATTTTCAAGTACGTAAGATTTTGTGAATTGTTGTAGGCGCTTGGTGCTGAACGCGGAAGTTCGGCGCACGATCACCCTGGGCGTTTGTTTTGCGTGATGGTTGCGCGGGCGCAGATTTTATTGCTAAGCTAAATGAAATTACGTTACTGCCGCTTAACCTTTACGAATGATCTTTTCTAATCAACTCTTTCAATGTTGCAAAATGCTAATCTAGTAATAAGATTTGAGAATTACGAGCTTTCAATTATAGGAGTTTTATGTATGCAGAGTTAGATAGCGGTCGTAGTGACATTTATAATTTCACTGTATGTCTAATATGTACTTTATTAATGTCGGAGAATTCAAATTCAATATTTACGACTATAAGATGAAAAAGCCTACGTAAGATACCTACTGTGATTTCATATGTATCTATTAATGTGAAGTTGGTCATAAAAAAAAACTTTTCCTATATATTATACATATATAATAGTTGAGTAGACAATGTTGAAGAATAGAAACATGGCTAGTCACGTATTCAGTAGTATTGATAGTTTAATTCATGATTAAAGTCGAATCAAATTTTTAGTTTCCATATATCCTACTAAGGGTGTCCCAAACTTCAACGATAAGCGGGCGCCTAAAGGTAGACCTGCTAATGAGTACATAAGGAAAAAAAATAAAAAAAATATACCTAGTTTTTTTTTTAGTTACAAGAAAAATTTAGAATTTCTTTGAAAATTTATACCTTTCATGATTTTGCTACTATTCACCACAACTCTTAAAAACACCAAATTGCCCGCAGTTTTTACACAAAAAACGTTATAAAATATTTTTTTTCCCTACAATTTTGAAATATTTTTACTCTTAGTGTACTTTGACTCATGGTCTTGTAAAAAAAAGTATGGACACCACTACGTAATAAATAAATAAAAAAATGAAGGGTGTAAATTTTCAAAGAAATTCTAAATTTTTCTTGTAACTAAAAAAAAACTAGGTATTTTTTTATTTTTTTTTCCTTATGTACTCATGAGCAGGTCTACCTTTTGGCGCCCGCTTATCGTTGAATTTTGGGACACATGGTATACGCGAAAGTTTGTAAGTAGGGATGGATGGATAGATGTTTGTTACTCTTTCACGCAAAAACTACTGAATGAATTTGGATGAAACTTTACAGTAATATAGCTTATACATCAGAATAACACATAGGCTACTTATTTGCTGAGATAACCAAAATACACGCGGGCGGAGCCACGAGCAAAAACTAGTAAACAAAATTTCTCTTCATCTACCATTGATTACAATTAAATAGTCTGATAGATAAATCTTATTACCTGTGCAGAAGTTTACTTGTCACTAACCGAAAAGGAATACACTTCAAATATAGGTTTTATAACATTGTCACAGTGTAGAGTGGATTTAAAAGAACACGGTCGGCAAGTACAAAGTCAAGTCATTTGTAAATTATAATTTTATTGATGTCTGTTAGGTCATGGTAAATATACGGATTCATGTGTGCGTAAAGTTAGAAGATGAGCGAATAGATAGGTGATAGAGGTCCCACGATAACTCATGAGCATGAGGCAAGTATCCGCCTGGCAGAAGGAAATGCGTAATTAGAAAGTGTTATCTTAAATTTACACGATTATATCTTAAAAATAATTAAAAAAATAAAAATAATTAAACTACTATATCAATGACACAGTAAAAAGTTGCAGTTCTGGTTACGGCACAGGAAGAGATATTCATTTACGAAGAAGTAAAAAGCATAATAAAGTACTTTCGTTTAAACGGACTTTTATTTTGTTCTTTCAACGGCGAGCTTGCGTTAGGGAAATCGATATTTTCATCGAGCATTTTAAGCACCTAGCTTTCTTAGAGATCTGGAGAAAGCTCTAGCCTCGGGTAGCCTATATTCAGCCAATCTGTCACATTACAAATTAACTTTCAATGATTCTGCAGCGACGTGTGATCAGTCTCTGACTGACGTTAATAACCGCTCATTGTATGACTACTTCTTTTAGAAAACGTAGAAAAAGTAGTTTGTGCGTGGCAGAAGTCCATGGTGAAATTTAAAAAAGAGTATGTATAAATCTATAATGGAATGTATGAAAAATTAAGCTTTTACCAGGGACGAGAAAGCAGTATATGAGAGTAGGAAGGAAATAAGAGAGGTTATCTGCCATTCTGTCTTATTTATTTATCTTATCTATTGTGACAGAATACTATGTTATTGTATATCGACAGCAATGTATAAAATGATTCAAAGCAACCTAAATATCTTAGAAGTTTCACCAATATTTCAATATAAATTCAACTATTGTTTGTTCTGTTAAATTTATGTAATTAGCAGAAATAAACGACTTGAAATGGTTCTCAATTCGACTGTATATACATGTAGTCATGTACTATATTTAACTGAGATATTTTTGACATTAGTAAACTAATTTAATGAATTATTTTTTAATTCAATTTGCAGAAGATACTGCACCTATAAGGAAGAACAATAAATTGCCCTTTTTACAAGCTTTTTATTAACTTGCAATGTATGTATGTATGCTTGTATGTTCGGGTGGAATCCTGCAACTCAATTTTGAAGCAGATATCTTCAACCGATTTTGCTGAAATTTTGCAAGCATATGTATACAGCGTGTCAATACAATATTATAATGACATGGAGCTGATCTGATGCAGGATCTCTCTGTAGGAACTCTATAAAGAAACGTCGCAACATCATTAAGTTTGGACTCAGTTGATTCGTCTCGAGGCATTCCACTAAAAGCTTGCTTTTAAAAAGCTTTTTAATTTAATTTATTATGGTTTAGGCGACTTAACGTCAGTAATTGTTTTCAAAAGTTTTCACAGTTTTGAAACAGAGTACGAGCCTGTTTTTACTTATTATCATTTTGCAATATTGTAATGAATTAGTTTTTCTCAAATATTTGCATGCCCTGGATGTATCTTAGATAAGCGGCCACTCACTTGTGTAAATTGCAACTCACCAAGGTGATACAGTGCTTGTAATACGAGTAGGTATCTGCAGAATATTACACCCTCTCTGTTTATCACTAATACGTAAGAAATAACTAAAATACATATAATATTTACTTTCGTGAATTGATTATGTCGAGATTTCAGACTCACCTTATTTTATACAATACAATTGTTGTAACTGTATGTAAAATTGTTATTGTAGTAGTCATCTTTAACACTCATGTTTGAGAATCTAATTCGATGAACACTGGTCGTACGTACTATTACGTCACACATTCACTGAAATTGATTCAGTCCGATTTAGGGTTGATTTTTTTTAAATTTCCGCTAACAACTACATAATTACCTAAAAATGAGTGCTTGGAGACAAGTTGGTCTTAATTACATAAACTACTCAAACATCGCTGCTAAGGTCCTGCGGCGATCTTTGAAACCCCAACTACGTGCTGATGCTATGAAACGTGATGAATCCCATGTACGCATCACACCCTGGGCCAATGGCAGACCCGCACATTTAAAAGCTGCCCCACGCAAGTAATGAAGGAATTATTCACCAACATGCATGATTATCAACAATCTGCTACTGTATAATATGTTAGATTATAACACCATTCAATAAATTATTGTTCAAAAGTAAAAAAAAAAAAATGTCATGCATCTTTACTAGCTCATTGTAAATCTACATTATTTTTGTTACTGAACATAACTATGTTACGCTATTGTCGTTGATTAGTTCTACTGACATAAACAAAACGAACATATTATTCCAAAATCTTTTTAAAAGTGACATTTGTTAAAGAATAAACAAATTTATTTACATATTTCAAAACTATATACTTGAAAACGATTATTGATATTCTTGTAGCTACTTCAGTAGGTATAAATGGGTAATTCATGTGATAAGAATCAATAATATCTTGATACTAGCTTTATGATCTTGAGGTAAACCGTGTAGGTTATGATGGACATAACATTACGATTGATTATGTCGGAATAATATTGTTTTTATCTGATAAAACATCATCTGGAGTTTGAAATACTTGTAGTTACTAGTTTTTAGTCAATAAAATTTTATGACTAACACATTTACTCTCGCTATTCTCAATATACTGATGTGATTTCGGGAAATGGGATGGATAGGTATTACAGGAAGCATGGGAAGTGGCGCAATTTGATTTGAGGTACCTATCAACAGCGCAGTGATATAACACGTGGGAGGAATTTTCTTTTCAGTTCGAGGACAGTCTTAATAAAACGTGAATTACTTAACAGTACATTATTAGTATGTACTACATGTGTATAGAATAACAAAATACTCCCTTTCTTGTCAGTTTGTCTGGAAAGGTAGTCTGGAAGAGATTTGCTTGGGAGTCTGAAGTTATACCACATAACATACGGCGCTATATTTATTTTAATGATGTACAATAAAATTATTATATCAAAGTTAATTGTAACAAGATATTATAGGTTTGAATTAACCATAGCAATTAGAATCAGTTTCTCGAAATTCTGAAGGTGACCTTGGTAATAAATATATCTATCCACATTGATAGATTACACAGGTCAGATGGTAATCAGTCCGTATAAATGTCCATAATAAACCGCATCTGTCGACCTCAATACACTTGTTAGAACTTAAATCTATATAAAAGAGTAAGATGACTGACTGACTGACTGACATACCCAAAGATCAACGCACAGCCCAAACCGCCGAAGCTAGAATCCTGAAATTTTGCATGTAAGTTCTTTATATAACGTAAGTGAGCACTAAGAAAGGATTTTTTTAAATTCCACCCCTAAGGGGATAAATCAGGGGATAAAAGTCTGCGTGAGCGAAGCCGCGTGTAAAGCTAGTTTTTAAATAAAGCATGAGACTTATTTTCTTTGAACAGCCATTTTTTTTTTATTTGAGCTTTAAATATTTTCGAATGTATGATATGCAACATCATCTAGTATTCTAGTCCTAAACTAAGCAGAGCTTGGGTATTAGACAATCGATATAATTTTTTTTCGTTAAATACATCCTACTATCTCAAACTGGTAAACAAATTTCTTTTTTTTATGGATTAGGGGGCAAACCGGGCAAACGATCAGACGGATCGCCTGATGTTAAGCCTCTAGTGTTAAGCAACACTAGAGGCGTCACATGTGCGTTGCCGGCCTTTTAAAAAGGAGTACGCTCTTTTCTTGAAAGTTTGTAAGTATATAATGCGTGACCCACGTTCCTACTATGTTTAAAAAAAAAAAAATTGTGATATTGATCAGCTGTCGTGCCTGGAGAGCATTTCATAGCTTTCGTAATAGTTTTCAAGGTCAATTATTGCAGGCCACCGTTAACACTAATAAACGAGTGCCATAATCCGTGGCCAGTAAAATGTCGTAACATTCGTAACTGTATAAGCGTTACTTATAATTTAGGGTTGCCAGCTTTCTTCAGCTTAACAAATTTCCTCATTTTTTTTTATTTCAGAAATTAAGGTAGTAATGGTACACATTTAATTCTTACTACTTTTTATTTTGGGCTTTACTGATAATTTAGTTTTTTAAATCGGTTTTATTATTTTTGTATTTAACTTGTAACATTTTATATGTTAATTGATTCGTTTAATATTTTTTATTTTTATTTATAACTTTATGCACTTTTGTACATCGGCGGGCTTAATGCCCGAGGCATTATCTATCAGTCAAAATATTAAAATTGTTTTTTTTTATTCTGCATTCTTCTATTACGTGTCATGTTTTTCAATCTAAATATAATGTGATTGGCTATCAATAACAGATAT
The DNA here is from genome assembly GCA_949125395.1 of Diaphora mendica. Classification (NCBI taxonomy): domain Eukaryota; kingdom Metazoa; phylum Arthropoda; class Insecta; order Lepidoptera; family Erebidae; genus Diaphora; species Diaphora mendica. Next base: position 3,981,656 of record OX421317.1, read on the forward strand.
AACTTATTTTATACTTCTTGTGGCAATCCTTCTGAAACCTAATAGGTATAGCGCGTAGTTTAGCCGCCGCTGCTCTTAGCACACCGATTTGCCAAATTATAAGAAAAATCTTATCGTTACAGAAAATGCTTGATCTTTTTTAATTTTGTAGATTTAACTGCTACTTACCTAGAAATAAAATAGAAGTTAATAGTCAACGCCACTGTAGTTAAACAATTGATATGGAAATGTTTTTATTTTCTTTCTTTCGGTCAACATTTAAGTTACATAAATATCACATCACACTAATATATAAAGGCGAAAGTTAGTGTGTATGTTTGTTACTTCTTCACGCAAAAACTACTGGACGGATTTGGATGAAACTTTACAGTAATATAGTTTATACAACAGAATAACACATAGGCCACTATTTGCCGTGATAACCGACATGGACGCGGGCGGAGCCGCGGGCAACAGCTAGTGTAGAATAAAAGGCAAAATGAAGTACTTATACAATCGCTGATGCGTATGCCGACAAATCTATATAACCTTGATGAATGTTACTGTCATCGATATCCAAGAACTTGGTCTTAAAAAAATAATTAGAAATTATGATCCCTACTCATACTTGATTACAGTATATTTTACCTTATTCAGTTCACGTTATTGTTACGTATTATTACATTGTTTAAAAATGTCTCATTGAGAGGTTACCAACGTCTAATGACCTATACAATTTTGTGTCTAATAATAATTGCTTACGTGCAACTGTCAGTTGACATGAGTATCTAATGAGCCAGCTCTAAATGGTGGCAAAAAATCAATAAATCCCATTAAGCCACGGTCGCACCTGTCGACCTTGAGACACATGCTGTATCAAAACAAACTGATCCGCCCTATAATGCTATCTTATCAGCTTTATCGCCATCAGTTGCATCTGGGTCAAGTGATGAAATGACACAGTTTAAGCGTGTGTATGTTAGACAAACAGTATGTGGTTGTTTGGCTGGTCGTGTTGTGTGGTTAAGGCTTTTAGAAAATGACACTAATACACTATGTCTCATAGCTGTCCGGGGTAGGCTGACATCTGATCTTTAGTTAGCGCCGTGGTGCCTTTAATATGAACAGTATAACTGCTGATCTGGTTTACGTCTTTCAGGGTTTCTCAGCACCGGCTCACTCACTAGTGCCTGATAAACTCCCATCGAGATATTACGTACTACATTATATCTCGATGTAAACTCCTCATTTCCAAACCATCGTAGTACCTATTTTGTTTGCAATTCTTGTCATTTGTCTTTCAAGAAATTATTTACGGAAAATATTGCTAATGAAAATACTACAACTCATGTAAAGATTGAATATAATTACGACATTTTGCATACCTAATGGTGACCCCTCGGCAGTTTATTCCTTTACTTAATTTGTTGACTCAAGATCAAAGAAAACTTAAAAAATACACACATTACAACGATTTACAAGCACCGTAGAAGTTTCCAGACAGTTAAGCGCCTAAAAAAGCCGTTATCGTCTCTTGTAAAATGACATAACCTCAGTACAAACATGCGTGCATACTATACAAGCCGGCTTCACGTGACGATAATATTGGCATTATACAATGCTTTGTTTTGCACTGAATTTGCCGTTTGAATGTTTTTGTAAACGTTCACACCCGCCTTTGTTTGAAATAGACCAAATGGTGTTGATTTTGATAATGTTATATTACGTACAGTTTCTTTAATGCCTGTAAATTTATTTTTTCTACTATTCAGCTGACCTAGTGAACTTCGTTCGAACCGTCTTTTTTTTTGTGAATATTTTCTAAATTTCCGAAAATCTTTTTTAGTGTTTGAAAATGAAAAGACTAAGAAAATAACACTACTTTCATTTTCTTCTATACAACCCTTGCAGCCTTGTACTGACAATAACAAACAGAAAACAAAAATATCCAATTTAGTGCGGACGATCGGAGGTTATGTGCATATATAAATTTGGTTTTACATTTTAATTTATATAGATTGTTTTACGAATACGTCATTATCTAATGCAAAATGTAACTGTCATTTATAATGATAACTGTGTTGATGCCCGTTTAAATGTTCATAAGTAGTGTTTCTCCATATAAAGTTGTTTAAGGTCTAGTTAAATTCGTATCTTTCTTAGTGTTATAAATGTACTTTCTCTTTACAGCTTATTCTCTGACGTATGATTTTCCGAAACTGCACGGTTGGCCTAGTGGTTTAGACGGTCGCCACGCCGCTTGCCAATTCGCCAAGTGTTGTGGGTTCAAATCCTACACGGGACCACACTTTGTGTGATCCACAAATTTTTTTTCTGAGTTTGGGTGTTAATTGTGTCCGTTTCATGTATGTCTGTAAAGTCCCCCGCGACACAGGATGTTTATTCCTAATGCGGGAGTTGTCTTTTTTAAAAAAAAAAGAAAAAAAAATGAAACACCAGACGTCTATTCGAGTAATGACTGCCTTGGCGACGCATTCTTAGCGTATGCGACTGCTGTACTTGAGGTCTAGGGTTCGATTCTCGAGTCGGATCAAATGTTTGTATGATTTGCATTTTTTTTTATAGAATAGGGAGGCAAACGAGCAGACGTATCGCCTGATGGTAAGTGTTTACCGCCGCCCATGGACACCCACAACACCAGAAGCGTCACAAGTGCGTTGCCGACCTTTGAAGTCGGAAGGGATGGGTGTTGGGGATGGGGGTTGGGTATGGGCTTCCGGTATCCTCATTCACTCGGTGAAACACAGCGCAAGCGCTGTTTCACACCGGTTTTCTGTGAGGCCGTGGTATCACTCCGGTCGAGCCGGCCCATTCTTGCCGAAGCGTGGCTCTCCCACGGCAAAGTTTCGGAGTTTGGGTGTTTTTTATGTATAATATGTATGTGTTTACAAAAAAAAGTATACATGTATTTATATCAGTTGTATAGTACCCATAATACAACCTCTGCTTAGTTTGGGACTAGAATCTAGATGTCGTTGTGTGTTAGATGTCCGAAATATTTATTTAATAGATACCTTTAATATTTTTGTAGGCAATAATTAACTTGATAACATCCTAATACGTGTGGTCAATAATATTAAATAAATTGTTGTGAAGCTGTGACTGATTAACGGAAGCTATTCCAGAAGATTCTTAATAAAAAAATATATAAGAAATGAAATGTAAATAAATATAGCTATATTTTGGTCAAAACGCCTTAAAAATAATATTTATTGGTTTCCGTATTTAGTCTTCAAGCAACTTTCTTGTTGTAAAGCTTTGATATTTAATCAAAACATGAAGTTTCTAATATAAATCATGGCAACATTGTAGTTTTGTGTTATTTCATTCAGTTAATGTTTTCTTTGTTACTGATGAATTATTCACAAGCGCCTGTATATTTAATGATATAATAATAATTTTAAGAATTATTCATTCTGAAAATGAGTTCTCACAATAATTTATGCTTAGTAAGTTAGTTTTATTAAAAACTAGCTGCCTTACCCGTTTCAGAGATTAGCTGGAACAAACTGACAGATTGACAAAAAAATTAAAAAATCCTTTTTCATGTAAGTACCGTATATAATTTATTTTATGAATTGTTCTGCAAAAAAAGCTTGAATTGAACTGTCGCTGCGGTATTCCCAGAACAATACGACCTTCAAGAAAAGAGCCTACTCCTTCTTAAAAGGCCAGCATCGTACTAGTGACGTCTCTGGTGTTGCTCTGGGTGTCCATGGGCGGCGGTAATCGCTTACCATCAGGCGATACGTCTGCTCGTAGAGTGTATTCGTCCCGGCTCAGTAGTAACATTATTACATTGCAAAACTCTAATAATATGCAGATACGAAAGATAAACGATAAGATATCTCAGAAACAAATGTAATGCACAAGACAATTATTTGTTTGATTTACAGCGGCAACATATGATAAGGTGCAAGCACTCAAACATGCCGCCATCTTGTTTTAAATGCAAAAAAATACTGATGATATCTCAAACGATTACACACTCAAATAACACGGTTTGAGATGTCGCACTGGCATCAACTCATTGTTTACAGTCCTCAATAAAACTACATTTGCTAGAAATGACACAGAAACGGTGTGTTAATAAAGTTTTATAGATTCATGTAGTCTATGTTTAGCGAAGTGGCGTGGAGAAAGTCTACTCAGATAGACTAGACCATTTTTAAAAAGAAAATCTATGTTTGAATTTCGAATATTATAAACCACTCTCAATATTTATAAGAAGAATGTGTTACTACTTGAAATATTGATTGGTCACAATAAAAAAAACAGTAGGTAAATAAAAATAGATTGATTTAGAACAGTTCAAACTCCTTCAAATGGTTGAGGCAACCATTTGACTCAAGGTATATTTTAGATTGATATCTACATATTTATTTTAATGCTACTGAATGACATTTTACAGTTTTACGAGACTATAGTGTTTATTTAGTACGTCTCTTGTCATTCAATGCTATTTGACACGGCAGTTACCTTGGTAATGAAACAACAAAAAAATTGTGATGGAACATCAGGAAACGTGTTTAAAAACACACTTATTACTCTTTACCTCATTTTAGTGAAGGGTTAGTCATAACTGTTTATGTGTTTGAAATATGAAACTCTGATTATGTTTTTAGACGCCTACATTTACACAGTAGCCAAAGCAACACCTAAACGTTTATAAATACGTGGGTTCAAATACGTTATTCGCCGAACCGATAGTCGAGGTCCTGATAAAAATTGCGTTGATATTTGACACGATTGACGTTGCGAAACAGGCAAACGAATTCAAATGATGTCATTATCAAGTTGTTACTAAAGTTGGAAAGATCACGGTCAGCCGTAAACAAATTTTCTTGATTGTTGCTCAAATGTTTGTTTGCTGTTTGCGGCTTTATAGTACCTATGTTTTTTTCATGAGTCCACTCGCATTTCTGATACAATGTTTTATTTAAAATGTAGCTTTCAAATTTCTAATAACACTAGCGATAGTATCGTTCTTATGACTTGTTCTAATGTCTACCAGAATCGAATCAACACATTCGACTTAGCAGTTGAATGCCCTATAATCACGGCACGTAGACCGTTAAGTTATTGTAACAAAGTTCTACGATTATTGCCAGTCCAAAATACATGTTGTTGGTATATTGGTTAGTGCTTTTTACTCCAACAACAGAAGTCTTGGCTTTGATTTATATCTCGTTGTTTGTAACATACCTGCCTCGTTAGTCTGGTTAGCGTTTGTGACTCCTGATCAAGAGGTCTTGGGTTCGATTCCCGGGTCGGGCCAAAGTCAGTCGGGAAGTGTTATTGACTTTTTCTGATTATAGAAATAACAACCCGTAGTTTGGAAGATTTGGGGTCTTACCCCGTACTTCGGGGAGTACGTAAATCCATAGGTCCTGCGCCTGATCTCTCCCCGGTAGTGCCGGATAGCTGTCCCATTGAGTTTTGTATGAGTAAGGGAACAGAAAGTTCACCTGTGTTTGCGCACACACTTGGGCACTATAATCTGCCGCTGCTGGGCTGGGCTGGGCTCTTATGAAATAGTCCGCCGTAGCCGAAATCGGCCAGGACAGACCTTTATCAGCATCATTTGTAACATTCTTGGCGTTCGAAATTATAATAAAACATTTGAATCACTATCAGTCGAATTTGCTTTCCGAATTCGGTCCTTTTGGTAAAGGTTTATATATTAAATCTACACAAATACGCGTGGGCATCTCCCGACAAGGATTTAGTGAATCGAAGGTAAAGTCAAGTTGCAATTTGTGTTTGGCAGTGTTTGCCTACACATTTTTATTTATTAGTGCTTTATTTCAAACGAAAAACTTACAACATTTTTATATTTTGTAAATAAACGTAGGTAATGCTAATTCTCTGCCAGTAGAAATAGGAAGTAATCCATAAAATATTATCATGCGCAACTTCCTAACAGATCTACCTAACTAAAGTGACCACGACCGAACTAATAACATGTAGTACATTTTCCGAACGAGAACATGATTCAATATCTACTGAATACAAAAAGTTAAGTTAAACGTACGCAATCTCATTACAGACTCACGCGCAGTTATTCCCAACGATCGTTAATATAAATTGATTATATACATCGTTACGTACGAGGGTACGTGCTGCCTACACTTTTTTACGTGATACAATTCAGTTTTTACGTTTCACAAATAAATTGTACTGCCTATGGGGCTTCCTTTTCATGACTTTCTTGGTTAACAAGAACAATTTCTATACAGAATGAATGAAAAACTACTGGTTCGTTCGGTGTGGAATCGTAACTTACATTTATATTTTTCAAGATTAGCTACTTTAGTTCTGTAATATGCTAATTTGATGTGATAACGATTCGATATGTTATGCTTGCTTGCTGTTAAAAAACACTTCCTGATGTTTATTAAAGTAATTAATGAAGCAATGTATAATTTAGATTTGTTGACTAATGGCGATAATGAATATGTATTTCATTTTACACATATTATGTACTAGCTGACCTACCAACCTCGTCTGTGTCTCCTTTTGCCTGTAACGTGATGTTAAATCATCGTAAACAATTTTGGTTACCACAAAAAGGTTAAAAGATAGACATTTGCTCTCTTTTGACAAATTCTTTTATACATTGTTTTTGCATAACTTTTTACCTTTTAAGCAGCGCACGCAATTAAAGCTTTCAAAAGGAATAGTTTTCCCCCGTTTTTGCTACGTTCGTTTTGGTTGTAGCGTGATGATATATAGCCTATAGCCTTTCACGATAACTGGGCTATATACACTCAAATGTTTTATTCAAATCGGACCAGTAGTTCCTGAGATAAGCGCGTCCAACCAAAACAAACAAATACTTCAGCTTTAAAATATTAGCATAGATGTATGTATTTAGTTCACGTGTTATATGGCGAGGTCACTAATTCACCACTTAAATATGTAGTCTGTTACAGAATAAATACCAAGTTGTATAAGCCACTGAACTACAAACTATTTGAACAGCAATATAATAGTGAATATTTTTTGCGCTATCGAGGTACTCGGATGGAACGATTCTCATTTCGTTAACCCCTTCAGCGACACATACTGATCTCGCACTAGCAAGGTTTTGGTACTTTTCTAGCCATAATTATCTTTTTAATCTTAAAATAAGCAAATTACCCCCTTGGTGCTTTTAGAAAGATCCAGGCTGCCGTAACTACGGGGAGCAGTGGTCTCTTTCTCTAAAGCTGTACTGCTCCGGAAAAATGCCGTTGAGAGGGAGACGGCCGATCCCGAACGTTAAAAGACGTATACCGAGATGGAAATATCACATACTCCTGGCTCCTGTGTTCCCAAAGGAGCTGCAAATCCGAATGTTTCCAAGCTGTCACCAAAAAAAAGACTGCTGAACTAGTCAGCCTTATCCGAACGCTTAATGGACTTCCATGCATATTCAATGTTAAACAAAATCCGCAACCATTACTATGTTAACTTCATCGCTGTATTATTCATTAATCTATAACTGTACATCTAGCTGCATCTGATTTCTCTTTCATAAAATTAATTTTAAGATCCTAAGTAGAATGAATGACGGACGTCCGAAATTTGCATTGCATTTTCATATTTAAGGTTATAATTACTAGGCCGTAATCACAATTAGCTTTTGAGTGTCCTGTAATCGTGAACTGTATGTGGGGTTGTGTGATTGATCGCTGTTATAGTAGTAGTGCAAAACCGTCAAAGCGCAGGCGCAGCCGCAAACATGACTTTCTGTAGATATATAACATAATGTGTAGTAATGTTATGTCAGTATGAATTTGTCACGAGTCTGCGAAGGGTCAATGCACTGTACGCAAATATGTGTTCCGTTAAAATAAATCTTTGTGCGTTTCATTATTTTCGCCTACCCGTTGTTTTGTACAGTTTTGTGGATCATTGTTTTTCGCTATTGGAATGGTAATTTTATTTGCGTGCCACTCAAGTGACGGAAACCAGTTATTAACAATACTGAAATAAGCGACAGGACGAACGCTAGTGGACCCTAATAATAAATATTACACGAACATCTTAAAATTAGTTAAGGCCTTTAGACTACGTCGATGTACGTTCGATCATTGTTATTTAAGTAATGTATACTCATCAATAGGCTATAACGAGATGTTTTGAAACGTATTGATTGGGATACATTAGATGCGTACATGATTTATTTATTGCATAGAAAGTGTATCCAATGAATCTATGGTGCCATAAGAAAGTACATTCCTGAAGTCTGGGGTGTATTTTCACAAAGAAAAAACTTTCTATTTTCCTACTTTTTTTTATAACGAGTGACATCTAAGAACAGAAACAGAATGGTCTGGTCTCAGCTGAAACCCAGATAATTTAAAGATTGGAGCTTGCAAAGGAAAGACGTTAACTAAGCTCCTGCTTAATTTGTTTTTAATGAGCCCTTCACAAAACCTTAGCAACTACTAAATGAAACAGATTAGTGTTGCTAAAACGAAAAATTTGTAAATGACGCACGTGAAAAGTAAATGAATAACAATTAATATGCATCTATTCAAATAGATAAATCTATACTAATATTATAAACGCGATAGTTTGTAAGTATGTATGTGTGGATGGATGGATGGATGGATGTTTGTTATTCTTTCACGCAAAAAGTACTCAACGGATTTAGATTAAACTTTACAGTAATAATATAGCTTATACATCAGAATAAGACAGGCTACTATTTGCAGCGATAACCGACATATACGCGGGCGTAGCCGCGGGCAACCACTAGTATTACATAAAAATACTAACAAGCAGATTTAAAGGTGCAGGTGGAGTATGGTATTGGGTACAATTTCCAAATTCGTACCTGCAAGTCCTGCAACCGAGAATATTTGTGGACAAAAAATATTAAACACCCATAAAACTTTTCGCCGTTAGCCAAGATTATAGATATCATCGCTGTCATTTAATAAATACCTACACATCTTAGTGATGTACTTTTACTTTTTTTTGTTTGTAATTTTGAAAGGATAAAGTCGTTCCAAATTTCAATTCACCTCACCACACCACACAATTTAAATACCTATATGTTCTATTTTCTAATCCTGTAAATGCAAACACATTCATATTATTGGTTCAGATGATTTGAGTTCGGAGTAATATTCATGAGTTTGTAAGCGTTGCACAATATGATATCGAAACAGTTGAAAATTGTTTTGTAATTACCTTCTGACGAATGTCAACAAACCATTACCTTCTAGGTGTAACTCTTGAAAATGATAATTTGTATATCTGAAATATGCGAAAATTACATGAACCTTTTATTCTTTTATAAGTATTTAATAAAAATATTAACGCTGTAGGCAGACAGGCGAACAAGCCGTGGGTCTAATTAGCAATGATTCCTAAAGTGGCCCGGCTTAGAATACTTTTTATTGTACTAATAAGAGTATGTAGTGCCAGCAAATCTTAAAACGTGTCTTAAGAAACTGCCCACTTCTTAATCTGGCCTTTGCGTAAGAAAATTAGACTTTCATATAGGCAATAACCATTACTTCGGCATATTTAAGTATTGTGTGAAGCTACATTAGTGATTAATACTCATTATTAAATGTAGCAGAACAACCACTGGCTTTTTATGTGTGAATAAGCAAGTAGTTCGCAATGTTCAATGAATTTTAGAGATATTATTACTATCATTAAATTGTTTAAATGTATTGATGCGAACGATATAATGGGTTTCTAAATCAAGTCGAAACACTAGGGTACATTGTTAATTTTATTTAGTAATATTACGTCAGTACTCTTAAAATTAAGGCAGAATGCAGAATAAAGACGCGTTTGTTTAATAAAATAAGTGTGCAGAATTAATAAGGATATGAAAAAAGAATATTTTGCACTAACTTCCAATAAAGTTGTGAATAGATGATAACCATTATGAATGTATTACTAAAGTGTCGTGTGACTTTAGTTGTCAGAGATTTAATAAGATAGCGGTAGCAACGGTTATGTTGCCATTGGAAGCTTACTAGGTACCAACTGAAAAGTGTGCGCTTGTCTGCCACTTCTGTGAAACAATACACATTATTACTCGTTAACGTGAAGCTGTATAACAGCTGCATGCTGTGACTGTTGTGTGTGCACCGTGAAATTGTCGCGAGCTCACATGAGTTGAATGACCGGATGGTGTTCTGATAATGAAATGCTTTAGAATATAACATAGCAATCTGGAGAACTAGATTTTTGTCTGATAACCACAACTTTCAAAGGTGTATAATGAGGTAAAAATATTTATATCAATGACAGGAATTCAGGTATTCCACTGTGCATGTGGTCTGCGAGCGAATGCCCGACTGAATTGGTTGTCTTTGCAATTTTTTTTTGTATGTAGGCCTGCCAAAGTGACTGCATTCTGCCTGATGGAAAGCATGAGTAGAATCCAAGAGTGGTGGTCATCATCCTCACTGTGCATGCAGACAATGCATCATGTTGTCCCACACTATGGCGGCCTAGTGAAATGCTTCTGCATCATTGTGCCTCCAACATTTACTAAATTAAAACTATTTTTACGAGACTTACTTGTATTATGTTCTCCCTAGTTTGTCCCTAGTTATGTAGGTATATCATCATCAACCCATAATGTCCCACTGCTGGGCTCGGGTCTCCTCTCAAGAGAGGGTTAAGGCCATACGTTCCCCACGCTGGCCGAGTGCGGGTTGGAGACTGGCAAGACAACGTTATGCTTGTGGCTACGTAATCTTGCCGTTGGATGTTTTTAAGCTGCCCAAAGGCCTCCAACTAAGCTTCGCGACTGTTATCCTATGATAACAACCGGGACCGATTGCTTAACGTGACCTCCGAATCACGGAGACGCTCATGGTATCATGCCACCAGTGGTCACCCATCTAGGTACTGACCACGCCGTCGTTGCTTACCCTAGGTGATTGGTTCGAATCACCGAGTGCAACTTGGCTATGAGCGCCTCTTATATGTATATACTTAACCTTATTTATTTAAAAGCTATGTTTCTTTAGTTAGTTAGTAACTTATCGCTTTCCATTTCTACTATACAGTCTACATTAACAATAAGGTATTAAAATAAAAAAATACTCTTACGGTTTTTTTAATAAACAGTTCTGAGTTATTTTAAACTTTAAGAGTGCAAGTTTAAAGTTGAAAATAATACAGAACTGTTACTAGGAGTTAGTCTCCCAAAGATGTTGGTAGTACTTTGTAGCATCATTATCCCTCATTTGAGACGAGAGTCTGGTTAAATGACTGTATCGAGTCTGTCATGCCATGCTTCTGTTCGCCTATCTCTGTGCCCAAACCTATCTTATTATTATTTAGGGCATAACGCACTTATCTTTTAGAAAACTTCGTAATTCTGCCGTGTCATTTTTAAGTGAAAGTTGAGCAGTTCATGTATAAAGAAGATTTCCTCGATAGAAATATAAAAAGTCTTAAGGTAAAGTCATGGTAAAAAAAATAGTTTAAAAACAAAAAAAACACGCTTTTATAGCAATCGAATTAAAAAGTGGGGAGACATTATTGAAATATTTTCAGGAAGCACCCCACGCTTTTTACATGAAAATTATTTTCTACTTTTTAGTTCGATTACTATTAAAGTGTTTTTTTTTTTTTAGTTTTTTAAACTATAATTTATTTACTACTTTTTAGTTTGATAAATTAACAAAATCGTGTTTTTTTAGTTTTTTAAAACTATTTTTTTTATTTTTTTTTAAAATTATTGTATTGTCATCGGCCTTTGACAAATTTTCAAGTTAATCAGACTCCTAGGAGTAGATGAAAATGAAGTTAAAAGATTCCGTAACACACATACAGGTCAAGCTAATAAAAGCGTGTTAAAATCAATGCCAGAAGTGTTGGTAAGGTTTGTGTCACGTTTTTCTCTTCTTTGGCGACTGTTACGACAGCCATGGGATGAATAGGTGTGGTGACTCTTCGTCACAATGTGCTCGTATTATTATTCCTTCATCGCAAGAATTCAACGAAAAAATCAAATGTTTGTATTTGGAACACTATTTCATGTTTTGTTTTTTTTTTGTTGCAGATGACAGCAGCAGAGAAGAGGTTACATCAGAACAACAGGTAAATAAAAAATTGGTTTCTATTTGATATGTCTATAGAAGTCAACAAAACAAAGAATAAATACAATATTAACATTCTTAAAATAAGCATAACGTACAAAACGCTTCTATTTAATGTCATTTTTTTTTTATCTGGGTTAAAACATTTCAAACAATTTATTCTTTGACCGTAGACCATGAAATATATAATCAATAAAGAAAATCTGTTTATATTAATTAGTGACGATATCGCTATACACACAACAATATTGATAGATACGAGAACCTTCTCTTTTGAAGTGACTTTATTAAATTATATTTTGCAATACCGATTACCGGCTACAGACATATCTTTAAATGTACCTAAGTACATTCACTTTAGAAATATATATGTGGGGGCAAAGCAATAAGAGTTATCAAGGAAGGCTATAGGCTATTTATCATCACCCCGCGACTAAAATGAGCGGAGTCTCAATAAAAAATGTTGCAAAAACTTCAGAAAATTATGCCTTTTTTTAAGACAACTCTCTTCTTCTTCTCTCTTTCTTTACAAACATACATTAAACGGACACAAACAGACTCAGAACAACAATTTATGGATGACACAAAGTGTGATCCCATGTGGAATTTGAACCCACAGTACTTGGCGCAGTATAAAGCGGCGTGGCGACCACTTAAACCACTAGGCCAACCGTGCAGTCAGTGCTTTGAAGAGCTTCTATTGCTTGCACTGCGTAAACGGTTAAACTGGCAGAAAAGAAATGTATAAAATAATTGTTACTCTTTAAGTTCAGAAAAAAGTCCGCGACAGCAATGTCTTTAAGATCGGCTTACCTTTTTTATGATAAACAAAATTATTCACGCTGTTATAACATCACGCTACGGGCAATAGGAGACGCAGACGGTGTTGTGGTGGGTTAGCTAGTAGCTTATAAGTCTTATAACCTTCTTTAAGAGTCGGGTGACAAAATTTTAACTAAAAAGTCTTTATCTTAATATTTTAGTAGAAATTAGACTGTATTAATATTTAGATAGGTCATACAAGGTGGTCGACAAGTTGGTGAAGGTCCATTCGGACGGAACCGGGAAACCCCTGGATGCGGGCAGCACTAGACCGGTTGTAGTAGGGAGCCTCAGTCCAAAAATGAACATTTCGGTTGAGATGATATAATACATTTAACCCAATGCGTTATTAAATGATTTATGTTTATGACAGTATGGTATCGAGGAGAAAGTGATATGTTGCACTAATAAAGTGTAGTGTGTGCATCGTGTGTGTGTGATTAGATAATAATTCACGTCAATGCTGTAACCTAATTTTAGCCCTATCTCTTGATTACACATTTTTTATGAAAGTGAATTATTTGGATTGGTTCGTGTATTAAAATTATGATGTCTAGCTTTGTATAAATTAACTATTTTAATTCAATATAATGTACCTGCTGTCCCCCTTTACCGTGCAGTACGTTAAGGCATCTATTTTAGATTTTTCTAGATCGTAATTCTAGTAAAGGTTAAATCTTTTATTTCTGTTCTGTTCTAAATATAGAATGGTCGAAATATTTTAAAAACAAAACAATATCTTGTGGACTATCTTTGCTTATTATTGAAAGTACTTACTAAGGAAATATTGATGTTTGTTTTTGTATCGTGATATATATTTTTTTATTACGTAGCCCTGAGTTTGCATTACATCTCTTTACTTACTCGTACTTATCAAAATCACAAACTTAGAACTATTAGCATTGATTTTCTAATTCGTGCTCAATACTTACAGGTAGACGTCGACGCCGTAGGTATACCACACACGAAGCTCGTTTTTGTAGACTTAGCTCAGGAGCTGGACACTGTACAGAGTTTTTGCTGGTCAACTTAACAATAAAATATTTAATTCCCACTAAATCGTTGTACAACTTAGTACAGAAGTTCGAAATACATTTATTAAGGAAATGCCACGAGGTTATGTCCAACAGTGGATTATTAAAGTCTGTTGATGATGATGCTACTGAATCGCTGTACATAGGAAGTATTTTTTCACATTTGAGGTTATTTGAATACGATAATCGGAATTAGTATAAACCTATATAAATATACCTGAAGGTAATGTTTATTATAAATAGATTCCCATAGGATTCGCTGCCAAAGTAAGGTATTAGTCAGCGCCAGTACATGCTAACGTTTCATATTTGTTAGTCAACCATAGGGTGAGTTGCTGATAAACTACACAATACGCATCCTGCGTAGAGATGTGGCTTCACACAACAAAACTGTGGAAAAAACTGTCGCCTGCGGTATTCCCGGACCAATACGACCTTCAAACCTTCAAGAAACGAGCGTTCTCCTTCTTAAAAGGCCGGCAACGCACTTGTGGGTGTCCATGGGCGGCGGTAATCGCTTCAACCATCAGGCGATACGTCTGCTCGTTTGCACCTATTCAATAAATAAAAAATCCGAACAGTTATTCGTCGCAAACCAGCCAGCTAATAGCAGAAGATTGTAGAGAAAAGTACTGTTTGCCGACAGCTCCTAGTCTAAATATAGTTTCCATTGGAGAACTTGTTTTGCGTATTCACACAATTAACCTATTTCATGTCTCGACATTTTACAATAAAAGCGGTTGGCACTGAGGGACTTAGATCTTTGCAGTACTGTTTTCTGTTAGAACTCATAGTCAATACAAGTTTTAACAGCTATTACAACTTATGTATGCTTCTGTTAACTATTAAAACTGGATCAAATATTGGTTCTTTTCAAAGCTATGTCTGTATTATATTAGACGTATATACTTAATACACACATACTGGTATTTCAGCTGATACTTAAACTGGGATCTGTAGCTTCTTAATTGCAAGTTCGGGTTTTGGTGACTTTAATATAGGCAGTGTTTATCAATAGAATCAGAAACTACTTATTTTATTTTCACAAGAAGTAGTTTCCATCGTAGAAATAGACGAATTGCTGATTAATAATATTTTAAGTACAAGGTGATGTTTCATATAGAAATCACACTAATTACACTAATGTATAAAGGCAAAAGTTTGTGTGTATGTTTGTTACTTCTTCACGCAAAAACTACTGGACGGATTTGGATGAAACTTTACAGTAATATAGCTTATACATCAGAATAACACATAGGCTACTATTTGCCGCGATAACCGACATACACGCGGGCGGAGCCGCGGGCAACAGCTAGTTACCTATATAAATTATATGTAATGTTAATGTTATATGTAACCGCAAAAGATTTCTCATTTGGTTTATTTCTTATTGCCTTACAAATTAACTGATGCATATTAACTCATATCATGATCATGAATCTCTTAAATTATAGTTTAAAAACATCACGGCTGCGATGTATTACAAAAATAATAACACTGACCAAAATATGGTATGCAAAAATATATTTCCATATAAATAATCTTTGCACCCAACTGTAACGTTATTCAAGGACGCGTGTCGTACATAATAATGCTCGTAATTGTACTGTGCAACAGAAAAGAATGAATGAATTCGTAATACAAACGGACTGTTACGCAAACTTACACATTACACTACAGTGCCGAATAATTATGAACACGCGTTTTAAGTGTTTAATTTTGCACGCAAGTGTAAAACTAACTATTGAAATTAAGGGTGTGTTGTAACACAGCGGGGCGCAGCTCGTATAAAATAAAAAAAACCGACTTCCAAAAAAACATCCAACGAACAATTACAAAAGTCTAAGCAATAGTCACTTGGCACCGACTTCAAACAGATTCTAGGTACCTAGCACACATTATAATACTACTATTTAAATGAATAAAGAATTAGGTATACGCAATTTATGAAGAACCAGTTTATTTTACGCTTTTGAGTTTTTTTTGGCAGAGACTTTTCGTTGGATGTTTTTTTGGAAGTCGGTTTTTTTTTTATAAAATGTTTTTATTTTTCAGTTTTTAGTGCAAACAATCGTAGGTAAGTAGTAAGTTGAACTATTTCATCAAATTTCATCATACCTAAATAATTTGAAAGAATACGACTAAAGGTAACATATATACATATGATATTTAAAGATTTATCCTCCAACTCCTAACCGTTAAGGAGTTGTACCTTACATCATCAGCTCATCATCATAAAATGTTGACTACCAGACGCAAATACCGGTGTACCTTCAGAAAAACATAGTATGTGCCTATAAAAAATGAGGGTTTCCCTCGATTTCCCTGGGATCCCATCATCAGATCCTGATATGCTGGCAATGGGACCACCTCGGAAGCATACACTTTCGAATACAAAAAAAAATTTCAAAACGGTCCACAACTGACGGAGTAATCGGTGAACATACATAAAAAAAAAAAATACATACAGTGGAACATAGAACCTCCTCCTTTTTGGAAGTCGGTTAAAAAGTAGCCTATGTCACTCCTTATATCATCAGCTATCTGCCAGTGTGTAAGTTCCGTCGAAGTTGATCCAGCCGTTACAGAGATTTATTAATTTCGCTGACTAATATTTTCAGATCTTTGAAATATATCTTAGGTTCCGTTTGCTGTACTGAACAATAGGGATCGCAACGGTAAAGATAATGTTTTAAATTTTGAGAATGTAAAGTATATTTAACATTTGTGTCGTGTTATTATTGTGTGTATTCAATTTGATATCAGAGACAAAGCCGCAAAAGTGTTTAGTTACTGCAGTTTCTTAGAATTAATATGAAACATGTCTTACGTTCGCCATATAGCAGCATTAGTTGCACCTACGCCAGTGTGAGCCTTCACGTATTAGAATAATGTCATCATCCTCTTCGATCAATTTTTTTTTCATTAAATGCTTGATCGAAGATTATCCTACACTATGTAAGCTACCTTTAAGTTCTGGTTCGACCAGAGTCATGCCATGGCGTTGTAAAAAGGCGTGTCAAGTGCAAGCAAAGAAACTGGCTAGCCAGCGCTGAGTGTAATATTACACGAACCACTTGGTTCAACTTTTGACCCTTCTATAACTCAAAACCTCTTTAACGTAAACACATAAAACTACCTGTGTTTAATTATGTCCTTATGGATATATGGATATATGGAGAAGCCCAAATTTCGTGCAGCTAGCTCAAACGGTTATAAAGATATGAAGGTCAAAAAGTCGTAAATTTTAGCACTGACTGACATGTATATAGTACCTAAACCTAACCTACTTCCGGATGACCTAGAAGGATGAAATTTGGAATTCAGCTCGATAATTGCGTGTAAGCGTAGGAAAAAATCTAAAAAAAAAAAGTTAAAAAATAGAGGGTCCCCATACAATTTTTTTTTTAATGTAGTTTTGGAACCGTCGTTACAAGCAGATATTTGAAACTATCCCAATTTATGTATTATTAAATCTCAATACCTGCCTAGCTTTCTTTACAAAAAGTAATGATATCCCACCAAAAACATAAATGTAAAAAAGGAGAGCCAAGTTCAATACAAAACTTATGGTTGGCTGTGGGCTTCGTCGCAAAAAGAATGGAGATCTAAATGGTTGCCAAGTTTTATGCAAAATCCAAATATGTATTTATCGGAACAAAATAAAATTATGAATAAGTATTAAACTCTATTTCTTTGCTTTATTGGATACCTATAACAATTGCTGTTATTTAAAAATGTGAGATCCTAAAGTAGATTAGATTTGACTTGGCCAGTTTTTATCAGAATTAAAATATATATAAGTTGAATAACTTGGCACCCATTTAGATCTCCATTCTTTTTGCGACGAAGCCCACAGCCAAGCATAATTTTTGTAGTGTCCGACCGAATGTTCGGTTTCGGTTTCGGTTTCGGTCGAGTTTCGGCAAAAAAACGATTTTCGGTTATGTTTCGGTTTCGGCAGCAAACCTGCCGAAACTACGACCGAAACAGAAACTGCATTCGGGAGTTTCCGCGGTGTGCTCGGGTGTGTTCGGCGCGGTAAATGACATCCAAGCGACGATGACATTTGGCCGCGTCCAATTGCGTAATCATGTCGTAACCTGTTTGTTTGCAGTGCATTTTGTTTGTTGTGAGTTTTCGTGTGATATGTTTTGAATTCGGTAAGTTTTATCATGTGATATAATGTAAGAGTACCTCAAAAAGTAATTTAATATAACAAAGGAGTACCTAGATTATAGTAGAATTAATTAATTAATTTTGTGGTTAATTTAACTCTTTCGTTAAATGTTATGAAATATATTTAGCTTTAATTCCGCGAGACATTTTAGCATTTAATGTCATGGATTTCCGCAAAGTAACGCCTGATTCCATAACTTATCTTAACTCTTTCGCTAATGCTATATGTAAACAAACATTAGTTAGGTACATGGTATTTACTATAGTGCATTAGTGGTAATAATATTAAGGATTTAGAGTGTCGCGTTCAATTTAATGATTATTAAGTAGGTATCAATATAATAATTGTTTTTTTTACTAATTTACACTTATAATTAAACGAGTAGATACCTACCTGGTTACCGTATAAAATTAACACTTATACTTATTTTATTTCTGTTTTTCAATTCAAAACCTTATCCATAATAGTTCACGAATATAAATAAATCATTTAAAATACATTGAGTACCTACTGATTAAACCTAATAGAGAACCTTTCTATTGTTGTAGTATTGAATCATCTATTATGAAAGAACAATGTCGTTAAAAAACAGCATTTTTTCGAGAACAGTTCGTCTGATTCATCTAAAGCCAAGTGCAAACAGTGCAATAAATTATATTGTGTGATTGACTATGTGATTTAAAGAAAAAAAATTAAAACTGACTGATTATAATACATTTTCTTTATTTTTCTCTGAAAACATGATCCTTATAAGAAAGTTTCGGTTTCGGTTTCGGACGAAACTGAGACCGTTGCCGAAATTCGGTTTCGGTTTCGGTCGTAAAAACCAGTTTCGGTCGGACACTAAATTTTTGTATTGAACTTGGCTCTCCTATTTTACATTTATGTTTTTGGTGGGATTACTTGAGCCCCAACCCTCTTTTCCGTTTCTGAGGGAGGAAGGGGGGGACGGGTGGAAAGCTCATAGGGCATCTATAGCTCTTGAGTTACAGGGCGGAATACAAGGAATATCCTTGCGGCGGTCAATTACCATGACGACTAGAGGATAGCAAAGCGCACATAAAGTGTTTGTGAGCTTGTTATTAACGGCACCGCTTAGTACCCACATTAGTTATACCCTGTGCTTGCTTTACAACCTTTAGAATTAAAATGCATGCACCTGTTTGAAGGAGCATGCATCACTAGCGGGTTGTAGAACGTTGAAACGGTATCGCATGTGAGTTAGTGCCATCTGTTGTCGACCGCATCAATCAGTGTGATAGACGCAACTAAAACGAGGCTGAGATCTCTGATCGTGTGCTTGGTTTATGAATTGTTTGTTCGGTAAGCCAGGTTGAAAGAATAAATTAAATCTTACTTACGACTTTACTTATTAGTAGTCCCATTATATCGAGGAGGTTTATTGTTTATTTTACTAACCTTTGATGATGCCATAAGGCGAAACCGGTCAGGTGTAAACAAAAATAAAATAGTGGAATAAGTACAAGTGATTTTAATTCAAAAATGTGTTATAACAAGTTCCTTCAAGTGCCGACAATCGAGAGTATAAATTACAATATAAATAGAACTTCTGAAAATCTGGTGGCGTTTGCGTAGATCCTTGCTGTTTCAGTTAGTTTCAACTACATTATGGTAAAACGTATTTAATAATAACTGTGTTATTTTCTTTTCCTAGTTGTAGAAACCGCTAAATGACGGTCTAAGCACCTGATATGGCGATAAAAAACGCAGTGCACTTACCTTAAATATTTGACATTACGTTATAATTTGTAATGCATTTGTATAACAATGTAACAACTTAAACGCAAACGTCATTAAGTACTTACAATAGACAATCTTAAACGGACAAAGTAGTTGCTAAAAGTTGTAAAATTTGTTGCTTTTCAAAAGGAAATAAACAACAAACTATTTCATGACGCTTTATATAACACTATTCAATCGCTGCTTCACGACCAGTTCTCAAGGATACTAGCGATCAGGGTTCAACCACTTCGCTCGCGGTGAATGAAATGCAATCCGACCAGAACTGGTAGCTAGTCATATCTTACATTTGTCCTTAAAGGTAGTTACACCACAAATCAGTTGAGTTATTAAGGAACCTGAGAGAGGAACAGCGTCTAGTGCAGCGACCACTTTTTGCGATAAGGATCGATACATTCGATACAAGCGAAAGTGAACCGATTGTCGATATTGATCTTGGCTTATGGTCGCAATCTTTCGATGTCGACCACTTGTGGGAAAAGTATGGAGAAGAAATATGTTCCTCGTTTGTGGTTTGCAATGAATGTGTTGGTCGTGATTTTAAATCTTTTCAGATAAATACGAACAGAGGCTAGAGAGTTCTTATTGACACAGAAACGTTAGAATCCAATGCTATGTTTTATTCAGTAGAAATAATATAAAATATAAGTCTGCCATCATTCATTACTTTTTCGTGCAAACCTTAGCTAAAACCATATCATAATAGCATTAATATGATTGATTTGTTCCTTTGAACTACATATTCTGTTTACCTTTCAATACAAATAGCAAGTGTTCTTCAGCTACTTATTTCACTGGCTCAGCGACCCAACATGTGTCTTGGCGTCCGACAATAGAATATGCCACTCTTTTCTATTTTGTATAAATTCAGACCAGAAGTGTTCTTTAGTTAGTTAGTTCAGTCTACAGCCATCCATTGCTGACCGAAGGCTTCCCCCAAAAGAGCGTCAAAAATGCCGGTCATTGGCAGCCCTTGTCCATCCGCTGCCAGCTATTTTCTTGAAGTCATCGGTCCATCGTGCCGCAGGAAGTGAAGTGAATTTTTATTTTTATTTTATTTATTTATCTTTATTGTACACACGTAACAGAAAGAGAAAGAATTGTTATTGAAGTGTTCTTTGGGCACAGATATTTATAAAAAGTAAGAAAGCAATCTACATTATTTATGAGTGTATGATAATTGGACTGGAATTGAGCTCCAATGAGCAGGTTTCAATGACTTTTTCCAACCCAAGATGGTGGAAGTTCAAATGTACTTCCACGGAAAGGGAACTTAAGTAGTTTGAGCACTGACATCGAAACCAGTTGGTGGTAAAGCGTGAATTTACAATGCGCTTACGGAACAAGCGTCATTTTCATAAAGCTTTCTATATTTCCGCTAATTAAATTTAATTATATGGGCTGTCTTTAGGTTGTTGTATTAAATCATTCTTTTATATCCATTAAGGTTCAAATGTGTGTGATTTTAATTAAGTGCTTCCTGGGTATGTTTATGATATAATTATTATTAATCTGGTAGCAAACAAGCTTATATGAAAGTAAACCGTATACTTTTCTTGTGGTACGCTTTTGGTGACGTGACTCTTTCCTGGTAACTCAGTGATGATTACAGTTAGTTATAACATGTTTCGTCATAAACTTCCGTTCGCCATAATTTGCATCTTGTACTCTTAGAGGATGGGGCAGTGCTCCGTTGGAATTGTTGAACTGTTTAGTCAAATCCTACGCACTTAAATTTCGTCAAGATCTCGTATGACACAGACATGCTGCATGCAACGGTGTCTTTTTTAACCGACTTGAAAAAGGAGGAGGTTCTCAATTCGACTGTTTTTTGTTACCTCAGAACTTTCGACTGGGTGAACGATTCTAATGTTTTTTTTTTTATTTGAAAGCAGGTGCAAAATTTTAACAAAAAAAACCGACACGGGTACGGTTTTTTTTGTTAAAATTTTGTATTATCTTAGAAAAAAGATAACCGCATTAGGAATACATCCCGTGTCGCGGAGGACCAACCGTGCAGTCTTTATTGCACCTAATATGCCCTTTTTACGGGTAGAAACGTCTACCAGGGTTTGCCATTGATTTTATTCAGTACGATTCCAACATACCACATTACTGCAATGTCGATAGAGTGGCGTCCCCAGGGGGTTTCCACACTTAAAGGAAACCCTCATAAATGTTAGTACATCCTATTAGTATTACAAGATCCAACCGCAAAATTAAATAAATATCATAAATGACATTGAAACCGAGTGTTCCTTGAACGTGTGTAAAGGCATTCAATATACCGTTATAATTCATCAGTGAACCTTTAATGACGAGATTATCGGATTCACAGCGAATAACTAACTTCATAGGTTAATGTAAAACCAGCTGACAGCATCGACTGGTTTACGCATTAGCGTTAGCACCGAAGCCTTATTAATTGAATAAATATCTTGTCTGTTACGAGTTACGATAGAATATAGATGTACGTGAGCTAGTCTAGACCTCGTCTTGCTGTTAATTGACAACCTGTAAATTGTATTACAGAAACTAATAAGATATCAATTACTTAAACGTGTCGTTGCTTAGTTGTAATGAACGTCAGTGTGATGACGCCGTGATAACGATTGGCATAAAGGAAGAACATGTTCTTACTTATTCATATTCGCTGTTCTTAAAGTGTTAGGTAATTAGATGCTTTGAGTTTCTTTTGTTTTGTTAAGAAACTACAATAACTCTCTTGAATTCCATCCCAATTTCAATCTAATACGAATCCAAGTCCAATATCAAACGGTGAATAATAGTTACGTAGTGTCGAATTGAGTAGAAGAGTAAGAAACGTAACAATTCCAACACCGATCGATCGGAATCGAAATCAAAAGTAAGGCTGGGTCTTATATGAAAATTTAGGCTTTGACGAAAAACTGTGATTCAACTTGTAATATGTCTGTGACGACCCGATGATAGGAATACATACTTACACATTGATTTTAAGTGATACCATTTTATTCGACAAAGTTTTATAAATAAGTTAAGCAAAGCAAAATCTTGGTTGGTTAATATTTTCTATAGATGGTTTTCTGTTACCAGTGTCCCGGGAAATCATTCTAATCACATTGTCGTCACCTATTAAGAAACTGCATTAATACGATCAATCTCAATTAAACTCGTGAATTGTTAACATTCGATTTTGCAGTGTCTTCGCTTAATATGTGTTTTGTATAGTCACAACTAAAACGAAATTATCTAATACTCCTTATAAAGAGATATGTCATTATTATAACATTAATGTTGTACAATTATGTCCATGTTGTTGTAATATTGTTTTTTGTTTAACATTGCGATTAATGGGACAGCAGATGAGCTAACATTATCGTTGAGTTTCCGCTCATATTTACGCTTCCTGGTGCCAATGTTTCCGGCCTAACAATAGCGTATACATTTTCGAAACATTCCAACGTGTCTGGTACTTTTGAGTGTCTATGTACAATATGTACATACTTACTGACCCGCGCAATCTCATCTGAGTCTCTCAAAAAATATACATTCGAATTGAAAACCTTCTCTTTTTTGGAATAGGTTAAAAATAATTATTATTTTATTGGACTCGTCTGCTCTATATAGTTTCACCTGCGAAAGAAGTTCTTGTAATCATTTTACTGAATAAAAGATGTAATTACATTTTATTTTTTATTTTGCAACATTTTTCCATGATCTGACTCTTGGTGGTTTTAGCGTGATTTCCTCGATGTATGGGGCTATCCAATGCGAAGAAATTTAAGATTCGGACCAATTGTTCGCGAGATAAGGGTTTTTTCAGCTTTATAATATTAGAATTGAGATGTATTCTTTGTTACATTTCAGGTAAAATATAGCAGTTGTTTGCACTGTAACTAGTCATTATTGTACTTTTTGTGTAGATTTAGATGATCAAATGTTATTTTTTCATCTTATTTAGCTTCATAATAACCGTGAAGTCCAAAGTAATAGCCAAATATCAAAAAAGTAAACCTCCTTGAACATTATTTCCTCATTAAGTTTTCATTCTGCAGATTTTAAATTATCGCCAATGTTTTTACAAGCTTTTTATTAACTTGCAATGTACATATGTATGCTTGTATGTTCGGGTGGAATCCTGCAACTCAATTTTGAAGCAGATATCTTCAACCGATTTTGCTGAAGTTTTGCAAGCATATGTATACAGCGTGACAATACAATATATTATTATTATGACATGGAGCTGATCTGATGCTGGAGCTGGAAGGTGGCCATAGGAACTCTGTAAAGAAACGTCGCAACATCATTAAGTTTGGACTCGTTTGATTCGTCTCTATGCATTCCAGTAAAAGCTTGTTTTTAAAAAGCTTTTTTATTTAATTTATTTCTTAATTTATTTACCATAAAACTTTTTAAAACAAACAATATCTATTGTATACAATTCTTGTGTCACGTTGTTGCTCACGTTGAACTTCGAAACTGTATAACCGAAAGTTTTCACGATTTTTTGTTTAAAAGTGTGTTTTGCTGGCGTGCCTAAGATAAAAGCTTCGCGCTTATACTATACTACCTTTTGCACGCAGCTTCGCTCACGCAGACTTTCATCCCCTGATTTACCCGGGTGGACTTAGTAAAATCCGTTCTTAGCGGATGTCTACACCCTATAAGGAACCTATCTGCCAAATTTCAAGTTTGTGGGTGTTATAGTTTCTGAGATTTCGTGATTAATAAGTGAGTGGTATTTCGCTTTATACCTATATATAGACTATATAGATAATATGAGCTGAGCATGATTGAAAACGACGAAGTTGCGTGGGTCAGCTGGATGTTATATATTTCATAATGACAAGATTCCCTTCTCGTTGCAGTGATGTTTTCCTGCATTATTTGCTTCTTAGTCGACTCTTACGTCACCCATTAGATGAACAGGGATGGTGACACTCGTTCTTTTTAACCACCACCACACGAAAACTTATAGTATTACTAGCGGACCCACGCAACCTCGTTTGCGTCCAAACTACCATGCCCCGTTTTAAACCCAAAAGGGGGTTGATTTCTAAAGATACATTATGAGTACACCTCCACACCATCTATAGAGCATACATTTTAAATTTCAAGTCTATTACTTCAAAAACATAGAACTTTCATACAAACGCCCAACCCCCGTTTTACCCCCTTAGGGGTGGAGTTTCGTGAAATCCGTTCTTAGCGGATGTCTACACCCCATAAGGAACCTACCTGCTAAATTTCAAGTTTGTAGGTTTTATAGTTTCTGAGATTTCGTGATTAATATCTAAGTGAGTGGTATTTCGCTTTTATATATGTACTAGCTTTTGCACGCAGCTTCGCTCACGCAGACTTTCATCCCCTGATTTACCCCCTTAGGGGTGGAGTTTAGTAAAATTCGTTCTTAGCGGATGTCTACACCCTATAAGGAACCTACCTGCCAAATTTTAAGTTTGTAGGTGTTATAGTTTCTGAGATTTCGTGATTAATAAGTGAGTGGTATTTCGCTTTTATATATGTACTAGCTTTTGCACGCAGCTTCGCTCACGCAGTCTTTCATCCCCTGATTTACCCGGGTGGAGTTTAGTAAAATTCGTTCTTAGCGGATGTCTACACCCTATAAGGAACCTACCTGCTTCGCTTGTATATATTATATATAGATATAGAATATATATTTATAGATTTATTTCAATAATCAGTTGCATTTTACGCTATATTAAGAGGTACTTAGTAACAAGCCTGTCGAAATAAGTATGCCAGCCAGCAGGCATTAACAGTGACCACTTTAGTTAAACCGTTATACTGTCAAATTGATAAGTCAAATATCAATGCTCGTAGTAATGGATTATCGTTTTAACGTTTTTTTTATTACTTTCATCCGTAATTTTTCCGTGTGGTTTAGATTAAGAATACAGAGTGGCGTCACCAATGTTCATCCCGTGAGTGTCGTAAGAGGAGCAACTTGATTCTAAAGGTAGTAGAGCCACGCTGATTTCAGCACGAACGGGCCGGCTCGACCGGGGCGGTACTACCCACGCACAGAAAATCAACGTAAAATAACAGCGTTCATGCTGTCGTGTTTCGTTGATGAGTGCGAGACCGGAGGCCCAAATAGTTTATTCAGCAAGTTCCATACTTGTTGACTAGACTAAAAGATGCAGAAGCATCACTAGGCCGCCATAGTGTTGGTCACCATGTTGCATTGTCTGCATTCGCATTGAGAATGGTGAACACCACTCTTGGATTCTGCTTATGCTTTCCATCAGGCAGAGTAAACTCATTTTGGCAGGGCCGTACATAAAGAACATAGGCTACTCTTTACCGCGATTACAGACATACACGCGGGCGGAGCCGCGTTCAAAAGCTAGTGAGAAATTAAATTGAAACTTGCCTTCAAAAGACCTGTCTGCTTGTCTTTCTCCTAATAACATAACAATTATTACAAAATCTACACTTTTAAGAGCGAAGCCCCAGGCAAAGCTAATATTTATAAGATTAGATACGTTTTTATTTAGATAATGATTTTCAACAAATACCTATCACGTTTTACAAATATTACCGCGTGATTCATCTTTGATGACAGTGTTCCACCTGTTTGTTGTCATTAAATTACCTTTATTTAGATAATGTCACCGTCTTACTTACTTGTCTCTATGCATTTTTAACCCCCAACGGAAAAAGAGGGGTGTTATAAGTTTGACGTGTCTGTCTGTGGCACCGTAGCTCGCGAATGGATGAAGCGATTTCAATTTAGTTTTTTTTTATTAAAGGTGAGTTACGTGCGAGTGTTCTTAGACATGTTTCATGAAAATCGGTTGAGTCGTTTAAAAGTTATGGGGGTGAAAGTGAGTGCTTGAGTAGGGGGTTTTTTAAATTTTGAATTTTAGCTTGTGGTTTTTACATGTGTCGTTTTCCGATAGGTAAATACATTTTCACCGATCATGGTTGAAGAAAGAAGGACGAACAGACTCACTTAAGCATTTCCACTATTAGGATAAGATCAAATAAAATAAGAAATTTCTGTTTTTGAAAGAGCTCAATAACCCAACAAAATAAATAAACAAACATACGTCGACAATACTTAAATATTTTAAAGACTGTCATATTCATTACAATACTTTGTATTTTTATTGTAAAAGAACCCATTATTATGTGTGTTTCTGCTTTTCCATTTAGAGATTCCTCACGAGGGTCATTCGTGCAATTCCACGCGCCACTTCGAAACAGTACCGTAATTCCTATAGTGATTCCTAATGACGCACACCAATAAACATCGAAGCAATTAATTTCCAAATCGTATACATTAATAATCAAAATATTAATTACTACAATTCATAAAGGTTTATCAATCACGAATCACAATCGATATTTTTTTTAATATACTTTGATGAAATCCTGTCGTTGTGTTACTTCGCCAAAACGGTATTTTATGTATTAATATTCATCGAAAAGAGTGTAAATTTTACCATTATATGTATGTATTATGTGAATAGTAATATCCGGAAGAGGTGGGCCTATTTGAATTATAATTTCCTTTCTTAACATATCTTTACCAAGATTGATCTAAAGGTTTAGATGGCGCGAAAATAAGAAAACACAATGCAATCCAAATTCAAAAGTAATATTTTGTTTAGTATCGTATATTTACATTCAGATGCACTCCTGTTGCCGTTTCACGTTTTTACCTAATTACACTGTATTTATTTTCGTTGGATGCCAGTTGTCGAACAAAGTATATAAGTACCAATCCTGATAACAGTAAAAACGTTAAAAAGCAAAAAAGCTATGTTCTTTTTAAACGAACTACATCGAAAAATATCGATTGTCCAGAGACCATCAATATGACGAAACTTAGTAAGAACTTTAAAACTCAAAAAGTTGTCAGACAGTTATGATAATAAATATTCATTCAACAAACCTGTTGAACTACTCGTTTTATGTTTCTAGGGCGAATCGTATTTATTACTTTGCATGTCACTTTATGAATAAAATCTATCTACCTATCGTTTTGTTTCATTCTCTTAGGAAAGCTGAGTCTAAATACATATATTAGGAATCTCAGATCACTGAACAAGTCTAGTCTCTTAAGGCGCGTCTTCACCGAAAGTTGACAACCCCAAAAAAGGTTGAAAATGAATCGAAGAAAAGTTGGCAATTTTTGTGTTGTCAACACGTGTTGGTGACAAAAGTTTTTGTAAAACTGAGTCTCCACCGAACAAAAATTGGCAAATTTTGTGTTGCAATTCATGTTGTGTTTGGTCATCTTATGTACTCTCTTGTAAATATGTAAAACGGAGTACAAATAAAGAGTTTTCTATCTATCTTCTAGCTGTTGCCCGCGGCTCCGCCCGCGTGTAAGTCGGTTATTACAAAAAATGTGATAAATGAAGAACCGCTCTACCGATTTTGTGCAAACTTCACATAAACCATCTACTAAATAGTCCGAACAAAGCCTAAACATTTAGTTTGGATAGATGAGCCCGTTCTTGAGTTATAAAATTACAACGAAAAGTGGCATTGATTTATATATATATTGATTGATAAAGATTCAATACATGACTGCAACGGTTTCTTGATGGAATTAAAAGACAATCCAAAAATATGATGCATTTTCTTTATTGGGGAATAAATACAGATAAAAATTTATTATATTTGGATTGAGGAACATCCCTTAATGAAGTTTAAAATGTGAGGACATTTATTAAACTTTTGTTACAAATGCAAGTAGTGTTGCAATGAACGTTGTAAAATAAGCAATTCTGAACTGGCAACTACCACTTTTGAGATCTATCATTCGCAATTTATTACTTTTTGCTTCGAGGCGTGGAGTAGTGGGATGATTCCACCTGACACGTAAAAGCTAGAGCCTCAGGTGCCAGGCAGTATAGTAAGGGCACCTGTCGTATCGATAATGGAATTCCAGTAGTTCATTTTAAACGATGAAGTTTTATTAATGGGCTATTTTGTATTAAATATTGCAATTTTATTTATAGTGTAACCGTCAAATGAACAAACGAGCGGATGGGTTGTCTGACTCCAGGGGTGAGGGGGGAAAGTAAGATGAGGTTTGAGCTCTGGTAACTTCAGTCATTCTGCGAAAAGCAAACGGTAGGTACAAAAATTCTTAAAAAAAAGTTAAACTGTCCTCAAATAATACAATTTGTAAACAATGCTTATATGTACAGACAAATATATGCCATTATTTTTTATTATTAGTAATCGCGGTTGATTTGTTGCCATTTTTTCAAGAGTTACGGTGTCTCCTTCGTCATCAGATCTATATGAAATTCAAATGGAAGCATTTCGGAATAAATCTCTTCTGAAAAATAAATAAAATTGCAAAATGAAGTAGTTACGGAAATTAAATAGCCGAAATGAGAACATCCTCCATTATAAGAAAACAAAAAACTGCTTAACATCGGCTACCGGTTCTGTTAGAACTTAGAACTAGCCAGCCTAATTGTGACGTGGGATAGCTCCACCACATCATACACTGACAGACTCATAAACTGCATCAAACTTCAGGATTACTTTGAAATGATTTTTTTAATAAGTATGCAAACTTTTTAGATTAAATTATATAAATATAGAGAGACTGGCCCTTAATCTTGAAAAAAAGCAATATTTAAAAATAGAACTGCAGTAAAACAATGTTTTTTAAAATTGATGCTTATTGATTTTAAATTCATTTGTCAATTGAATTATTGTTAGCAGCAGAATTGTTGGGTTAGCTTTTTAACTCATCGAGAGTTTCTGAACCATAATATGGATACTTCGTCCGAACAAGCTGCTCAAATTGTAGCATTGGTGCGGGAGGGCTTGGATCAACGAACGATTGGTAGAAATTTAAATTTAAACCAGTCTACGGTTTCTAGAATATACATAAGGTTTGTGGAGATAGGTTCTTACAAAAAGAGACGTGGTACAGGCAGAACTCGAGCAACCACCGGTCGTGATGACCGATTTATTGTAACAACTTCCCTGCGAAATCGTTTCCTCACGTCAGTTAACATCAAAACAGAGCTTAATGAAGTGCGTGGAATAAACGTTAGTGCACGAACAATAAGAAGAAGGTTAAAGAAAGCGGATATCACCCTTTTTAGACCAGCAAATGGTCCAAAGTTGTCTGTAGCTCACAGACAAGCTCGCTTAAGATTTGCGCGTGATCACCTAAATTGGTCAGATGAGCGATGGGCCTCCGAATTGTTCACAGACGAGTGTAGGACATTATATGGTGCAGTTGCATTAAGGAGCGTGTTCCTTTTGGAGGCGGTTCGTGCATGGTCTGGGGTGGCATATCGATGAACGGGCGAACAGAACTTGTGTTCATAGACATGGTCCGTCGAAACGGTAGTAGAGGGGGTTTGACGGCACATCGCTACATAACAGAGATCTTAGAAGATTACGTGGTGCCTTACATGGGATTTATAGGCGAAAATTTTACTATAATGCAGGATAATGCCCGGCCGCACGCTGCTGCACAAGTTCGACAATATTGATACGTACAATGAATTGGCCAGCACGCAGCCCGGATCTTAATCCCATTGAGCATTTTCGGAACAGTTTAAAAAGAGCTCTATATGCGAGAAATCCTGTGCCTACGACAGTGGCACAACTTAGAACAGCACTTTCAAAAGAATGGGACAATATTCTGCAAGATGTTTTAATAACCCTAATCAAATCTATGCGTAACTGATTAGATTCTATAATAAGGGCTGCTTAGCTAGCTAGCTAGCTTATGGAGGTAATACACCTTATTAAAACATAAAAAAACCCTTGTATAAAGCTTGTGTCTATTGTTAAAACCAATTTTTAATTAAACCAATTTTCTTTAAATTTCTGTAATTCTTCAAAAGAGTTTTAAGGTCCTTTCCAGTACACAAACTTAAACTAAGAGATATGACCCTACGCTATTTAAAGTTAACGAACTAATCTAGACGTTTCAATTTAAATCTGTGTAGAAAGTTTGCATACTTGGTTAAAATATTTATTTCAAGTCGTTTTTTACTTTGATACAGTTTATGAGTCCGTCAGTGTATATGATACTTCCACGAGAAAATTTAAATATTATAAAAGAAGCAATAAAATGTCCATTATTTACATCGTTAATAATTTGTACGGAGATTATAGACTGATGCCAGGTTACTGAGGTACTTTTATCTGGGCTTTATCTTTTCGTCAGATTTATTAGCGTAATAACTTATTAAATGCGTTTTAAACACCGTAACGATAACAAGGTAATTTTAACTTTAAGAGGAGAATCTCTTAAAGCTTAGCTTACCTTAACTGACCAAAATGTGTGTGTCGGGTTCTGTCATGTTACACTAACAGAAATATATGCAAATATTATCAGTAGTTTAGAACTTGCCATATGTTGCGTAATCCGAAACGTTACGACAGTTAATCTAAGTTTATCTAACTGTAATGTGACTAAGAACTTCAGGAAGCAGGCATAAATAAGGTAAACAATATCATGACTTTATCTATAACGCTACCTGATTGTGTAGGAACGTAATAGATAAATTGAGATTATGAGAAAAACAAAAACGATTATTACCTACATATTACGAAGCGCCAAAACATTGTCATAGAAATATTCTTATAAATTGATAAATACTCGCTCGAGGAGAGCAATGTAATCAAAACCTTACAGGATAATGCTACGAATGCGATCGGCTCCGTACGATTCGTACCTCTGTCGTCGTATTCGATCAGATGTTTTCCGATTCGATACGGTGCGAGCTGTTCAGTGGACATCATCCTTTAAAGTCCGGAAGACTGCAGTTAACGAGCACGTTTTGTCGTATGTGTATATGCAAATGCATACACCACGCTAAGCGGTTAAATAGTACTAAATACGAGTATTGTACCTATACATATATGTAGTTAGTTTAAATTTCTATAATTAGCGTGAAATCGTGAATTTTGGTTAATAGATATTGATAGATAATTTGGAATCGTCGGAATTGTATATGTTTGTGATCAATTTTAGAAAAATATATATATCGACAACGATATGCGAAAGCAATCATCTATATTAGTCATGCTAGAACTATATCCTTCAATACGATCTTCAAACCTTCAAGAAAAGAGCTTACTCCTTCTTAAAAAACCGGGCAATGCACTTGTGACTGTCCCTATCCCATAAAAAGACTACGGTTTGCATAGCGTTATTTAGGATTTTTAAAGGCTTCAAATACTTTTTTAATTGTTTAAAACCTACCTACCTGGATATAATCAATTTTGGAATAGAACACTTCTACTTGTGGTTATAGTCGACAACAGTAAAAATAACAATTGTAAGGAAAGGTTAGTCGGGTAATCCATGGTAAGTTATTAGCTTTTGACAATATTTCTATAAATTATTTTCAATGCACCTCTCAGACTAATAATATAATTGCTTATTTCACACACGATATCTAGAAGCATAAAAATAAAATGTCATGAAAAAATGGTGCTATCTCATTTTTTATATAACTTATTCGAAAATGTAAGTTAATTTTTTTATCTGAACTCTTTCATGCGATCGCAAAATGTTCTCACCCTACCTCATAATAGTCATAAAGTTCACACGACAAGTTAAACGACATTTTAATAGACCTTTAAGTTATTAAGTTATAAGTATCACAAAAACGTAATCGGCTACTTGTAATAGTGAGACTGTAAGCAATAGATAATCAAGTCTCGATAGCAGTAGAACCAATAGATAAGTTTGCAGTAACCGCGGTGTTGGAAACGCCGTTATACATTGATAGTAAACCTTATAATGATTTGCAGGCAAATACAGTTATTCTTAGATAGTTCCTAACACTGGCCGTCTACGATCAGCTGCAGGCAATCACTGCTTCTCAATAGGCCAGATAACGTATTGCCTTTGACGGTAATTGTAGGTTTTATACATAAATTGTCTATGGACAAGGTGTAATTGATATCATATTAAAAAGTGGCCCAGCTTCGTAGTGTGAGATTTATAGCTTTTAATAATACGATGAGACTAAAATTTTAAATCATTTCCGTGGTAAGATTAGTTGTTTTTGTACTACACCATGAGGCGCTCATAGCTCAGTTGCACTCGGTTATTAGAAAAAATCACCGAGGGTAAGCAACGAAATGGCACGGTCAGTACCGTGGATGGGTGACCGCTAGTGGGTTCCCATGAGCGTCTCCGTGGTTCGGAGGTCACGTTAAGCAGTCGGTCCCGGTTGTTATCCTTGAATAACAGTCGTGAAGCTTAGTTGGAGGCCTTTGGGCGGCTTAAAAACATCCAGCGGTAAGATTACGTAGCCACAACGTTGTCTTGCCAGTCCCCAACACGCACTCGGCCAGCGTGGGGACGTATGGCCTTAACCCTCTCCCGAGAGGAGACCTGAGCCCAGCAGTAGGACGTTATGGGTTATTGATTATACTACACCAGTCGCTATAAACTAAAGACAAAATGTTTTGTTTCTACTTACTACCTGAATGTTAACAAATATTTAATTGTTTCTGTTTAGTGTTTAAATGGCAATATATTTAATCGCAAATATTCGAAACCATGTAAGTCTCAAAGGCAATGTCTTAATACAGCATTTCGCATCGTAGTTACCGTAATTAATGTAATACATAAAATGTTCATGCAAGAGTAACTGGTATCGTTTCTGTCACGCCCGCCTATTCCGGCTCAACTTTATTAACATGAACACCGATTTTAGCATCGTTAAATTCTACATTGACAACTTTATATTTGCCATAAACAACACTTCTTGTTACTGAATTTTGATCTTTATTATCTTGGCTGTGTGTCTTAACTAGCAGCAAGAGTGTGATATGTCATAGTATTTGTATTGTTAGAATTCTGTCTAATGTTCTCAAAGATCACTCCCACGGTCGGTAGTGCGTTGATCATTGTCCATTTGGTCCCCTGAGACAATTCTTGACCTTGTTCTAAATTTTCATGTAATATTGTTTGGATTGAGATCATTTGTTGTACCTCTGTCCCGTTTGTTAATTGTTTTTATAATTTGTTTGGCCTGTCCGCATTTTTATTGCTTGTATATATTCGCTTTTATGTATGTGTTACATTCTTATCTCTAAACACCGTATTTCTGCATGTAAGGTTCATACCGTATACTTAATGATTGCTTAAAACACGTTATATCAACCAATCGTCGTCCACTGCTTTAGCTTTAGACTGCACGGTTGGCCTAGTGGTTTCAGTGGGCGCCAAGTGTTGTGGGTTCAAATCCTAATTAGGATAGTACTTTGTGTGATCCACAAATTGTTGTTCTAAGTCTGGGTGTACTTTGTGTCCGTTTAACGTATGTTTGTAAACTCCCCCGCGACACATGATGTATACCTATTCCTAATGCGGGAGTTGTAAACTAGCTAAACGAAGGTCTCCCCTAAGGAGTGCCAACTACTTTTATTTTTTTATTTGGAAACCTGCCAATGTGGCTCTGCTCAGCCTGATGGAAAGCTTGAGTAGAATCCAACGATGGGGGCCCACCATACTCACTGTGAACGCAGACAATGCAGTATGGCGTCCCACACTATGGCGGCTTAGTGGGATGCTTTTTCTTGGACAGTCCGCATCCATTCCTGCCAGCCACATTCTTCAAATCGTCAGTCCATCATGTCGCAGCGTGCGTTTGCCTAATCGCGGCCTGTTAACAAAAGTAGCTTATTTAAAAAACTTTATGTTTCTGGTGTTACATGATTTTTCTATCCCCATGCCTATCTGTTGCTTGTTCATTGAAAAATCTTCTTTTATTTAAATTATTATGTAATACGATTCCTAGGCTATTGACCTTCCTTTTTTCGACAGTAAATACTTGTGTTTCATTTAGACTTTGAATATCAATTTATTTAAAAAGCTTATACTATATTCGGCTTTCATTTACCGCACTGTTATATCTGATGTTCTATAAACATTCAACTGAATCGGCGCATAATTTAATAGACGATTATTTAGATCCAAACAGCAGATTAAGGTAATGCTTCCATTCCATGTTTATGCTAATTAAAATGTCTGTTTGGTAATAGAAAGGTTGTAATAATATTCCATTTTAAGTCTCAAAATTCAAATACCTTATTTTTCATACGAATAGTTTAATCCTCCTTTATCCGGCATCTTTTCCCCACGGTATGAGTTGACGTTTAAATCGTTTAGCTTCTGCTAAGGTTTGAAGCAGGTAAATGGTTTTTCGGGTTGCTCATTAAGAAAATTCATCAGTAAGATCAGGAAATATTAAAATAAATGGCAACCAGAGTGGGCGCTCTACATCACTACGTCGTAGCAAAATGTAGGCTGAAATTCAATTTTTTCGTAGCTAATCTTCCGAAAGTATTTACAAGCAAATGAATTTGTTACATCTTTTCTCCATGAATTTCGACTATTATTCCTTAGAAAGCGTTTGCACCACTTTATTAATAAATCTAACAGATTATGCGAAGCTTCAATCTGTCTTTGCTGACATCGCATCGTAAATTACAAGTTATAGTAAAGCACGCACCGCCCTGACTGCCGTACTTAATTCACTTCTTCATCGAGATCGCTGAACTTTGGCGGTCGATAAAAAGCGAACGGCTAGCCTTGACCGTGCGCGGCGCCCGCGCACCTTGCGACCATAGATTAAGTTCAGTACAGATATGAATGCGATTTATAATTTATAACAAGTCTTCATGTTGTATAGATAATAGATTTTTAAACTTATATATTCGGGACTCAATTACGGTGATATAAAGTTCTGAAATGTTTTACTTAGGTATGTGCCCACTTTTTTATCGATTTTCATCGATAACAGATCACCACCACTCGGTAATATTCGATGTTAAAGGTCAAAATAACAATTAGGTATTTATAAGTAAGTACCAAATACATAGCAATTTGATAAATGTTATAAGTAAATAGGGCCTTCATTTAGTTCTAGGCTTATGGTACAAACCAAAATCTGTATCGTGCCTGCTAATTTATTATGCAATATTATCTTATCAAATTGTAAATATTCAATACTAAACGAGTTTTCATTATTGCAACTGCGGTGTCTTTTAAGTGCAATCTTTTCATTTTTGCAGTGTATCTTGTTCACCTACGAAAATGTGGTCTTAGCGTTTGTAACCCTCTGCATTTGTTTATTCTACACCGTTGCTCACGTGCACGATTCCGTACCAACGAACTTATTATGCAAATTAATTGATATGTATTGGTTGTATATTTCGACTTGTAATTTATTGAATCAATCAACGTTTTTCTCCATTTACGAGGCTTACGTTCTTTATTCGAATGTTTTGATTCTCACGTTTATGGTTAATTTTAATTCGTACAATAAAGTGTGGATTTCATTGGGCTTTGAGCGTTTGATTACGGTTTACCGTGGCAATATTTAAAAGATTACTGCATATTACGAAATCCAAAGATGTTCCTATCAAATGACATCGATCCATCGATCGTAATTTTAAGTCAAAACAGCGACTCGATATTGCTGTAGGTATGACCAATACAAGAGTACCTACAGTAAAGTAGGTAATGCATGAATTTGTCACATATTTTTCTTGTTCCGTCTGGTGTTAAAAATCTAGTCTAAGTACCATTTTAAAGGATTTTCACGAATCTATTGCACACGTGACAGTACTGCAATATTTGTCCAAATGCAAAATACGAGTATATAGAATAGAATAAGAATAGGTAGATGTACTGAAAGTAAATAAAGATTATCTTTATCCATTATTATATATGTTTACGCAAATAGTTATTTTGTCACTCGCGTGAAGGTACGATGAAAAATATGAACCTGCTAATCTTATACATAAATACTATCTCCGCCCCGCGATGTTTGCTCCGTGTTGCGGTATTTTTAAAGTAGCGTAAGTTACTCCTTATAACATTAGCTATATACCAGTGAAAATCCCGTCAAAACCGGAACAAACAAACAGACAGTCAAAAGTTTTAAAATTGTTTTTTTGATGTAAGTAAGCACGTATATACTTTCATACGCATTTAGTGAAAAGCTGTTAATTTGACCTTACAGACAGACACTTTAATTTTATTTATTTGTATTAATTATATTCAGTATCGAACAACTCGAGTCCGTGGTTGTAGTAGTTGTAGCAAACGATCGATGACGATTGCGATCATCAATCACAGATAATTGATTACGGTAATATCCCGTGATACCAAAACGTCTCAAATCACCTTTATCGGGTTGACAGTGTGAGCCCACACACGCCCTTGCTGTCGTGCTTATCTTTACATATTCAAATCAACAACTATATTTAAAAAAGCATATCTTTGGCGACCTCTACATACAGCACAACAACAACGTAACATACTACAGCGCCATCTACCGAAGAGACGTCGAACTACGGAGTAACGAAGGAAACGAAGAAACTACCAATCCTGAATCGCGCAATAGAAGTGCTCGCGCCTATTATCATATTATTATATACAACATCCCAACATCAACCGTTGGGCCGTGGCCGACCAGGCATGATCACCTCGCTTGGTCGGAGGATCCTCCCTTTGTGTTGGAGCTGCTAGGTTTTGTCCTTGAAACCGCCCGCGTTCCTGTTATCTGATATTATAGCTTTCCCATTCGTGTTTTTTTAAAATCTGTTTAGTGGCTTAGGCTTATAATTATTATTATTTTTAC
This sequence comes from Diaphora mendica, assembly GCA_949125395.1. Lineage (NCBI taxonomy): Eukaryota > Metazoa > Arthropoda > Insecta > Lepidoptera > Erebidae > Diaphora > Diaphora mendica. The sequence goes on from OX421317.1 coordinate 4,019,139, forward strand.
GGGAATTAACGCGATCACTATTTCAAGGTACTACATACCTCTGTTTTGCCTGACGTTTCGACCAGGTTGCACTGGCCGTGGTCACAGGCTGACTGGCTCAGCGGCGCACGCCCTCCGTCGTCGAATCCGTGAAGTCGAAGGTTCTTCATCCACCCGCACATTTTCGATATTATTGATATTTTTGTTTCGCCATGTACCGTCACATACCACACTAACAGGGTCCCTATTCTGTAAGCAAACCGATGTGTTCCTATTCTGGTGTTTATCCGACTGCGCAGAAAAGCGAGGTGGTATGTTTTTTAACACTGGATTCCACGCTGTAGATAATTTAAAACCATCTTCCCGATTGAAAGTTTTATGCTTTTTAATCTCAATCGCTTCACGTACAACTCTTGAATAAAAGTGACGTTCGGTGGAGAGGACTTGCGTGCGGTGAAATTCAATCCAGTGGTTGATGCCTGCATCGAGTGCATGTTCTGCAATCGCCGATTTGCTCGTCTGTCGGTTCTTCACAGCAGCGATATGTTCTTTGACCCTTTCAGCAATAGTCCGTTTCGTTTGGCCTATGTAGGAACTTCCGCAGCTGCAGTCTATTTTATAAACACCCGGAGTTTGTAGTGGCAATATATCCTTCGGTGTGCCGACGATGTTGTGAACCTTTATGCCTGGTGTGTATACTGTCGGAATGGAGTATTTCTTTAACACGGACCCGATCTTATCCGTAACTCCCTTGACATAAGGCATATAGGCTGGTTGCCTGTTCACTTCTGGATACTTGCGTCTTATTTTCGGTTGCTTCCGTCCTCCATTCACTTGATATCCGTTACCTTTGAGTACCTCCTGAACATGTTCTAGCTCCCGTTCTAAATGTTCAGGGTCACAGAGATCGTAAGCTCTGTTCTTGAGTGAAGTCATAACAGATTGCAAGTGCCGGGGGTGATGATGAGACGTGGCGTGTAGGTATCTATCCGTATGAGTAGGCTTACGGTACACACAGTGTGACAAGGACCCATCTGATCTCACGGTTACTTTAACATCCAAGAACGACAACGACCTATCCGTCTCCATTTCATATGTAAACCTTATTTTAGGGTGAATAGAGTTAAGATGTTGTATATATTGATCTACTTCTTGTTTATTTCCTTTAACGATACTGAAGATGTCATCCACGTATCGCTTCCACAGCTTAACGGTATTCGGGCCGAGACTTAGAGCCTTCTCTTCAAAATGTTCCATCCAGATGTTGGCAAGTACTGGGGCTACAGGACTTCCCATCGCGACACCATCAATCTGGAGGTAATGTTGACCTTGGAAAAGAAAATAATTGCCATCTAAACAGTGTTCAAGTAGATCTATATAGTTGAACGGCAGTTCGTTGTCTCTCAGCAGGTCTTTTACGACGTTTAAGCACTCTTTTATTGGAACATTGGTGAAAAGCGACTCCACGTCAAAGCTCACCATGACGTAATCCGGTTCCAACGTGAGATCTTTTATGATTTGTATGAAGTGCCGTGAGTCTTTCACAAAAGACGGTGTTTTGCCTACAAGTGGTTGCAATACTGAAGCAACGTGCTTTGCAAGATCGTAAGTAGGAGAAGCAATTTGACTTACAATGGGCCGCAGCGGCACGTCAGGCTTGTGTATCTTAGGCAGACCATATAATTTCGGTGGCTGGTGTGACTTTGGTTTGTACAGTCTGTTGTACTCGTCTTCTGAAAATAGGTCCTCACTATCCCGGATTAGAGATCGTATTTTACGCGTTACTCTGGCTGTAGGGTCGGCCCGAATACCGTTAAGCTGTGGAAGCGATACGTGGATGACATCTTCAGTATCGTTAAAGGAAATAAACAAGAAGTAGATCAATATATACAACATCTTAACTCTATTCACCCTAAAATAAGGTTTACATATGAAATGGAGACGGATAGGTCGTTGTCGTTCTTGGATGTTAAAGTAACCGTGAGATCAGATGGGTCCTTGTCACACTGTGTGTACCGTAAGCCTACTCATACGGATATATACCTACACGCCACGTCTCATCATCACCCCCGGCACTTGCAATCTGTTATGACTTCACTCAAGAACAGAGCTTACGATCTCTGTGACCCTGAACATTTAGAACGGGAGCTAGAACATGTTCAGGAGGTACTCAAAGGTAACGGATATCAAGTGAATGGAGGACGGAAGCAACCGAAAATAAGACGCAAGTATCCAGAAGTGAACAGGCAACCAGCCTATATGCCTTATGTCAAGGGAGTTACGGATAAGATCGGGTCCGTGTTAAAGAAATACTCCATTCCGACAGTATACACACCAGGCATAAAGGTTCACAACATCGTCGGCACACCGAAGGATATATTGCCACTACAAACTCCGGGTGTTTATAAAATAGACTGCAGCTGCGGAAGTTCCTACATAGGCCAAACGAAACGGACTATTGCTGAAAGGGTCAAAGAACATATCGCTGCTGTGAAGAACCGACAGACGAGCAAATCGGCGATTGCAGAACATGCACTCGATGCAGGCATCAACCACTGGATTGAATTTCACCGCACGCAAGTCCTCTCCACCGAACGTCACTTTTATTCAAGAGTTGTACGTGAAGCGATTGAGATTAAAAAGCATAAAACTTTCAATCGGGAAGATGGTTTTAAATTATCTACAGCGTGGAATCCAGTGTTAAAAAACATACCACCTCGCTTTTCTGCGCAGTCGGATAAACACCAGAATAGGAACACATCGGTTTGCTTACAGAATAGGGACCCTGTTAGTGTGGTATGTGACGGTACATGGCGAAACAAAAATATCAATAATATCGAAAATGTGCGGGTGGATGAAGAACCTTCGACTTCACGGATTCGACGACGGAGGGCGTGCGCCGCTGAGCCAGTCAGCCTGTGACCACGGCCAGTGCAACCTGGTCGAAACGTCAGGCAAAACAGAGGTATGTAGTACCTTGAAATAGTGATCGCGTTAATTCCCGTAAAAATAATAATAATTATATCATGGAACGCGAAAGTTTAAAAGTTAGTATGGCTTAGGCTTGATCAAGGCTTAGGCTTGAAAGTGTAACAAACACACTGTCTTTTTTAAATTTATAATACTTGTTAGAATGATAACTATTGATAAGTCAATCGAATTTGCTTATACTCAAAACTAAACTCGTCATCAAATACTAGTAATACTTGACGCAAATCTGACAAATTGTTACTATGTAAAAAAACAGCAACAGAACTCTTTTTAACCCCCGACGCAAAAAGAGGGGTGTTATAAGTTTCACGTGTCTGTCTGTCTGTGGCACCGTAGCTTGCGAACGGATGAAGCGATTTCAATTTAGTTTTTTTGTTTGAAAGGTGAGTTATGTGCGAGTGTTCTTAGACATGTTACATGAAAATCGGTTCAGTCGTTTAAAAGTTATGGGGGTGAAAGTGGGGAAGAATAACAAAATGTCTGCAAAAATATCATTGGCGTATGATTACTCGATTAAGTGCTTGAATAGGGGGTTTTTTAAATTTAAAATTTTAGCTTGATCAATAAACGATGGTAATAATGAGGGCTACTGTTATAATAATAAATTGCGAACATTGAATAAATAAATCAAAGTAATGCAAAACAGTTTTAAATTACTATATATAAGTAATAATTGTACCTAATTATCTACAGAAGTTCATTCATTTCTTATTGGTATAGAGGCAATGAAAAGACAGGTCATGTGATGGAAAGCGATTACCGATGAACGATTGCAACGCAGAAGTGGCAAGCATAAATATTAACGGCCTTATTTATAAAAGTTATTAAACTGCGTTATTTTAAACTTTAAGGTTGTTAGTTCAAAGTTGAAAATAACACAGAATGGTTTCTTAAAGTTGAATAACGTTTATCAATGAGACGATAAGTAGTTATATGCATCTTCAAAATACGTGGTAATAATTCAAGACTGAATTTACTGCACGGATCCAATAGTGGTTTACGCGGTTATCACGTCGTTTCCTTCTACGCTGAGTGTTGTGGATTCGATGCCCGCATGGGACAACACTTTGTATATCCCTCAGTCTGGGCGTTCTTTGCGTCTGTTTTATTTATGTTTCTAACGTCCCCCGAGGCTCAAGAATTAGTGCGAGAAAAAGAAAAATGCGATAAAGTAACTAAGCGACTGTGTTTTAATTCATTTCACAGAGAGCCAACGAAAGTTGTTTCTAGAATAATATAATAAATAAATAATTGATAATCAAATAAGCATAAACCATTTTGAAATTGGCACCGTGACTGTAACGACGATATAACGTTTTCTATATTCATTTTAACATTTGTAAGAAGCGCTTACGTTTTCACTTTCCATTAACAGCCTAACAATGACTAGCTTACTGCTAAACTACTATATATTACGGTATTAAAATTTCACCCGTACCTGGACAATGCAGTATCTAAACATATTGTCGTACTAGAAATTGTATTCGTTTTCATTAGCATCACGATTCCTTTGGGATTTACACTAAGACTGTCTCAAGACTTAGTGTTCATTCTTAAGTATTCAATGAAACTATTAAAGAGTGCCCCCTATTAATAGTAAACCACTGACTAGGGAGTAATTAGAAACAGTTCAGTACGGACCTTAAGAACGTTTAGAATGCCAGTGAGATAAGACTATAGTATTAGACTAAAAGGTCCAGCTATAACGGTATTTTAAACCTATGTTATAATAACATTAAGAATAAGAGCCACGGGCCCACGGGTAAAGTCACAATGTTATATTAGAGTATCCTCTGATTACCGATTACACGGGAGCGACGCGTGTCGACCCCGACTTGCGGCTGCGCCGGCGCAGCGCAGCGATTGGCAAGCCCATTTGTACGACTGGCGAGCGTTCTCTTGAACAAATATATAATTTTTTTAAATTATATTTGAGATATTGTAGGATAATTACGTTCATTCCTGAAATAAGAACAAAGGTATTTAGATACCTTTATTAATTTTATAAATTCTTGAAATAATTAGTTACGGTACCGTCTGTTTAATGTACGGAACTCTAGATGGTATTTACACTGGAAAGATTGACCTGTTATATCCATACTGACTTGAAAAAGGACATCTAAAATGTTTTAATAAACTTACCAGTTTCATAGAATAACCTTGCACTATTATTTGTACTGTTTAATAATTTGTACCAATCAAACAGCCATAATGTGCAATCGAATTGAACCTTTGTTTAATGGTAGATGCGCGGACGCAGTTCCCTCGCGCCACTGACACAGTGAACCTTTTGACCACCGATGCAGACCTACATACGTTTAGAATAGGCCAGATGTAAGTGACTGGCACAAAGCGCATTTTGATCGGGACGTGACAGCTTTCGGAAAAGGTTCGATTTTATTGATCCGTCTTGAAAATATTTATCTAATTTTGTATGTCTGTTTTGTTTCAGGTAATTTTAAACATACAATTTATGTTACTGCTGCAGCTACAAGATTCTATTGTGTACAAGTTATTGTAGGTCAGTATGAAATAAATTCGGGATAAGCAAACAACTGCAATTATGGAATATTTTACTACTCATTTGAAGGAAGTACTTTTCCAACAGAAGGCTTCATAAAACCTGCAAATTATATATATATATATGCAAAAGTTCATACACTTGCTTACCTACGCTTATACGGTAGGCAGAGGCATATCAAAAGCTCACAGTTTACTGATCCTACTTTTAGTTCCCATGAAGTATACATTCTTCATATCTGTATCCGATCACCAGCGTTGCGTTCCTACCGTGGAACCCTTTCTAGCCTATACGGGCCCATAGATATAACCAACAAGTCGCAAAACAATCCACCTGGTGACAGTATAATACAATATAATTGCTCACCAGTCGTGTGGGTGTGTGATAGGTTCCAATCTTCGCTGCGGCGAGGGATCCCTTTAACGATGACCACGCAGTTCCGTACCATCACACAATATTCCGTTTTACAATTCTAGTAAGTCTTTTTACATTTGACAACTACTACGCATATCCGACAAAACTAGTGTTGCCATTATTATATTATGAATTGATTTAAACTTGATGAAATTGAAATTGAAAATTGATGATTTGGTATCGAACAATATCTTTAGTTATAAAGGCTTTAGATTTGTTAGTCATTCCGCTAATACTCACTAACTTCACTAAATGTGAACCGAGAAAGTCAGACGTCAGAATAACGGTGTCTGGAATGCTTTCGTCTTTATCAATAAAATATAAATTGAAAATCATAAAAATCTTCAATTAAGGTTTATTCACTTTATACAGTTGCTAATGTTACTAAACATAAAACTCAATGAAAGGTTATTACTTTGATTGAAAACATCAATAAGTCGGATCGAGACGTTATTTATATAGAATAGTGTATTTTCATTCAATGTGACAGTGACATCACGTCACCGTTAAGTAAATCGTTTTAATAAATCTGTCATAGAGAAATTTATTATAACTTATTCTGATTACTGCTACTGGGCGGGCTATGTATAAGTTGTCAGAATCGTAGAATAAATATAATGTAGCAATACCATATTTTAAAAGAAATATTGTGTAGGTGTATCTAAAATCACGTTTTTTTGTTGTAAAATACATACATACACTTACTGCTATATTTCCGTTACTACCTCGTTGGTCTAGCGGGAAGCGTATGTGACTGCTGATCAAGAGGTTTCGAGTTCGAATCCTTTCGAAACAAAGAGTTTTTTTTTCTGTAATACTTAATAACAACCCGAAGTTTGGCAGTTAGTGTCTTAATCCCCGTGAGCATGTAAAGCCGTAGGCGCCTGATCTCTCTCCGGTCGTGTCGGATAACCGCCCTATCAGATTATGAAGTGAGGAAGTACTATAATATCTCCTGCTATTTGACTGATCTCCGTTGTAACTGTGACCGAAATCAGCTAGGAGTAGGTACATTAACATCACTATATTCCCGAAGGGTGAGGCACAGGTATATTATATGCCATTATTTCGCCAATAAAATTTTCGTAATTCACACACTAGGGCATTGAAGGTAATATAGAGAAGGAATGAAAGTAATGGTAGGAAAAGGGCTATAGGACATACTATAATATCCCTTTACCATACAAATGGATGGAGTTGGATGGCGATAATGGGCTTGAGCCAATTAGTGTAATATCAACACCTGTGAGTCGTCCATTGGGTATTGCCGGAAAGTCGGGGCCCCCTAAATTCTACTTTTTTTGTCAAAAAAACCTTATAGCCCCGTACTCGATGGTTTTGATTATAATTTCGATTATGATTTGATTGAATTCGCAGAAGTGAGCAGACTCCTGCCATCAACAATACATCGAACCCATGTTAAATGAAGTCTAACACGTATCGTAACTTTCATAAAGCCAGACAAGGTTAACCCTTCTCGATCAAAGGGATGAAATATTTTAGCAGCAGCCGAAATTTTAATTATCACATTCTGTTCGAAGATCCCATTTCTCTTGTACCCAATATCTTTTATATTTTAAGACCCTGCTACATATTTCATCGTATAGCTTATTAAGTACTTAACGAGTTTCCATTTTACACCGTAACAAGTGCGATTCAATTCTAGGGTTATAGCTGAAATTGGGGCCGGCGAGATTACTTCGTTAACGGTGACGCCGCGCCCTGATATACAATCTAATGTATGCATGTTTAGCTGTTTTATTATGCAGATTCGTGTGTGTTTGAATATGGAACTGAAAGTAAAGTTGGTCAGTATTATTACTATGTTCCCAAATTAACAGTGTTTTTTATGAGTCACATTCTAAAGAGGTTAATTTAAACTTAAATTCGTTTAAAATAATAAAAACAATTTTCTTATTGAGTAAATTTAAATTTCTGGTATGGTATACTCAAAAATATATTCCAAAATAATTTAAAAAATATGATACTGTTCTATTTCAACGTCCTTTCTCAGAATAGTCATTATGGTTGCAAACAAATAGATAAAAAAAAAACGACTTCCAAAAAACATCCAACGAAAACTCTCTGCCAAAAAAACACTTAAAAGCGTAAAATAAACTGGTTCATGGTGGTTTATTATAATGTGTGCTAGGTACCTAGAATCTGTTTGAAGTGGGTGCCAAGTGACTATCGCTTAGACTTTTGTAATTGTTCGTTTGTGTTCTTTTTGGCTTAGCACCGACTTCAAACAGATTTTAGGTACCTAGCACACATTATAATACTACTATTTAAATGAATAAAGAATTAGGTATAGGTGATTTATGAAGAACCAGTTTATTTTACGCTTTTAAGTGTTTTTTTGGCAGAGAGTTTTCGTTGGATGTTTTTTGGAAGTCGGTTTTTTTTATAAAAAGTTTTTATTCTTCAGTTTTTAGTGCAAACAATCGTAGGTAAGTAGTAAGATGAACTATTTCATCAAATTTCATCATCAATAATACAAATTATATAGTTTAAAAGTTTAATTATATAAAATAAAGTCTATACGTACGTGTAATATTAAAATCATCCTAATCCAATCCCTAACTGTTGAAGAGTTTAACCTTCTATCATCAGCTCACCTAAATAACTTGAAAGTATACGACTGAAGGTCTTTAGATACGTATGAAATTGAAAGAATTATCCTCTAACTCCAAACCGTTGAGGAGTTGTACCTTCCACCTTCCATCATCAGCTTACCTAAATAATTTGAAAGAATACGACTAAAGGTAACATATATACATATGATATTTAAAGATTTATCCTCCAACTCCTAACCGTTAAGGAGTTGTGCCTTACATCATCAGCTCATCATCATAAAATGATGACTACCAGACGCAAATACATAAATAGTAGGTATGTGCCTATAGAAAATGAGGGATTCTCGAGATTTCCCTGGGATCCCATCATCAGATCCTGGTATGGTGGCAATGGGACCACCTCAAGAGCATACCCTTTCGAATACAAAATAAAAATCAAAATCGGTCCACAATTGACGGAGTAATCGGTGAACATACATAAAATAAAAATACATACAGTTGAACATAGAACCTCATCCTTTTTGGAAGTCGGTTAAAAACCATTTCTTATACGATTACGTGTCAATATAGTGTCAAAATTTGAACTCAATCGGTGCAAAACTTTTTCGAACCCTTGAAACTTATACAAACCTACTTAACCCGTCTGTCTGTTCGCGATAAACTCAAAAGCTACTGCTGGGATTTTTATGCTGTTTTTACCAATAGATAAACTGATTCTTGAGGAAGGTTTTTGTATATAATTTGTTACATTTTGGAGTATTATTATCTAAAATAAAACTTCTCAAAGTAACATAGACTACCTATATTATATTTACCGTAAATAATCCGTGCGAAGCCGGGGTGGGTTGCTAGTATAATAAATTATTTAGGTATCAATTACATTGTTTGTAACCAATTTAAATGCAAATGTAATATTCATAACGGCCTACAACTATATATCAAGTTCAAGATCAAGTATCAAGAATTTTATGAGGGTTTATAAGAAATTATGTAATTTTAATCATTTATGTTTATGTTTGATGAAGTGATCTATATTTTAATGAACCGTAATGACCATAGTGGTAATGTCGTTAATGATAAGAACTCTTTGAAAATCGTTTCGCCCACTTGTCTATTTATCTCAAGTGTACTTGCAATCACTTCAGCTACCGTCACGTTGAAGTGTCCTCTTATAGTATGAATGAGAGCAAACTGCCTCAGTTTGCCTAAAATTTTACACTTACTAACTGTTTTGCTTCAACTTGTCGTCAAGAGTTCGAAGATCGAACTTAATTCTTGAAAATGTTGAATACAATATTCAACATTTTCAAGAATTAATTCGATTGAATTAAGTATTTTATGCCATCTACATATGGGAATTAATCAGGTAATAAAAAGATCACTCATATCAAAAAAAAGTATGTGTATTATGGACCTTCTACCTCATGGTACCTCAAGCTTCTGCCTACGGTCATTACGACATGTTGAACACATGAGATAATTCGAAGGCATACAATATTAATTTATTTTCATAACTTCATGCACTATACTCAGGTCTTTTGGCTCAGGGCATTCTCTTCCATTCAATCTTTGGTGGGTATAGAAATATTATAAGGTAAACCACAGAGGTCATATAAACTAAGCAATGAAAATATGTAAATTATATCAAAATCTGTAAGGTGGATGTGTTAATTTGCATAAATCTTAATATATATATTTCTTGTGTGCGTGTGTATGTGACAGAACTCCTCCTAAACGACTGTACCAATTTTGATGAAATTTTTTGTGTGTGTTCAAGGGGATCTGGGAATGGTTTAGATTCAAAAAAAAGACTGGACCGATTTTGATGAAATTTTTTGTGTGTGTTCAAGGGGATCTGGGAATGGTTTAGATTCACAAAAACGTAAACGATGTTACGTGGGTCATAAATATGGCGGTACGAAGTTCGCCGGATCAGCTAGTATTGTATAAAACTATTTTCAAAAGGTCCATATTAATAAAAAAAAATATATAATAATACATTTCTAGTAATTTTAGCTTATGCCAATTGTATTTAGTTCTGGACAACTACAATACAACCTCGATGCACCTACCTTACTTGATCTCTACACTCCCCCAAGGCTGGCTGGTAGAGAATGCCCAGGGCATTAAGTCCGACGATCTACATAAGTACATGAAATTGTAAGTAAATAAATAGATATAAAATATACTAAACCATTTCTCTATTCAAATAGATACGTAACTCGTATTAGTACGAACAACGTGATCTAAGTGACGCGTCTACCCCACGTGACTCCAGCCTGCCTGGTGTTGATGACTCTCAACCGCAATGTTAACACCACTGATACTGATCGACTGATATTCAGACCGCAACACTTCCTAGTTAGTTCTCTATATTGATGCATCTGGTTTTCCGGGATCGAGTGATTCATGGATTAGCATTTCAATGTTGCACTTCTCTTGTTTGTAGACTATTGCGATTTTTTGTAACTTTTTGCTTTGGTGTATATCTAAATGCCATTAACAGGTCTCTTTTAAAAATCAAATGAGGGTATCCTGAAGTGAAAAGTTAAGTTATACAATTTTACGCAAATGTTTTTTAGCGATGATTGAATTTGATGGGATTTTTATTATTTTTTACCCTACGCAATCAATAAGTTTCTATCGATTCGTAAACGATTACCTTTTGCAAACTAGTTTTTGCATGCGGTTCCGGCCGCGTATATGTCAGTGATTGCAGTAAAAAGCCTAAGTCTTTCCTTAATAATTAAAGTATCTCCATGCCAAATTTCATTGATTGATTTATGAATTACTTTGTCTGCACGTTTGGCCTAGTGGTTTAACGGTTTTTGAGAAATAGACACAACCATATCGAATGATTATATTATCAATACTGATAAAAATGGTTATCCTGTTTTTTTTTTCTTTCTTTTTATAAGACAACTCCCGCACTAGGAATAAATCCTGTGTCGCGGGGGACTTTACAAACATACATGAAACGGACACAAAGAACATCCAGACTCAGAACAACAATTTGTGGATCACACAAAGTGTTGTCCTACGTGGGATTTGAACCCACGACACTTGGCGAAGTAGGAAACGGCGTGGTGACCGTTAAACCACTAGGCCAAACGTGCAGTCACATCTGGTGTTGTTATGTACATTTCCTAGCAATATCACAGCAGACAGTTAACTGTTTAGTCTTAAATAAATGCGAACAACTAATATATCGTTTACTCACAAATGATTAAAACGAGTAAGCTTTAGATTATTTGCTGAACATTCACGCAATTTATTACTGTTTAAAACACTCAGTCAGATTGATAGCTTCATTAAACATAGCACTCACCCGTCGCATAGCAACATTTCAATGTAACGGTTTTTTGCATACACATGCTTTCTCCGACATCGTCTGCATTTTTGGCCAAACATAGCACTTTTTCAACACAATTTTGGTTAGAGAACAACAAAAATGTGTATGACTCTCACATTTACATTGTTTGTTAAACACGAAAAGCAAACTGGCGAAGTAAAGTGGCGGTAATTAGTTAAAAAGCAACAGTTACTTGTCCCGTTGACGAAGATATTAAGCAAATATGTGCATACGATGTTCAAGTAGTTTATAATGTTAATATTGATCTATTATCGTGGAGACGCGAAACTGATTAAAAGGCGCAACTTATCGGGCATATGTTAAAAGCCGATCAAAAACGTTTAACGGTAGAGCAAAACCAGTTTTTTACGTTTAAACGAACACTATCTGAATGAGATCTTAGATTACTTTAATCAGGATATACTCAGTTTATATTTATTTTTGTAAGTTTATGATTTCGTGATAAGTTTATTTTAACTTTTTCTCTTCAAATAAACGTTTTCATGAAAGCAATATTTAAACTTAAACTTACAAGTTCTACAGTCAAACTTATAAGTTATCAAAGGAAATGGCAGAAATTAGTTCTTGCGTCAGAAACAGCCCACTGTGCAGAGCATGCATGGAAGCAAAGAAAATCGCTGCTAAGGACCTAATAGACTGCCAAGTGCAGCATCAGACCACCACATGCAGAATATCCAGCTAAGCACACTGGTTCCGCAAGTAACATAAATGCCTCAATAAAATTTTTGGTGTAATTTTTTACTAGGTAAAACATTAAAACTATTTAAAACACCTATCCAACATTACATTATCAATGATACATCGAGACACATAACCGGTTACATTGATTCGTTATTTAAGTAAAAAACTGCTAATACAAATCATAGCTGCGAAGCGCTTGCAGTAACCGATACAAAACGAGTTTGAAATTTAGAACACGATAGTATTATTAATAAGGATGATACAGAAAAAGTCGGTTATAGTGTTAAACTAACGATTTGGGTGACAGTGGTCTACATAAGTTTGACAACGATAGGTTTGAAGAGGTTGCACTAGTGGGTGCTTTTTACTGTTGTTGGTACTTAAAGCTTGTCTTGATATAGCTTTAGGAGTAATAATGTCAATTCTTTCTTTCTTTTAAAAGACAACTCCCGCACTAGGAATAAATCCTGTGTCGCGGGGGACTTTACAAACATACATGAAACGGACACAAAGAACACCCAGACTCAGACCAACAATTTGTGGATCACACAAAGTGTTGTCCTACGTGGGATTTGAACCCACGACACTTGGCGAAGTAGGATTCATTCCTAGTGCGGGAGTTGTCTTATAAAAAGAAAGAAAAAAAAACAGGATAACCATTTTTATCAGTATTGATAATATAATCATTCGATATGGTTGTGTCTATTTCTCAAAAAGTATCATTAAAGTTTATAACTCAACACACAGAGAGGTAACTATAAAACTATTAACCGATCGAATAAAGACCGTTAGAATAAATCGACAAAAACTCATGGCAGAATACATGTATCCCTGTAGTCACGTGTTTATAACTGACCTGTCTCTTCTAAGTCTGAAGTCTATTTATTCACTGGAGTGATGTATTGATGTGGATATTTTTACAAAATTTCTACTCAATCCGACGACCTATACAACAACTCTGACAAGTAAAGACAGAAGAAAGTGTTCAAACCATGCAATTATCAAATCAAACAATAGATTAGCATATAGAAATTGAAAGGCCACATAAATGTCACCCATCCAGAGAGTAAAGGGATGTCCTAAGTGAGGTTAACTCAAGTTTAGCATACATCGATCGTTCACTTTCCAATACTTTACATTGTAAAGGTTGTGACTTTCCAATACGTTTGTTATTTGCGATACTATCGTTATGTTATACGAGTATTTTCACTCCTTTGTGAAATTATCGCATCAGCGATGAAGGGATCTGACCTTAGATTTAGAGTGAACTATCAATAGTACTTTCTGTGTACATTGGTCTTGTACAAACAGAAGTTAATTAAGTTCTATAGAAGTTTCGGTTTAGATTTCTGATATTTCAGTAGACTTTAATTATATCATGACCTTTCTTAAATATACTTCTGTAGCAACTCCTTTGAAAACATGATGACAGCTGTGATAAAACGACAAAAAATGTGTGATCTAAATAATTTAAACCTGTCGCTTCTACATATCTTACTATTGTTGTTTCAGTAACTCGTACTTCAGTAAATGTTTAAGAGTGAGAAACAGTTAAGATTGAATGAGATGTTTATGTATTTTTTCTATGCACAAAATGATACCTGATGATAAAAGTTAAATTATCAAGTCACTCGTTAGTAAATATCAAATTAATTTAATAAAAATACCTAAAGCTTTAAACCCAAATTATCTTCTCTGACAATGTGTAATTCTCTTACATATTAAGTCGTAGTTTGATTGTAATCGCCTTCATAATAACCGTAACTGAAGCTAACTAATAAATTGTAGCTTGTAATGAGCTTGTGCGGCTACCGAAGACCTGCTAGTCTGCACACATCGTTACCACACAAGCTTTACGATCACCGAACAATATTTACGGTGTAATATTGAACCTCCTCATTTATTAGTTGTGATTGTGTTGGGACTTTGTCGTACTTATATTTGTGTACGTTGTTTGTTTACAGCGTGCTTGTTAGTAAATTTAGTTTTAATAACTTTTTTTTTTTTTTTTATGGTTATGGGGTTAAATTGGCATCTTAGGTTGTTTGCTTGACTGTTATTTGCGTCATGTAATGGGATTAGAGTTTTTTTATATTTAAGAAATACCACATGCATATAGTCGTTGCTTTTGTTAACATGATATCTTTTACAGAAAGAAATATAATTATATTCGATCTGTTTCTCTGTGTTAATACACACATCAAAAGTGTCTAGGGATCAACATATGTGTCTAGGGATCAACATATATTTTTGCAATAACTTTTCTCCTGATTGATATTAATTAAAATTTTCTTTAAGGATTCATCAAGTAAAGTGTTTTCGTTTGTCACAGTAACGATAAACCAAGTCACCTTTGCATTAATAAAGAAATTTGCCATTTTCCTAATAAAAGGATTTTTGACATTTGAACCACTAACATTAAAGTTCGAAAAAAAGACTGAAATAACAGTTTTCTTTAAAATTTTATTAGGTAACTTAAACAATTAATAATCCGTGTTTCTACCGCGAACACTAACATAAGAACATCGGTTTGGCATACTCAAAATGAGTTCATCCAAATCACGCTGTGGAATGGCCGCCCATGTTCGTTGCAACAACAAGAAAAGGTCTTCTTGCCACTGGATACCCTCCATATTCGGCAGAGCTCTTCTCTGTAGCATATCCCATGCATGCTCAATCGGGTTCAAGTCTGGCGACTGAGCAGGCCAGGGCCAAAGCCACATCTCAATCTCAAGAAATCCGCATAAAAATGCTTGATCCCTAGACACTTTTGATGTGTGTAAATGAAATATTCGTTAGTTTGTGTCAAAATAAGTTTATGTTATACTTTTTTGCAGACCTTACTTAGTAAAGCGCAATGGTGTAGTTTCTAGTTCTAGTAACAATAACATATGAATAATAATACTGTTGAAAGTTAAAATGAACTTAAATATTTATGAGAAATTCCCGAAAATATTCTCATATGTAAAAGAATGTGTATGAATACACATACAATAACCACTTAGGTATTAGTGAAAACGACAAGGAAAGGTGCAAATATCTCAATCTTTTTTTTTACATTATCAAGTTTGGGTAAACCGCAAAACATCGTCAGTTGTCTTTTATAATAAGTAATTGATCGTAGTCCTAATTTTAAGACATATTACAAATTCAAATTATACACTTTTTGTAAAGGATTATGTTACCAGTAGCTTGGGACACAGGACCTACTTTGAACCCGGACCATTTAATTTCAAGTCCATGATGTAAATATTCTAGGAAAAAAATTTGGGAAATAAGACATTTAGGATTCCATGCGGGGCTTAACACTAAAATATATTTATTATGGGACTTATGTAGATACCTACACTCCAGTCGAAATTTAATATTTTTACGACCAAGTTTACGACTTTGGGTCTTTGCTGTGAAATATGAGTCTTATTTCTGGAATACTTTGCAAGTCTGAAACAGTTGCCATGCTATGTTTCATAAAATGGGTGAAACTAATGTGATTGTGACTTATGGTTTTGATACCTTTGAGTGCAACTTTTATGCCATTACTAAAGGAGCACCTCATATGCCACTTACATTTAAGTCTCAGGTTGTTTATCTTCTGTCACTTGACTCCTGTCAATCTTCTTTTCCATCTATGTACACTTAATTGTTATTTGGTTCAATACATTCGGATAGGTTTTTTATTATAAACTTTAACTTTTTTTTATCTAACAAATGTAGTACGTTTACGTTTTTCTTTATTGTAACGAATTCGAATTCTTTTTCCGAGCGTTTTAGTCCAAGATCCCAGGGTCACCAGACGTCACGTATTTTCTGACGAACGAAATGTGGACGATTGGGTAGTGTTACTATGTAATAAGATCGCATGCATACCTGCTAGCTTGCTTAGACGGCCTATTTTCAGATATCAGGTAATCTAAGTACATAACAACTTTACTTACCTCACGTAAATTCTCCAAGCTGATTTTCACATAGATTTTGGACAGTATCGTTAGAAATAAGTCGTCAATAGTCCCAGACACTTACCGTCAGCCGTAACAGGTAAAAATATAAAATTCAGATAAATAATGGTAGGCATGCGATCTTAGTACATACTAACACTACCTAATCGTCCACATTTCGTTCGTCAGAAAATACGTGACGTCTGGTGGCCCTGGGATGGGATCTTGCTCTATTTTGAATCGTATGTCAAATTAGTATTGCTATCAAATTTTTTATTTCGATACGAAAATTTTAAGTAGATTAATCAATATCTAAGATTCATTTACCTATTTAGTTGTATACAATAAATAAATACAAGCGAAAATACTAATAGCATGTTAAAAAGATTGTACTTCGGAAAAGAACAATGTTATACAACGTTTTAAACACCCTTGGCTTAAAACGATTAGAAACTCATCAAACAGGACGATCATCCATTTAAAAGTCATACCCGTTAAATAACAGCTGACGGTGAACATCTTGACCCATTAAGACATTCCTTGTCTCGTGCCCAGTTAAATAACACTTGCAATGCTACAGGTTTGTTCTGTAACATACCATAAAATTAAATATCGCATTCCTTGCAGTAATGGCGATTACTGTTTTTGCGCCCGTGCAGGTGATCAGACATGCCGAGGAATGGCGAACTGTTCCAAGCACCTGCTTATGTAAAAATATTGTATCTATATTTAGTTTTTTTACGCTTTTGTTTGTTGGTTTTTGGAGACAAAGAAGTTTTTAGGTTTCCGTATAACAATGGAAATAAAAACCTGTGTTTCAAATCGGTAGATTCGCGTGTCCGTCAGAACAAAAAAGAAGCTCCAGTGTCTGTTCATCCGCTACAAGTATTCAATCAATTAGGCGAACAATGAGCGTTTTAACCGGAACATTTAAGATGGTTTTCTTAAGTACTGTAATGTTTTACAGGATATCTCTCAGTTGCCATAGCCCCCTTTACGGACGTCCTCCAACATCTAACATAGGTTTCTATCTGACCGCTTGTTAATTTTATGTTATCCTCCCATCTCTTTCCCAAGAGCATAGACCAACTAAAGTGAAATGGACAGGCTTTTTCTACTGCATAGTTTCCAAGAAAATGGAGCAAGATACTTAGTGAATGGTACCCAACAAATGGTAATAATAAGAACAGGAATTCAACATGTCTTAGGTCTTCTTCTCTTTCGTGTCGCTTTTGGCAGAACGGTCGTGGTCACATGTCCTGATAGTTTTAATTGATTCAATTTGTCAGACAATTCCTTTTCCCAGCAATGCGTTATACAGCAGAATATACATGTGTATGTAACATGTGGTAATGATATGATTAATATTTTATCTGCATGTATTAACGCATTATAATTTACCCGATACACTCAATGCCTGCTTTTGTATCACATATTAAAAATGATCTTTATATCCGTCATGATTGTTTAATCACTGATAATAATTATATTGCTGTTTGAGATCTTACATCCAAAGATAGACTTGCTTTATTGAATCACTACACCTTTTTTATATTTTTATAACCCTTAGAACAAATAAAGTCATTTAGTCAAAAATGTCGCTTAAGAAAATAAAGTTGATTTTCGAAATAAAACTTTATTAAGTACTCTTTTGCTTAACCTTTTAAAACATAATAATGACATAAAATGGCATCATTTATTCTGCAATTAGGTTACATGAACACTTTTACAAGTAAAACTTTTTTGAGCAGTTTTTTTCTTCTTTTATGTTTGGCCCTGCCAAAATGAATCCAAGAGTGGTGGTCACCATGGTCACCGCGAATGCAGACAATGCAGCATGGTGGTGGTGACCACACCATGGCGGGCTAGTAATGCTTCTGCATTATTGGGCCTCCGGTCTCGCACTTATCAACGAAACACGACAGCACGATCGCTGTCATTTTACGTTTATCTTCTGTGCGAGGGTAGTACCGCCCCGGTCGAGCCAGCCCGTTCATGCTAAAATCAGCGTGGCTCTACTACCTTGTATGTTGTGTTCCATAGCTATGTACTTATAAATTTTCTTCAAATTTTACAATCGCAAAGTATTTTTAGCGACAACCCTACTTAGTACTTTCCTTCCGTGCGGTTCAAGAATGTCAATTAACAAATTACAAACAGCCGAGCGGCGCACGCGTTCATGTATACTATTATCGACTGTTCTGTGTGTTTGTCTCTTTGTTTGTTTAACCTCTTCTTCATTGATATGTGTACATTGCAATATAACTGCCGTTATGATTGTTCTGCAGCTAACGTAGTTGAAAGGCATAATTATTTCTTGAGCTATCTTTGTTAAGCAACACTGTAACATCAGCTAGTTTACTGAAATGGTGGATTTACTATTTCTGTACAAATAGGTAAAATTTTAGATGATGATGATTGCCTTGATGAGATTCTTCATTCAACACCGTGAGGTTTCATATTTAGTGTACTTAGTGTTTTGTGGGAATGGTAGACTCCTGTCGGGGTTTTAGATAGCTGTAAAATTATTGCTGGTTAAAATAATTTGGGTAGACGATCGATTTGCAGTTCATTCAAAAATACTACTCGGATTGTTTGAAGATATCCTTGCCGTTATGATTGTATACATATGTTCGTCATGTTCGGAACAATGCGACGCGTTTTAGTCTCGGCACACATTACTTTATAAATCAAAACCAACAGACAAACAAAGGCATGTGGTTGCCCTAGTGTTAAAGGTAATGAGATTTCATGAATCCACAACTTAGTATGCAGTGTTGCTTGGCAATGTCCGATGTTTATAAATAGTACTGATTAGTTCGTTTAATTGGAAACTGTGATGCACCGTGTAGACAAGACGATAATTATAAAGCTTAGCTTTTTGCCTGCTATGTACTTCATTAGGGTTGGCGATTTATTTTTCGCCAATTATGTTAGCGAATAGTAAACTAGCTTTTAAAGGTATTTTAACCGACTTCAAAAAAGAAGTAGGTTCTCAATTCAACTGTATTTTTTTATGTTTGTTACCTCAGAACTTTGGACTGGGTGAACCGATTTTGATGATTATTTTTTTATTTGAAAGCTGATGCTTCCCAGTTGGTCCCAGTGTGGTCCCAGTTTAATTTGGTCCACGTCTTGAAGTAGTTTTTTTGTATTGTTTTTATTGTTGTTAGTGATTGCCCACGGCTTATTAACCGACTTCCAAAAGGAGGTTCTCAATTTCATCGGTATTTTTTAACCGACTATTACATTTGGCTTGGCACCGATTTCAAACCTATGAATAGGTAGCACATACAAATAATAGTGTTTCATCAATATTAAAGGTTTACATACGAGGTGTATTTAATTAAATCTTTACTAAGTTATTTTATACTTTTTAGTTTTTGAAGTGTGTTTTGTAAACGATTTTTTTTTCGTGATTCTAACTTTTAAAATGACTAACTCACAAACAACAACAATAAAAAAAATCGTAGTAGTTGCTTACAATATTAAAAAGCACTAATTCCCAAAGTTCAAGTTTGAAGTCCCAGCGTTTTCAGTTCTGTGTCGATGAATGAGTAAGGTAGGGCGAGTAACTTTATGTCTAGATTTAAAATCTCAACGTTTACTTTATCTGGACCCAATGCCATTAATGTTTTCAAGATCAAAGATATACATCTTTTATCTGTAAAGATGTTATACTTAAGATATAATTAGAAATAATACTGTTTTCATGTCCGTGCATATGATTACACGCTTTGACTATAAATGTCGGCCGCGAACGCATAACGGTGTTTAGTTCGTTTAGACTGGTAAAACATATTATCTTTTTAGTTTTATATTATAACTAGCTGACCCGGCTAACTTCGTACCGCCATATTTGCATATTTGTCTCAGCTTCCCACAGGCAGTGTACAGTCGCGGACAAAAAAAATACTTTTCCCGTTATCTTTTTTTTTTCTATCTAGCAAAAAAAAAAAGAATCAAATCGGACTATGTGTTATTGAATTACAACGAAGTACATATTTTGACTTTCATCCCCGCTCTCCAGGAAACTGTGCTGAATTTCGGGATAAAAAGTACCTACCTCGTAGTATGAACTCAAATCATGCCAAGTTTCATTTTAATCCGTTCAGTAGTTTCAGCGTGATGCGCGGCCAAGATACAGACAGACAGACAGACAGACAGACGGACAGACAGACAGACAAAAAGTATCGATAACAGAGTGCCCCGCAAAAAAAAATTCAAAATATCTTCAATGTACAGAATTTGACCTGTTACATTTTTATTATAAGTATAGATGTAAATGAAGGACATTCTTTAAACAATTTCTTAAATATTTATGATCATCCTATAATGTTGTCACAACAAAGTCCCAAACCTATAAACACCTAAAAGTTACATAACCTAGCAAACCTTTAGTTCATCACGTAGGTCTACTTTAAAACTGACATCCTCAAATGACTTCAGGGCATTGCACGATTTGGGATCCACGTATACCTATTTATAAGAAATCAATATATAATATGATTTAAATCATAATTATCATGATCGGGCCATTTCCTAAATTTATTTGTAGTCCTTAAAATGTATTCCTTGTCGGAAAAAGTTGCGGTAGTTTTATTGCCTATCGCTTGACTGACGTGATTTTAAAAAACTGAATTGAACTAAGGAAAAAACTTCCTGGAAACATATTGCACAAGGCGGACTTAATGCCACAGGCATTTTCTTCCAGACAAACCTTTGGGTGTTGCGGCAGGTGTATGTTTGAACAAGTAAGACGAGAGACTATACAAATTATTTTATAAAACACAATGATTCCTACAGATAATAGGTGCTAGCTATGCATCTTCCTAATATTATAAATGCGAAAGTTTGTATGGATGGACGTTTGTTACTCTTTCACGCAAAAACTACTGAACGGATTTGGATGAAACTTTACAGTAATATAGCTTATACATTAGAATAACACATAGGCTACTATTTGCAGCGATAACCGACATACACGCGGGCGGAGCCGCGGGCAACAGCTAGTACATAATAAATCTATATATATAAAAGCGAAATACCACTCACTTATTAATCACGAAATCTCAGAAACTATAACACCTACAAACTTGAAATTTGGCAGGTAAGTTCCTTATAGGGTGTAGACCTCCGCTAAGAACGGATTTTACTAAACTCCACCCCTAAGGGCGTAAATCAGGGGATGAAAGTCTGCGTGGGCGAAGCTGCGTGCAAAAGCTAGTACCTAATATAAATCTTTATCCAAATAAATGTGTTGTGGATTATGAGTATTAGATCTTAAAAGAGTATAATATCTATACTAATCTATCTATATACTATACTAATATTTAAAGCTGAAGAGTTAATTGTTTGTTTGAACGCGCTAATCTCAGGAACCGCTGGTCCGATTTGAAAAATTCTTTCAGTTTTAGATAGCCCATTTATCGAGGTGGGCTATATATCATCACGCTAAGACTAATAGAAGCGGAGCACGAATGAAGAATGTTACAGAACGTGGGTAAATTTTTACGCCAAGGGTAATAGGAAACGCAAACGACGTTGCGTGGGTCAGCTAGTACACTATAAAAGTGTTATTCTAATCACTCCGTCAGCAAGTCTCTATAGTGCTACGGTATTTTAAGTGTGTATGGGTATGCCCCATACGTCCGTTCTGTGACTACAGAAGCCTCAAGATAGGCTAGAATTATTAACTAGCCAGCAATATAAAGATATTGAAAGTTACCATACACGTATCTTAAGATTTTGCTTACATCAACATAGGTTTCTGCTATAATCTTAAATGAACTATATTTTATTTATTTGTAGAGAAGAAAACACAATCTACCATATATGGTCTCTTTCCTTTTTTGAACACGGAAACCATAAATAATAACACAAGTGTGCCACAAAATGGTAAATTGTATGGTAGAGAATACCTTAGTCCTCCAATGCACCTAAAGTGCATGACGTATCACTACACATTATAAAACAAAGTCCTCCGACGCGCCTGTCTGTCTCTTTGATAGCGGCAAACTCAAAAGCTACTGCACGGATTTTGATGCGGTTTTTACAAATACATGTAGATGCGTATAGGTATAATTTGGTATTTTTTTGAATATATTAGCTAAAATATAACGATATTAGTCGAAGACGTCGGAAAATACTAAGCCGCGCATCTTCTTAGGGTAACATAGGCTATATTATATTTTCCGTAAAAAGCCCGTGCGAAGGCGAGGCGGGTTGCTTGTAATAAATAAAGTGATAGTTTTCAGCGAGATTGGTATTATCACACAATGCTATTCATGATAACACTCCTGTATTACATCACAATGACATTTCTTATATGTGTTTTGAACATGTTTGCCATATTAGCTTTAAGGTTACCAGTCAATGTACAAGCACCGAATAGATGACTTACGCTTTGATGTAGACGTGGTGGTTTTAATAAGTAGTGATTACTCTAATACTCGGAATGAGGTAGTTAGAAATTTACTATGTATCACTTGACTCTTAATCGTAGCAATTGTGCTAATCGTTTAGAAACCTAGATGGGCGTGATCCCCGATACTAAATAACAGGTAAATACTAGTATTTTAAGCACGCGCTTCTAGACTTTTGATTATTGATATTAGGTACTTCATTTCGAATGAGAGTTGAGTTCTTCACCTACTTTCTGTAGATATAACTAGCGGTTAGTCTGACATATAAATAAAATGTAGCTTTAGAGTGCTAATAAGTATTAATTTACTCGTAGTTTCACGCTACAGTGATGATGTCAGGGATGTATTGAGGATACGGAACCACTAGAAGATCAGTCTCGTCGGCAAAAGTAAGCATGCGAGTCATTTCACATCACAACAGTCGCTCGTTTTGTCCTATATTAGTGGCCTTTCAAGTTTGTCCCATATTAGTTCGGCTATGAGCCACAATAAGGAAGGATTTTGTATTCCGTTTCTATGTTAACGATTAAACTGCTTCTGTAGCTGACACGATCAGTTATAGTACTTTCTTTAACTGATCATGTCAGCAACTTGGACATATCCGAGCTAAAAGAGCTACCCGAGTAACTGTTCTACAGTTCTAGCTTGGCACTATTACGCAACAACCTGTTTGATTAACAGACGATGCGGTTCTTTGTAGAACCGTTTTAGGGATCCCTGGTAGGGTAGGTTAAAGTATACCTATACATAGTAGTGTATATGAGCTTTCATAATAGTAGGTACTAGCTAACCCACGCAACTTTGCGTCTCTTTTTAATAATGCTCGGTTTGTATTGGTCTAAGCGTGATGTATCCTATCTTTGGCACGCCAGCGAAACCCACATCTATACTTATAATGAAAATTTAACAGGTCCAATTCTGTACATTAAAGATATTTAGAATTTTTTTTTGGTATATTTTATATATCGATCTTTATAATCGATACTGAAGCCAAAACTGTAATTTTTGTCTGTCTGTCAGTCTGTATCTTGGCCGCGCATCACGCCAAAACTACTGAATGGATTCAAATAAAACTTGACATGATTTGAGTTCATACTACGAGGTAGGACATAGGATACTTTTTATCCCGAAATTCAGCACGGTTTCCTGGAGAGAGGGGATGAAAGTCAAAATATTAATAATATGGTATAATATACTTAGTTGTAAATTAATAACACATAGTCCGATTTCATTCATTCTTTTTTGCTAGAAAGAAAAAAAATAAAAGATAACGGATATTTGTTTTTTGGCCGCGACTGTACACTGCCTGTGGGAAGCTGAGACAGATATGTAAATATGGTGGTACGAAGTTCGCCGGGTCAGCTAGTTTGAAATAAACGTGAAAATCGGTTAGGTAATTTTGTAGTTCATCATGAGCAATAACGTCACACGAGAAATAAAAATAATAGATATAAGGTTAAGTTTTAATGCTTCAAATGTTGGGATTCAAATCTTCATTCCGATCATCTCGTTCCTACAAATGAGTTCACTAATCGCAAGAAGGCAAAGGCAACACCGGTACATATATACATCATAATTATCCTCTGTAACAAATTTTCGTCAACAACCCATAATGTCCCACTGCTGGGCTCGGGTCTCCTCTCAGGAGGGGGTTAAGGCCATACGTCCCCGCGCTGCGCTGGCCGAGTGCGGGTTACAGACTGGCATAACAACGTTGTGGCTACGTAAATCTTGCCGTTGGATGTTTTAACAAAATTTTGTTATATCCAATTTTATGTGTTCGCAAAGCTATCAATATTCGGCGATGGGTCATCGACCGTTACTCGGTTGTATATATAAACCTTACCATGTGTTTTTTCCAATAAAATTGCAAGTTAAGTGATATGATTTGAAAATCAAAAAATAAATTAAAACATTTCTTTTATTGTGAGTGACCAATAAAGCGAAAACTGAGAAACACTTCATTATTTTCCAAAAAATGATACGTAAAAATAAATTAAATTAAAAAGCTTTTTAAAAACAAGCTTTTACTGGAATGCCTCGAGACGAATCAAACGAGTCCAAACTCGATGATGTTGCGACGTTTCTTTACAGATTTCCTATGGCCACCTTCCAGCTCTACCATCAGATCAGCTCCATGGCATTTATAATATTGTATTGTCACGCTGTATACACATGCTTGCAAAATTTCAGCAGAATCGGTTGAAGATATCTGCTTCAAAATTGAGTTGCAAGATTCCACCCGACCATACAAGCATACATACATAAATTGCAAGTTAATATAAAGCTTGTAATGATTTAATTCTTTGATTAGTTCTATGTAATTTAGAAAATCTCCATATTAATCACTTCTCTTTAAGCTGCTAAAATACTAAAAGTACAAAATTTCCTCCGATAGAGATATTAAGTTTAATGCATAATAATATTTTAAATTTTATTAGAAACAAGTAACAGTACGTTACTTTAACAGTTAGAGAGCCATATATAATAAGCTTATCATAATTTATGCAACATTAAAATAGTCGAAGCTTAGACTTTTATTGCCGGGCAATAATTATCGCCAATAAAAGCGTGTATGCAATATTGTAATATCTCAGCGCAACACATTCTTGCGACGATCGAGTGATATTTATGTGAGGTTTCATAGTATAAGCTATATTTACTTAAGACGAAAACTTATGGCATAATACTCTGGATAATGTACCTCGGGTCAGTAAATGTCCTATAAGACATAGCGTTGAAATACTTCAGGAAAGAAAGTCGATTTTTCTGTGTACATAGTACATTTTAACAGCGCATCGCACTGTATCGGTATTATTTTGTGGACCACTTTCTTCTGTAAAGTGAAAAGGAAGCGACAAGAATTTAAATATGTGTAAGATTATTTTTAAACTTCCAAAGTATCTGTTAACGTTGTCTGAAAGAGATTTCTTACTACTGTTACGAATAATAATCTTCAAGCCTTATCTGCGCACACAAATACACACACACTTCTTATCGATCTCCTGAGGCAAGGAATAATGGACCTTATCTCTATATGCATAGTGTCGGATATCGATTGGTTCTTGCCTAATTATTATTAACTTTGATTATTTTTATTAGCGTCTTTACGAGACGACTCTCGTGTTTTATCGTAGGTTCTAGAAATGTAGGAATAATAATTATATGAGTATAAATAGAGCGTCTCCCGGACCGCAGAGTTCAGTACAGTTTGAGCTATAGTGAGATAAACATCGAAGTGATATCAGCGATCAACCTAGCGACCTCGGCGACCTTTAAGGATTGTAATTCAGAGTAGTATTGTGATTTTAATAGTGGTTTTAATAAAGTCTCTTTAACACGTCAAAAGGCTTCTCTCTCAAATAAATCGAACCCTAACACGTAACACTACATATCGAACTTTTTATGTATTCTCATTTAACTTTGTAATATGGTGTGTAAATATATTTTTTTTATCTATCTATCCGTATTGATAAATTAAACCATACATGGTTTTTTATGGTTCATCCGAAAAACTTACCGATTTATACACGTCGTAATAAGGTCAAACCTATCTTATTCAAATGCAGAAATTGTGATAAAATATAATTACACTTAAAAAAATCTGTTAAAACTACTAAGAATTTACTAGTTATAATAGCCTGCAAAAGCTAGTACATCGCGAAAACTCAGGACTTTATAATGGCTCGCAAATACGATAACAAAAATTTGGGGACCAACAGGGAACCAATTATACCTATGCCATATGCCTTCAACCCACCTGTGTATTCAATGCATCTTCTTTCCATAGTCTAAATTGAAGTGGCTTCCACTATCTGTTCGCTTAGATCTTTTAAACTACTCAACTAATTTTAATGCGTTTCCAGCAATAGATAGAGTGATTCAAGAGGAAGGTTTATATGTGTGCATTACTGTGCATGCTATAGTAGAGAAATCCAAGAATTTTAAAGACTTCCTTGTGAAGCCAGGCGGGATCACAAGTAAAATATGAATAAATAAACAACTACCAGTGAAAGACAACTATTAATATACCATAAAAAAAAGTAAAAACTAAAACCCAACTACGACAAAAAACGATGCTGAAAAAGTATAAAACAAGTTTGAAAAGCTGTAGTCACACGTTGTTAAAGTGTTATGGTGCGTTTCTATGTTACGTGTGACTACGGCTTATGAAACTTGTTTTATACTTTTTCAGCGTCGTTTTTTGTCGTAGTTGGGTTTTAGTTTTTACTTTTTTTTATTTAAAATGTTTTGGTGCCGTTATTAATATATAATATATATATATATGAAATGTACAAGTAACGCCCTTTCCAATGATACCAAACACGGCATATTTATCTCAAATTTATTTTTTAATACAGTACTTTATGTCGGCTAGAGGGCGCCACATTAGATTCAGTGACACGTCATATAGCCTATAACCAGCGGACGATCAAGACGCTTCTAACGATACGTCATTTGTCCAGTTCTAATAAGTGGTTAAGGAGCTATAAGGGAACAAATGAACATACATACATACATACATAGCCTGTCAAAATCATAACCCTCCTTTGGCTTTGGCGTAGTCGGGTAATTATAGAGGTGCACACTTTAGCACATTATTAGAAAATTTTATAAACTCTCAGTTTCTCGATAAATGTAATCGTGTTTAAAGATACCTTAGTGCATACTTATCGTCACGAACTTTGAGCACTGTCACTAGATAAATGTCACTACTTCTTACTATTTTTCACGAATATCCTAGAGTTTTCTTCCACTTTTTCTTTTCATTTAGTAACTTTCCCATCAAATGGTTAAAGTTAAAATTTTCCGTTGATAAATAAATAAATAAATATTTGGAACATTTAACACACAACGCCATCTAGTCTCAAGCTAAGCAGAGTTTGTGTTATTGGGGTATACCCAAACTAGACAACTGATATAAATACATATATACTTTTTTTTGTAAATACGTACATATTATACATAGTAAACACCCAAACTCCGAAACAAATATCTGCAGATCATACAAACTTTTGGTCCGTCCCGGAAACAGAACCCGAGACCTCAAGCACAGCAGTCGCATATGCATTAGGTACTCTTCCCGAGTGCTTTTTTAAAATTAAAGACATTTCGTCTAAAAACCTTTTTGATACACGTTGGTTGATGGAACGACAGGGTTATTATTAATGATAATGTTCCCAAAAAAGGACGTTAACCGATTTTCGTAGGATAATAAGCGGAACCTAAATATGATTTTAGACAAAATAAAAATGGAGAATAAAATTCCTCGTAAACTACCTGTATCAAATTAAATTATACGTATTCCATATGAATTAAGGCGTGGGAACGGTTCGCGAGCAGCCGTGACCGCGATGTTAACGCTCTATATCACAGAAAATGAACTAATTATGTATTTCTTCACTCGTACTTTTTATTTTCTGTCATACATTATTTTGATAAGATACCAGTTTGTTAATTTATCATTTTAATAATAGTAACTGGATGACAGAGTTTTGCTCGGTATTTTTTTTATTGGTATATATTCTAAAAACAAAGGATTCTGAGGATACCGGAGGCCCCCACCCCTACCTCCCCCCCCATCCCTAAAAGTCCGGCACCACACTTGTGACGCTTCTGGTGTTGCAGGTGTCCATGGGCGGCGGTAATCGCTTACCATCAGGCGATACGTCTGCTCGTTTGCCCGCCTATTCCATAAAAAAAAACGAATCCTAGCTAGATCGATAGCCCCCGAAACCTCCTGCATACTAAATTTCATGAAAATTAGTGGAGCCGTTTACGAGATTCAGATTTATTTTATGTATTAGAATTGCTCGTTTAAAAGTAACTAATTTGACTAAGGTGTCAACTACCCTATTGTTGTTCTGAGTCTGGGTGTTCCGGCTTTGTTCCCGTTACATGAATGGTTGTCATGTCCCCTGCGGCACAGGATATATTTTCTTAGTGTTGAAGGCTCTTTGAACATGATAGTCATGTTTCTAATATACAAAATATTACAGCTTGCTATATATACCAATACTGAACCAATTTTGGCAGTGCCTTTGAGATCCATTTGAGAGAAAAACGATCTCATTCTGTGTTTTTAACTCCTTGTCCATTTCGAGCCAAGTAAATACTAAAAAGAACTGTTTTACAGTACCACATTATCAGTAGCTGTTAATATATAATTATTACTATAAGAAGTTTAATATATTTTTTCCGCCTTGCATTTAATATTATGGCAATCATCTTGCCAATGTAAAAGTTTCCTGCCAAATTGAACGGACTCGTAAGCTCTCAAATGTATGAATTTTCTTTTCATTATAATTAAGTAGATAAACGCTTTATTCTTATTTCTTTCAGTTATCACTTTCATCATCATTTTGTGGTTATTCGAAATTTTATATCAATAGGTAGGCATATCAAACCCGAAAGAAAAAGGTTCAAGAGTTTAGAATCCCGCGCTGGAAAGCGTAGCATAAGGCTACAAGGTGGATAGAGGAGCTGATAAAGATCGCTGGTCGATGTAGGCTGCAAATCAGAGCAGAAATGAAATGATAAGAAATGAAATGATAAGAAATGAAATTCTCTCAGCCCTAGCATGGCCACTGCCGGGCATAAGTTTAACAATGGACGAGAAATTATTGCTAAGTAACTAAACTATTCTTTTAGGCCATCTGGTAGAAAACTATCGATCAGCATCGTAGATGGTGCCTAACTATGCCTATCGCAGTTCACTGTTGCCTCATAGGCCATGGCATAAGCCTCTCCAACTACCTATCCGGTTTGTTAAATTATTTTGTAAAAGATAGAGTCTTCATTAAGCGCAATTATTATTAAGCCTTAGGATGACATAAACACAGATAAAATCGCGAGAACGGGTGGTCTATTATATGTATAGTTGTCAAGTTCAAACTAGAACACGCATTAAAGCTCTGTATGCTGTAATTATAACCGGAGATCTAGACGCCGATTTGTATATTATTTTTAAATTGTAATGTCAAGTGACGTTTGCCAGATTTATATCTTCACAGTCTTGTTCTTGGATACAAATGAGGAGTGTATTGTTCTTGAATGTAGATGTTTTTACAAATACATTGATAGTCATAACTTAAGACGTCTAGTAGCCGGCTATACCTAGTTGGCAGAGCCAGTTCCTATGCTATAATAACCAAACCACTTGCTTACTGTGGGATAGCCACGTTTCGGTATGAATGGGCCAGCTCGACCGCAGTGATACCACGGCCTCACAGAAAACCGGTGTGAAATAGCGCTTGCACTGTGTTTCACCGAGTGAGTGAGGTCCATACCCCAACCCCTCCCCCCCTCCCCATCCCCAAAAGGCCGGCAACGCACTTGTGACGCCTCTGGTGTTGCGTGTGTCCATGGGCGGCGTTAATCACTTACCATCAGGTGATACGCCTGTTCGTTTCTACTATTCCATAAAAAAAACTTATAAATCCATACTAATATTGGAAATTGAAAAGTAACTATGTCTGTCTGTTACCCCTTACGGCTAAACCACTGTTTGCCAACAATGGTTTGGTCCCATTCCATTTGTAGATCTATCTCATATGCCAATTTTATAAAGCTACGTTTAATTTTAAATTGACGAAAGAATACTAAGCAAAATAATATTTTATCTTTAACTAAGACTCCCGACCGTGTTACCTTTGAATATCTTGACGTCATTGGCAGCCATTTGGTGATTGTGTGTCACGGAGAACATACACGTTTATATTCAATCCGTTTTGTATTAAAACTGTGTAATACATCATCGGCTTATCTCTACTCTTAGCATACAGTATGGCTCATTTGAATACCGCCAGGGATACAAGAAACACATATTAACATTCATTTTGTTTGGGTAATGGTAACGGTAGATAGAATACAATAAAATAAAAGCAAAGTATCCATGTACAGAATATAATTTATGTAAAAATTTAAGTAGAAGATAACCCCGTTTTACGCACGCAAAGAAGCTGCCAATACAAAAATCACATAATTACAGTGGAGACAAGTAATCGGACTAAGTGTTATCGTATGGATAATATAATAATTTAATAAATGAGGAAAAACGTTTTTTACACAGATATAATTAACTCTAGAAGCAACTTATCAAATACACGTGTTTTTTTTGGAAACAACCAAACCCCAATTAAACTTATCAATCACAATCAATGTTAACTATTTAAAGACCGAGATATAAAAAATGGTGTGACGACTGTACCTTAAAATTTCATTAACAAATATAATTTAGTCGTTTTTCGAAGTCAAATCCAGATTGACTGACAAACAATCGTCTCGCTTTTGATGTCTGGATAAGTGGATGTCGTTGCCTATCACTGTTTTCGCCTGTGCTTTGCCAACTTAAAAAAAATATTTCAATTAAAAAGTTATGCTGCTGTTCTAACACGAAACATGTGAATGTTTAACATGTTGGATCGTTCCACCGCCTGTCCACTACGATAAGTGACTTGCCCGTATTTGCCCGGCCGAATGAATGGATGCTTTTGTCTCTAACTGTTCATTGTGATTTTTGAATTTGAAAAATGAATGGTGTGATACTGTGATTTCTCATAGTGAACCTTTTTTTTGTGTGGTCTTTTATTAAATCACTTCCTAAAATAACATTTTCCATTTATCATCATTTTACCAGCTTGTCAAGGACTAATAGCTCATCTATGTCGCACTAGGTATACGATTGTTTTGAATGTCAGTCATTATGACAGCCATATTTATAAATAAATACAACGAATGGTATTTTTTACAAGCGGAAACCTTTCCACATATTAGTAAAAGTATTTTGAATACCAATGTTTTTACAACAAAGCAATTGCTTTTATCACCAATTTATTTAAGGAAGCGTTCAGTCTAAATGCACTTGCTTAACGGTACACAAGGGAAACCGATGTTGACTTAAAATTCTCAATAAAAAATCATTGAAGCAAGTGTGGAGGCATGAAATGGTTATTAAGCGCCCCTGTTGAAATTACTTTCCATATTTATTGTGAGTTCAGCAGACTCTCACCGGTGGAATCCGCTATAAGTGGGTCAATGTGCCGAGCTGTGCAGTTTTGCAGTTTGTGTGGCACATTCGCTAATAGCCCGATCCGATGTGAACTACAAGTGGGCTAAATGTTTAACTTGATTGAGGAAGTGTTAAGTTAATGAATCAGTTAAGACTCTGAAGTGTCCGAGAAAAATGTGTTTGGGTCTTTTTAAAGAAAACTTCACCGAGAATGAAATGTAATATTTGTCCAACTTATAGTACAGACATATCTATCTAGTATTTGTATGCCATGAGCGAAACGAATTACCACCATGTTGCTAAATATTTAGTAGGAGCATCCTCCGGGCAGGCGAGTTCAGGCGACAAATCTGGTCATTACTGGCGGGCCGCGGTTCAAAGCTCGATAGGTGTAAGTTATACAAATAGTACTTAATTGACCTGAGAATTTTCGTTGCGCAATGCAGAATTAGTAGTTACCTACTCCGTAATTCGGTATCTCTTCGTTAGATGGTATTAAAAGCGTTTTATGATACAAAGTGTGTGTGGTGACTGCCACATACAACGAGTATGTTAAAGTTTTTTTTTAATAATAATTCTCTTTATTTTCTCTCACAAAATTTCTTAAGGTACATTACAAAATGACACATATTCGAGCAACTTTGTGAGAGTCGGGTGTCTGAAATAGGTGTAAAAAAAACTGTAGTTACAGGTCACCAGGGCCTTCCCGCAGCCACGAATCTTTAAATAGAATTTATCTATCATTGATTGATTTATTTATCATTGAAGTCACCACAGATCGTAAGAGAATGAGTTGCTAGACTGATTAAGAGTTGTGTGAAAGGGAGGGAAATGAATTATATATAACTACTAGCTGACCCGGCAAACGTTGTTTTGCCATAAAAAATGGGTTATAAAAAATAGATGTTGGTCGATTCATAGACCTACCCGATATGCACAACAAATTTCATAAAAATCGGTCCAGCCGTTTCAGAGGAATATGGTAACCAACATTGAGAAACGAGAATCATATAAGATTCTCGTTTCACAATGGGATCAGCTAGTTTTATATATAAGATGTGTTTCTGCTGAAACTCAAAAATATCAAGATAAGAACTTTAGAAAGTAGTACCTTAGATTGAAATATCGATAAGTTATACTGTTAATTACCTTTCTTTCATAAGCGTTACAAAGATACAAATTAGCAATCGATTTTTCATTATCGATTAGGTAACGATAAATTTTATTAATCGATCAATCAATCGAGTTTTATAGATAAGAGGAGTCGGGTGACCTTTAATGGAATTGAGTCTATTTTTAATTTCTTTCTAAGAAAATACAGTTTAAAATATCGATAAAGTATTAAAATTAACAGATTTGTTCAATTTACCGCAATACGTGATAACATGATTTGGGGGTTTTTTCCCAAATGTAAATGATTTTAGATAGATAAAAAACTCTTTATTTGTAGGTACACCATAATAGTAGGAGAGCTGCTACCATTTTTGGGTAGGTATTTGACGCAAGCTGAAAACTTGTCACACACCTCTCCAAATATACCCCAACACGAAACTGCAGACCTGGCTGGTGAGTAGCGGGGCAAATTTTTGACAACCAGCGATAGTGATGATGACGTAGGCTTGTGTCTCCCACGTGAGCACTGTTTCTCAGAGTGCTATAACTGGCGAAGTATATCGTTATACCATGGTTATTGTAACCCGCGGTTATTGTCGTACCGCGGGTAACGCCGTAAAAGTAGCCTAAGTTATTCCTTATATCATCAGCTACTTATCAGTGAACGTGCCGTCAAAATCGGTCCAGCCGTTCCAGAGATTAGCTAGAACAAACTAGAACAAACAGACAGACAAACCGACAACAGACAGACAAACCGACAACAGACAAACAAAAATTGTAAAAAATGTTATTTTCGTATATGTATCGTGTACACATACATATGCATTTAGTAAAAAGTGGTTATTTTAATATTATAAACAGACACTCCCAATTTTATTTATTTGTATAGATGACACCCGGGTCAGTGTTGCCAGTATTGCGAATCTTTTGACACCTCGTTTATTAAAATCGGCTCAGTAGTTTAGTGGTTAATGTAGAACATAAAAAACACATAGACTGCAAAACTACCCTTTCTTTTGGCTTCGCCTTAGTATGGTGAAAAGTTCGATTCCGGTTTACTTGAGAGAATTGATTGCCAAAATCAAAACATAATAGAAAGCGGAGCCGAGGATAAAAGCAAGTTTAAATATAAATAGTAAATAATACTATTGACACAGATATGAGTAATACTTACATACAACTTAATCATATAAAATGTCAATAAACTTTATGCGCCAGCACGTAGGGGGCGTAGGGGCGACTACTACGATTATCTTTCTCATATTATTTGTATTGCAGCTATGCTATATTGTGTTATATCTCGGCTTTTAAATATATGAATTGTACGTATGTACAGTCTAAAGAATTATTCAATAGTATTCGTGACCAACATTTTAGTGCAGCCGTCTTAAGAGCGCGGCGACCGACGCTCCCAACTGTAAGTTGAAATTTGTTCGGAATATTGCTGTATCTAATATATATAATAAAATAAAATATATGTCTAATATCTCGTCACTTTATCTCGGTAAGCCATACCTGGCATAGTATATTGACATCTGTTTGCTGCGATAGCACTACTATTTGGTTTTTATAATAAATATGGATGTGTTGTAGACTACCAAAAATCATCAATGAAAACTCAATGTTTTTTCATTTTCTTTTCGATAATTAGTAATTTGATAATACAAGCTATGTTTTTTTATAATAAATATTATACGTATTGATGTTTATAATATAGAAAAAACAAACTGAAAACATGCCATTTACGCTGTAAAAATGTGCAAAATTAAATTCAACTTTTTCGTTACTTTACTTAAGTTTTTTAAATAAAAAGGGAAAAGGAGCCTGGATAAATACTGTTTAAATCTGGATATCAACATTATCTGGTGGAAATATGTTCAAACTACAAATTATTTTGGTATTCAATTTGTATGGAGAACTCAGTGACCGCCGGCCCCTTAAGTGTGTAAGTAGATGGTCTTGTCGCCCTTCACATTTTATTATTCATGTAGTTTTTCAGTTATTCAGATAGTGCTATTAGAAATTAGGGGATCAACAACAAAAAGTTAGTATTGCGTAGATCCTGCGTATTGATCGTTTACCGACTAAACTTTACTGCTATAAGTACTATGTAATAGATATATTAAGTACTTTGAAATAAATTTTAGAAACAATGCGCATGCATGAGTACCTTACGTGATAAATGTGTGACTTGAACTTCCTATAGTACCTCTTCAGTTACAATCCAATGCGTACCCAGACCTTGCCCATTTCCTCTGCCTTGTCACGCGACGCATTCATTATTAAATTGCATATTTTTTGCACACACACACACACATACACGCACAAAATTATCGG
Organism: Diaphora mendica; assembly: GCA_949125395.1. Taxonomy (NCBI): domain Eukaryota; kingdom Metazoa; phylum Arthropoda; class Insecta; order Lepidoptera; family Erebidae; genus Diaphora; species Diaphora mendica. The sequence continues at coordinate 4,054,494 of OX421317.1, forward strand.
TATAATTATAGTACTTTCGTGCCTTATATGTAGCACATGTTTGGAAGTTTACGAAGAAAGAACCTTCACAATTGTGCCCAATTGTAAGATGACCGAGCACAAGTACCGATAATATTCGTACAATCGATGGCCGAACCTGACATTGAAACAAGTGAAATTCTAACCTCTTCAATGTGTCAATAAGTAGATAGAACGCAGCATGAAAGCGAATGCGAATCACTTTCATCAGCGTTTTGTATAGTAATGAACAACACAAAAATATATTTTGCATCTATGTGGTACATCTTTTTTTTTGCTGTCAGTTTTTGGGCACCTTGAAAAGTTTGGCTCGGTATTGTTGTGTAGAGAAAGCTACACTATTATTGAAAGTACTTATTATCGCAAATTTATTTAATGAGTATTACTTGCTATAATTGCAGCGTATAGATATTTAAGCTTTTTTGGGAAATGAATGTCAAGTTTTGATGACCATGCTTTTCAAGTCATCTCTCTCAATTCAGTTTCTATTTATCTCCAAATTAATGTAATACTTCGGCTAGAAGTTGAGTTGTGTATAATACATAAGGTAATATACTAATAAATGTATATTTAACACGCTTTTATTAGCTTGACCTGTATGTATATTACATATGTATGTAACGGAATCTTTTAACTTCATTTTCACCTACTTCTAGAAGTCTGATTAAGTTGAAAATTTGCACAGGGGTCAAGGGCCGATGACAATACAATCATTAAAAAAAATAACTAAACTACTTTATTTTCTACTTTTTAGTTTGGTATATGTACAAAAGCGTGTTTGTTTAGTTTTTTAAAACTTTTTTTTTTATTGTACAGTGTACATTCATAACAATGTAGTTGTGTACAATTTACGTCGTTGTCGTACAAAGACAATCACGTGAGAGAGAGAAAAAAACTGCAATTAAATACAATAAATGTATGTTATATTATATTTATGTAAATTATGTATATAAATATTTAATAAAAAAAAGTAAAAACTAAAACCCAACTTCGACAAAAAACGACGCTGAAAAAGTATGAAACAAGTTTGAAAAGCCGTAGTCACACGTTGTTAAAGTGTTATGGTGCGTTTCTATGTAACGTGTGACTATGGCTTTTGTCATACTTGTTCCATACTTTTTCAGCGTCGTTTTTTGTCGTAGTTGGGTTTTAGTTTTTACTTTTTTTTATTTAAAATGTTTTGGTGCAATTATTAATATATAATATATATATATTTGAAATGTACAAGTAACGCCCTTTCCAATGATACCAAACATGGTATATTTATCTCAAATTATTTTTTTAATTCATTACTTTATGTCGGCTAGAGGGCGCCACATTAGATTCAGCGATACGTCATATAGCCTATAACCAGCAGACGATCAAGACGCTTCTAACGATACCTCATTTGTCCTGTTCTAATAAGTAGTTAAGGAGCTATGAGGGAACAAATGAACATACATACATACATACATACATAGCCTGTCAAAATCATAACCCTCCTTTGGCTTTGCCGTAGTCGGGTAAAAAGTGAAATTTATTGTTATCAGGCTAATTCGCCATGGCTGTGGGAAGCAGTATTTTTTCTGGATTATTGGTAACCCGTCTCTTTATCTGTTCTGTCTGTTCCCTGTATTGTTGTTATCTTGGTGATCAGCTAAATAGTTTAAGAGTGAAATCGTTAACAATAAACATACAAAATTCCATTTCATTCTTAACATCAGTCAGGGTTGACATCTCGTAGTAATGCATAGAAGTTCTTATCTCGTTATTTTTAAATTAATCTTCTTCATTTTGCAATATGCCATGATACCTTATACAAGTATGTAATGCAACTGCAGTTTTTCAAAGGCATCTGTCTAATGGCTTTGCCTCGTAATGAGGGTGTAGCCGGTTCCACTCCATCAATTACTATACCGTCGTCAACGTCTCCATAATACAGATAGTTAGTTCTAGATTACACACGCACTTATTAAATATCAAGACCTTTGAATTAACTCGTGCGGTGGTCTTTACGTTGCTGTATAAAACATATTTTTAGTTCGCAGTGGACGGTGGTCTCAATTTAGAACCAGTTTTCACTTAGACCTGTCTAGTGTCCATTAATCACTGTTGTGTATAAAAACAGTCATTTCATTACACATTACACGTCAATTTATAACGCACGTAATGTATAAACCCCCATACTTTGATTTTAATTGAACAATAACCTTAATTTCCTTTAATTGGTTATTGTTTGTGATTATTGAATGTGAAAGATATAATAAAAGTAGGTATTAGTAATATTTATAATATTTATATGTATGTATGGTTGTAAGTAGTAGAAAATCTCAAAACTGTGGTGTTTACCAAGCGTTATAAAATTTATTTTTCTAATGTTACGTTAAAAATTCCCAAGTGTAACAAAACTGCCTTTTTTGTATAACTTTAAGAACGTCTGTCCTTTTATGCGAATAATGAGTCCAGTTTTTGTGTAGGTTTGCAAGTTTTTTATTTTGTTGGAAGCATTGTAAAAAATTACCATGAGGGCAGTCTCTAGAGTTGCGCTTAAATTACCTGGGAGAGCCACGTTTCGGCACGAATGGGTCGGCTCGACCAGAGTGATACCACGGCCTCACAGAAAACCGGTGTGAAACAGCACCTGCGCTGTGTTTCACCAAGTGAGTGAGGACACCGGAGGCCCATACCTCAACCCCTCCCCCCATCCCCCAAAGGCGGGCAACGCACTTGTGACGCCCCTGGTATTGCGGGTGTCGCTAACCATCAGGCGATACGTCTGCTCGTTTGCCCCTATTCCATAAAAAAAAACAAAATTGAACATCATCAACTTCTAGTAATCAAGTAATGAATATAAGTCTTTCCTTAGACAGGTTTCCTACTATAACTAGCCCAGCAGATTGGTATGGGGTTTGTGTCAAGCTTTTCCTCTTGGCAGTGCTGTTGTCCTTGATTGTTTGGTCCCTAAGTCGCCTCTTACGACACCCATGGGATGAGTAGGGTTGGTAATACTCCGTATTCTTTATCCGTCACCATACGGACAATTGATTAATAGCGTCTGATTATTTCTATACCTACTTTTAGTGTGACAAGTGTCATTGTATCAGGGCGGATGAGCCGACTTGTTATCGCACGGAAACGGAAATACCCATACATATTTTTTTCAGACAAACTTAAACTCAATTTAAAAAAATATTTTATTATCGTTTTGGACCGGTTGTTTTGGCGGATCTTGGGGAAGGCCAATGTCCAGTCTAGGGATGTTGCGGATATTCGCATCCGCATCCGCAAATGCAGAGCTTCCGCATACATTTTGACATCTGCATCCGCATCCGCAATAATCAATGCGGATTTTCATGCGGATGCGCATGTGATACAAGTTGTGACAAGAAAGAAATTGAGCGGTGTCCAGCGAATAGCACGTGCTGTTAGTACGTATCAATGACCAATGCGAGCAAAAATTTGGTGACAAGATCGGACGCGTTTGTTGTGTATGGTGCATCATTTGTTTCTTGTAAATAAATAATGATGTGTTTATTTGCGCTGTGGATTGCGTATCGTATATATAGATATGTGTTATTGTGAAACAGTGACCATTGTGTCTAAATAATTTATTTATTGATAAATCTTTAAATTGGTCTTAGGTCAGCTTATTAAATTAAAATTCACAGATAAATGCCGTTATGTTACACCGGCATTACGTTTTATTGTAGATAAAGTTTGTCGTTCTAAAACAATATTCTTTATTATTCCACCCACATACTTGGTTTCTCGCTTTAAGCACAATTTTTTTACACCGGTTACTAAAGAAAAGAAGAAGACAGACGACATTTTGATAATGAAAAATACTGAAAATGACGTTTTCGGTTCTCTTAATGCCAATTGGTTAAAATAATGAGAATGACTGATTCCATGGAAAAGGATATGTAACAACTAGGACCAGGGACATTAAGTTTCGTCCGAATCCCATGCTTAGGAATTATCTTCTTACCGCACTAAAAAAGTATTCTTAAATGGTGGCGTGTTCATCGAGAGGTATTTGAGATATTATCAGCGATAGTAAGAAGATTTTTATCTACACCACCAGGCAGTGTTTTATTATTATTGTAATTTACGAACCTTTGCGTAACCGCCTTGAATCAGATATAATATTACTCTTTATTAAGTATAAGGCTTCTATTTTAACTTCACTTGCAAATACTAAAGTAAACTAAAGTTAGTAACTAAAGTTAAAATAAATTAAGCATTATACACAAATTTTCAATTAAACAAGTTAATCATTACTTTATTATTGTTTAAGTTCTTCATTAATTTATTATCTTATATATAAAATTCTCGTGTCACAATGTTAGTTACCATACTCCTCTGAAACAGCTGGACCGATTTTTATAAAATTTGGTGTGCACATCGGGTAGGTCTGAGAATCGACCAACATCTATTTTTTATAATCCATTTTTTATGGCAAAACAAAGTTTGCCGGATCAGCTAGTATTTATGTAAAATTTTAAACATCTGCATCCGCATCCGCGTCCGCGGATGTGAGACATCGAAAATCCGCATCCGCATTCACATCCGCGGATGTGAAAAAATCGACATCCGCTACATCCCTGGACTCCAGTCCAGCAGATCATCATCATCTTACAACTAAAAATATTATGATGATAGTGAGCTTTTCGTTGTAGCTTTGTAATATACGTCTAAAGGTACACAAGGAGCTGGATGCGAGTAGTCAAGGATTGAACGGAGTGCCCAGCTTTGGGAATGCTATGACCACCAGTAGACTGCGATAGGTTTTGTGTGCTTGTTTGTTTTACTGAGCCATTTCCGCACTTAGCCTCTTGATTGGGCCGTTGTACGTAAGTTTGTCATCTTCCTACTCCAACCATCCTAGATCATCCCAGAAGCTCAGCAGCCTTTTCAGGTTACTACATGCTTCCGGGAGTGATGTTGATTGGAGGATGTCCCCCCGTTGATTGAGATCGAGAATGTGCTGCGGCGTTTCTTCTGCCTCCATGCATCCATCCCCTGCACAGAGGGCTTTCTGTTGCGCCTATAGTGAATAGGTGCTTGTTTAGGGGACACTGCCCTGTCAGAATACCTGTGACCTACCTAAGATCGTCCCTTTTTAACCGACTTCCAAAAGGAGGAGGTTCTCAATTTCATCGGTTTTTTTTTATGTATGTACATTGATTACTCCGTCAATTGTGGACCGATTTTGAAAATTATTTTTGTATTCGAAAGGGTATGCTCCCCATGTGGTCCCATGGCCACCATATCAGGATCTGATGATGGGATCCCAAGGAAATTGAAGGAAACCCTCAAATTTACGTGAGCGCCTGCAATAAAGTTAAGGCAATTGTCTGCATGCTTTCATATTCTGTAAACATCATGTCCGAAATATTTATTTATTATTCTATACAGTATGTTGTATGTTACCTTTAGTCGTATTCTTTCAAGTTACACACATCAAAAGTGTCTAGGGATCAACATATGTGTCTAGGGATCAACATATATTTTTGCAATAACTTTTCTCCTGATTGATATTAATTAAAATTTTCTTTAAGGATTCATCAAATAAAGTGTTTTCGTTTGTCACAGTAACGATAAACCAAGTCACCTTTGCATTAATAAAGAAATTTGCCATTTTCCTAATAAAGGGATTTTTGACATTTGAACCACTAACATTAAAGTTCGAAAAAAAGACTGAAATAACAGTTTTCTTTAAAATTTTATTAGGTAACCTAAACAATTAATAATCCGTGTTTCTACCGCGAACACTAACAACACAAGAACATCGGTTTGGCATACTCAAAATTAGTTCATCCAAACACGCTGTGGAATGGCCGCCCATGTTCGTTGCAACAACAAAAAAAGGTCTTCTTGCGACGTGATACCCTCCATATTCGGCAGAGCTCTTCTCTGTAGCATATCCCATGCATGCTCAATCGGGTTCAAGTCTGGCGACTGAGCAGGCCAGGGCCAAAGCCACATCTCAATCTCAAGAAATCCGCATAAAAATGCTTGATCCCTAGACACTTTTGATGTGTGTATTTAGGTGAAATGATGATGAGAGACTTGAGAAAGACTAAAAAGCGAAAAAAAAAAAAAAACTTCCTTTAAAAAAACCGACTACAAAAACTGAAAAGTATAAAATAACTTAATTTGTATGTGCTACCTATTCATAGGTTTGAAGTCGGTGCCGAGCCAAAATGTAATAGTAGGACTCGCCGCGCGTGACCTTGAGCGGGATAGCTGCTCTTCGCGTAGGACAAAACAACCGAAGCGTCGGTGACGTCGTTGACGTTCGTCTCGAAATATAGCGAGTGTGGTACCTACTATTACATTTGGCTTGGCGCCGAATTCAAGCCTATGAATAGGTAGCACATACAAATTAAGTTATTTTATACTTTTCAGTTTTTGAAGTCGGTTTTTTTAAACGAAGTTTTTTTTTTATTAGTCTAATCAGGTTGCGGGCTAGTCTTTTTGATGCTACCGGAACTTTTAGGTTTATGATGATATTGAAATATAATTATAGTGGCATGATACCAACATACTTTTTATGCATTCCTATGTATATACCACTTTACTCGTATAAGAAAGCTTAGTAATTGTTGTATTTTACAATTTGTACTTTACTTTCGATTGTTTTTAATGTAATAGATCAATTTAGATTTTATACACGCTACTATTTTGTATTGAAAGTAAGTGAGGTTTAAATTGCGACTATTTTGAATTGGTGGGTGATTTAAGTAATCACTTATTTTTACTTATTACTTAACACAAAGATTTTCTATTATGGCTCTGTTGTTTAAACTTTCTCGTTACAAATTATTACTTTTATGATTTTTTTTTATATATCGGTAATGTTTTTATAGATAAACAGCCTACTGAAACAAAAGCGCTTACCGTGCTCTATGGACGGTGGACTAAAAAATGCAATACTATATCAGCTTTTAGCCTGTTCAGATTCCAATATCAGTAATGGCATTTTATGTAACGCTTCAGATAATCCAATCGAAGTATAGTTGTCCACTATTACAACTCTGCCTTTATTTTCCATACCTTCTATCAATTTCAATACAACTTTTTGCGCATGATTGATTTCCATTTCGCCGTCACTTTAGCCAAGATATGTGATCACAATAAACATGTACCCTTCTGGCGTACACGTCTTATACAATTTGATACCATACTTGTGGGATTTGTTTTATTCGAGTCATTTAAGTAAGTAAATTAAGATACTAGCGTCGAATTCGTGTTCAAACACACACAAAATAACGCTCGTATTACGTGATAGGTACCGATTAAAAGAAAAATAACCTTTCTCTAGGATTATAGATTTTATATTGAGTGTTGTGTACTGTGGCCAATTAACTTCACTGTTAACACTAGCTAACTAACATTGAGCTATTTGTTAACTGAATTTAAGTGAAACTAGCAGTGAGCAGCGCTTTCAGAAAAATTCCAATATTAAGACTGTAGTCCTTGAGCGTGGGAATTTGTGATTGAACACCCACATTCATATTTTACATGCACACAAACGCATCGGGCACTGTTGCATACTAACCCTGGCAACTAATAAATTTACTTTCGGTTTTTTCTTCTAGTTACATATTCATTAACTGTTCGCCTTTGAAGAATGTTTAGAATGTCCTACAAAGCACGCAATGTATCTTAGTCATATCGGAAAGCCCGCGGGCTATAAGTAACACGTCAACGGCCGAGTGTAGGTTTCAAGTGTAATCATTTTTAATTCATTTCATAGACAACAAATAATATATTTTTACACAGTATAAAATTAAGTCGCTCGCGCTATCTGTCAGCTTGGATCTTTTCATGTCTTTCTTGTCATGAAATAAAATTTGTATGATATGTTATATTAATGGAACATAATGTTAATGTTTCTTAAAAATATAATTTTTGATCGCTTTTATTGCTCATATTGACTAAATTTTACTACATAGATGTACGCCCCACTTTTTTCACTTTTTGACAAAAAACGACGCTGAAAAAGTATGAAACAAGTTTTGAAAAGCCGTAGTCACACATTTTTAAGAGTTATGGTACGTTTCTATTTTTTTTACTTTTTTTTATTTAAAATGTTTTGGTGTAGTGATAATAATAATTTATATGCAAAGTATATTTTAAATACCTAACATAGAAATAAAAAAAAAATTGAGCAAATGCTAATAATACCTATACATATATTTGAAATGTACAAGTAACACCCTTTCCGATGATACCAAACACGGCATATTTATCTCAAATTTATTTTTTAATACAGTACTTTATGTCGGCTAGAGGGCGCCACATTAAATTGAGTGACGCGTCATATAGCCTATAAGCAGCGGACGATCAAGACGCTTCTAACGATACCTCATTTATCCAATTCTAATTAGTAGTTAAGGAGCTATGAGGGAACAGATGAACATACATACATAGCCTGTCAAAATCATAACCCTCCTTTGGCTTTGCCGTGGTCGGGTAAAAAAAAATAAAAAAATACAGTTAATTGATAAACTCCTTTTTTTAAGACGGTTAAAAAACAAACTATTTGTCTTAAAATTAATATTAAGAGTGTAAAACTTTGAAATGGAATCTTCCTTAAATATTTAATACTAGCTTTTACACGCGGCTTCGCCCACACACTCTTTCATCCCCTGATTTACCCTCTTAGGGGTGGAATTTCAAAAATTCCTTCCTGCTCACTTACGTTATATACAGAACCTACATGCAAAATTTCAGGATTCTAGCTTCAGCGGTTTGGGCTGTGCGTTGATCTCTGGGTATGTCAGTCAGTCAGTCAGTCACCTTCCTCTTTTATTTATATAGATTACAGATATCAGATAATGTAAGGGATAGGGCATCTATTGTTTTACAATTCACCAATTGATTAAATTAGAACTTAAGGGATGAATAAACGTTGGGCCAAATAAACAATTATTCTATTCTATTCTAATAATAATGGAAATGACGTAAAGTGTAGATGGGACCCTTTTTTACAATTTTTGTCTGTCTGTTTGTTTGTGCCGGCTAATCTCTGGAACGGCTTGAGCGATTTTGACGGGATTTTTACTGATAGGTAGCTGATTATATAAGGAGTAACCGCGGTTGGTGTAGTATCGCGGGTAAGACCGTGGGGCTCAGCTAGTTTTTTTTTCAAAAAAGACAACTCCCGTATATATCCAATAAATCCTGTGTCGCGGGGGACTTTACAAACATACATGAAACGGACACAATGGACACCCAGACTCAGAACAACAATTCGTGAATCACACAGTGTTGTCCCATGTGGGATTTGAACCCACAACACCTGATACAGTAGGAAGCGGCGAGGCAACCGCTCAAACCACTAGACCAACCATGCAGTCAAAAATAAAACTGTAATTTTAAGGTCTTTCATTATTTCAGTAGTAGTTATTCAATTCTAACAGAAATCATAAAAAAAAAATACTTTTTCAAAAACAATTTCTCAAAGTGTCTCAGTCTGTCAAAGTGTCTCCAAGGTACTCATCAAGACAAATCAAACGACTCCAAACTCGATAGGTTCCGTCGTTACAAAGTTCCTATGACCACCTTCCAGCTCCAACATCAGATCAGCTCCATGTCATCATAATATAGCATTGTCCGCTATATACATATGCCTACAAAAATTCAACACAATCGGTTGAAGATATCTGCAAAATTGAGTTGCAAGATTCCGTCTTAACAAATATAGTTAGATATATACATACATAGCAAGTTAAAAAAAAAACATAAAAATAAGTTCTGTGTTAGTAAAAAATACTAATATTTTTCTTTGAAATTATTCTTTAAAAAAATGAAATTAAATTCAAGAATACAAATTAACAGTTACAATTCGACACTCACTTGCAACCCACCCTAAAACTTGTCATTTACGTATTATGGAGCTCAATGCGAACTACAAACGGACGTGGTGTCACCTTGAATATTCGGAGGGCACTGAATTTTTTGAGCGCGATAAAACTTATTTATTGCAATTTACGGGAGACGATATCTGCGTACTAAAATGTATGGAACTTTTATCGCTAAAAATGAATGATGTTTAGCCTTAGATTATGGCTTTTTGGTGAGAATTAATAAAAAACTAAAACGGTAAATCTTTTCTCCATACTTTCTTCTCGCGAAATAAGAAAAAAACATTTAAAATAGAGCACGAAATAGGACAGAGTGTGCTAATTAAAAAGGTCGATTTCGATGATTTTGATCTTTTTTAAGGCTTTTTTTCACCAAAATAAAGAATTATTTTATAAATGTCACTCGGTAGATTGGTAGACTGATTTATTAAACTACTGAGATTTTTTTTTTAGTGTCAAATAATGAATTGAGTTGTTTGTGTTTTGCAAAACTGCAAGTGCCTTTTCGCGCGTTTTTAGGGACGCGCCCCTTAAGATTTAATTCATATCTCATATTATAAATCATCAATTTTACAGGGCACTAGCAGATTCTATAGACTCCTAATTTACATATATAAAGACATGTTTCTAGAATATCAATAAAATTTTCCTTTTAAGTTATATTTATAGCATAGGTGTCTTTCCTCGAAAAAGAGATTTCGCTCAAAACGAAAACGAAAGTAAAGCTATTGTGCCCACGTACAGTTTAAATGTATAACAACAAATATTGCATCTGTACAATGACGAAACCTCTTACCAAACATCCAAACTCATTATATTCTAACACTTCTCTTAGATTTGAATAAGGAAAAGTATAGAAGCTAAATGCCAATCGCATAATTAAAACTGATTTGCTATTAACAGCGAACAGAAAGTGTGACTCTCTATTTGTAACCATATCTTATTTGAGGTTCGTTACTCTTTGGCGGGCAGATAACGTTCATTGTAGTATCAGAATCTTATTAGCACTTGAAAGTTTTTAATTATTATCACAGACAATCCCACCTTGTGAATGAAAAGGCGAAATCACTTTTACATTTCGATTGTAACTTGTTCTATCGGTATGTACCCAAAGAAATTTACTGACACATTTCTTTCCTGTAGTTTATATACTGTATGATTGCCATTTTACGAGCTTTGTATTAACTTGCAATGTATGTATGCTTGTATGTTCGGGTGGAATCTTGCAACTCAATTTTGAAGCAGATATCTTCAAGCGATTTTGCTGACATTTTGCAAGCTTATGTATACAGCGTGACAACACAATATTATAATGACATGGAGCTGATCTGATGCTGGAGCTGGAAGGTGGCCATAGGAACTCTGTAAAGAAACGTCGCAACATCATCGAGTTTGGACTCGTTTGATTCGTCTCGAGGCATTCCAGTAAAAGCTTGTTTTTAAAAAGCTTTTTAATTTAATTTATTAATAAGTTTCTGTTTACCTGTACATGTCTAATCATATATGTAGTTTTATAGGTTTTTGAATTTAATTTGTTGAAGTTTTATATAGCTCGTCTATAAACAAAGTCTATAACGTACAGTTTTGGGCATAGAGAACGTTGTATATTTGTCTAGCTGTATAAATGTTTCTGGAATCGAACGGCTTTATTCACACAAGCTAAAATTTAAAAAAAACCCCTACTCAAACACTCACTTTCACCCCCATAACTTTTAAACAACTCAACCGATTTGTTTGAAACATGTCTAAGAACACTCGCACGTAACTCACCTTTCATACAAAAAAAAACTAAATTGAAATCGCTACATCCGTTCGCGAGCTACGGTGCCACAGACAGACACGTCAAATTTATAACAACCCTCTTTTTTCGTCGGGGTTTAAAAACATAATATGTATAACTTTCTTCTAAGTCTATCAACTAGTATTAATTGTTTTGTTATTTGTATTTGGTGATCAATTTAAAAAAAAAAACAAGAGTGGTATGTAGTATTTTTTTCTATTAAGTTTACGCTCCCAAGTAAACAGTTAAAGGAATGACTCAATTATTTTATTCGTATTATTTTCCAATTTGATATTAGTTACATTATATGTGACGTTTCGACCAGCTTGCACTGGCCGTGGTCACAGTCAGCCGGTATAATCAGAGGTATATAATAACTTTATATAAGTGATCGCGTAAATCCCGTAAAAATAATAATGATATATATCATGGAACGCGAAAGTTTAAAAGTTAGTAAATCAAATATTATTACATACTAGCTTTTACACGCGGCTTCGCTCACGCAGACTTTCACCCCCTGATTTACCCCCTTAGGGATGGAATTTTAAAAATTCCTTTCTTAGTGCTCACTTACGTTATATAAAGAACCTACATGCAAAATTTCAGAATTCTAGCTTCAGCGGTTTGGGCTGTGCGTTGATCTCTGGGTATGTCAGTCAGTCAGTTACCTTACTCTTTTATATATGTAGAATATGTAGATTAATAAGTAGAGAGTATATCCTTAAAAGATGTGTGTTAGTTAACTAGCGAAGCGATGCTTTCTTAAACATTAATTATATTTTACGGCCATATGCACATATTAAATGCCTGATTAACCAAATACAGAGATCACTTACAAAGAAAGAAAAATCTATACTAATATTATAAACGCGAAAGTTTGTAAGTATGGATGGATGGATGTTTGTTACTCTTTCACGCAAAAACTACTGAACGGATTTGGATGAAACTTTACAGTAATGTAGCTTATATATCAGAATAATACATAGGCTACTATTTGCTGCGATAACCGACATACACGCGGGCGGAGCCGCGGGCAACAACTAGTAGACTATATTAATTCATTTCCAAGTCGTTAAATGTCGTTTATAATGGTCAACCATCTATTATCCGGTTGTAAAGAGGCAACTAATCGTGTTGATTGTAATTCTAAATATATGAAGCATGAATGAAGACAATCCGATTTGTTTGCGTCCACCCACGTGGAATTATTGGCTTCGGAAATGGCGATATAGAATACTTAATTATCGCCACCTCATGTAGGTAATACAAATTGTAGACGTTTCGATCATACCTACTCCCGGTCAACATTATTCTAAGAGAATATCATGTTTTTAACCGACTTAAAAAAAGGAGGAGGTTCTCGATTCGACCGTATATATGTTTTTTTTTTCATGTGTGTTCGCGCATAACTTCATCGATTAAGAACCAATTTTAATGATTATTGATGGAAAGGAGATAATCCAAAGGTGGTATCATGATAAGGACACTAAGATCTGATGATTGTATCCAAGAGAAATCGAGTCGAACCTTGAAGTCAGTTTTTATTTTGTTAAAATTTTACTTGTATATTATAAATAAATAAATATTTCGGACATCTAACACACAACGCTATCTAGTCCCGAGCTAAGCAGAAAAGAAAAAAAAAATCGAAACTAATATTTGCAGATCATACAAACATTTGGTCCGACTCGGGAATCGAACCCGAGACCTCAAGCACGCAGTCGCATACGCCACCACTGCGCCACCGAGGCAGTCTATTATATAGTATGTTGTATAAGTGGGTTATGTACTCAGTTGCCGTCTATAAGCTTGCCTCCTATTACGTGAGTCGGACCAAAAGTATGTATGTAAGTATGAATTAAGTGTGTTCCAAAAAGAATTATGTATTTCTTGACACTACATCAAAAGTAGTATTTGGAATACAGGACGAAGGGGTCGAAAAAGGTTTATATGTTTGACAATCTTACGCTACTGACAAATCCCAAGAGTTGACATAACGCTGTTAAATGAATTAGTAAACAATGCAATGTATTGTCATGCTTTTTAAAAAACATAATAATATTTGTAAACAAAAATATTGTTACTTAATGATAAAGAATTTATTGAACAACAATTATAAAATCAACTTGCGGTCCGACTCTTGCGGGTAACCAACAGCGTATCCGATGTTCTGCCCACAATGAACTCGATTTTCTCTAGTACTCCATATTGAAATCAAAAGTTCACTTTCGCTATCGAATGTTATAATTAATACAGTATAAGATGTATCAGTATCGGGTCCACAATACACATATCTATGTAAAGTACTATGTGTGATACTGAACAAATAATTTGACTGTCCTGTTGTTCGTAATGTAATAATTCTCAAAGTTAAATAAAAATAAGGCTAATTTTGTTGCAGTTTATAGCTGATCGCCATTAGAGCTAACAATGTATTCAGAGTGTGCAGAGAGAGTTTTAGAGCGATGTTGAAACTATAGTAGCATTCAAATTTTAAATTCTATTGTTATAAAATTAACGGAATAAAATATCCCACCAAAAACATTTTAATGTAAAATGTTGCCAAGACGACTGCATATGGCTTACCCTGTGAAAAAGATATTAGATCTCATGTAGAGCCAAGGTTCTGTATCTACACGCCCTAACTCTAGCAACCCTAACTTCACAAACTTTACATCTCAGTATAAATGTATGGCTTCGCCGTTTCGCTACCATACCGTCACGAAGGGGAAACGAACGCCTTTTGTGTTTGCAAATATCTAGTTTCTGAAGTAATGTGTTATACGAATATTTAGTTTCTGAAGTAACGAAACAGCCAAGCCATACATTTTTACTGAGATGTAGAGTTTATGAAGTTAGGGTTGGTAGAGTTAGGGCGTGTAGATACAGAACCTTGGCTCTATATGAGATCTGATATCTTTTTCACAGGGTAAGCCATATGCAGTCGTCTTGGCAACATTTTACATTAAAATGTTTTTGGTGGGATTTCATTTCTTTTTGTAAGTTTCCTTTGTTTCCTTTTTTTTTGGGCTGTATTTCTTGTACATCTTCTTTCTTCTTTCGAAAAGTCCGTGTACTAAAAATAAAACCTCTAGCATAAACATTTGTGAAAGTCTCATACAAACTTTCACCCCCCAAATTTGGGGGTTGGGGCAAAAGTAATAGGTTTATGAATTTTTTTGTAGTTTGTATACTAAACTTAGTTTACATACCAAATTTCAGCTTTCTAGCACTTTAGGAAGTACCCTAACAGTTTTGATGATCATCAGTGTGTCAGTGACGAAATCGGTGTTTTTTTGGTATCAATAAAATCCAAACTATCAGAGCTATGCAATTGAAACTTTGAACGTTTCATTAGTCTATTGATAACATCATATCCTGAAAATTTGAACAATCTGGTATATCGGGAACCAAAGTTATGGGGGTTCATAAAAACGACGAAACGCTTCGAGAAGAGGTAGGTAGTGCCCTTGCGCTACGCTTGGCTCGTCTTGGCGGGGGCACGACCGTGCCCCCAGATTGAATCAAGTATCAAGATCCAACTAAGAAAAAGTAGTAAATAAGACAACACACGCGACACAAGGTTGCGTGTGTTGTCTCAATTGTATAAAGTATGGCTTTAATTATGATAAAATGAATAAACGGAAAGAGTTAAATAATATTTAAAATATTTCCCAACAATGACAGTGCTTAAATATTATTGCCCAATGTGTATTGCCAAAATGTTTTAAAGCTTAAAAAGGTCAGTGTTTGTCAAACTTATTCCAGTAGTGTAATTTATTACAGTATAAAATTTGGCCATTATCGACACCTCTACCGCACTATGAACGTATACCAAATTATCAATCACTATATTATTTTTACTAAAATAGTCCATCCGGTTGCCATAGCTGGGTCATCAGTCCGATATATTACAATTTTGATTACTGCTGTATCCGCCCGTAATAGCCCATTGTGGTAACTTACAAAGTGGAATCGGATAACTTTATAGCCCTCTTAAACTAGTTGTTCCATTAGTTGCGTAAAAATGTGACTTACATTGTTGTAACATATAGGCGTCTTACAATCATAATGAATTTATCAAAAATGTATTTATGGTTAAACGTTTATTTATAAAAAGTTCTGGTTCTCGTGCTAGAAATAAAAAAAACATCATCAACAACCCATAACGTCGCACTGCTGGGCTCGGGTCTCTTCTCTGGAGAGGGTTAAGGCTATACGTCCCCACGCTGGCCGAGTGCGGGTTGGGGACTGGCAAGACAACGCTGTGGCTACGTAATCTTACCGTTGGATGTTTTTAAGCCGCCCAAAGGCCTCCAACTAAGCTTCACGACTGTTATCATATGATAACAACCGGGACCGACTGCTTAACGTGACCTCCGAATCACGGAGACGCTCCTGGTAACATGCCACTAGCGGTCACCCGTCCAGGTACTGACCGCGCCGTCGTTGCTTACCGTCGGTGATTGTGAAAATAACGTGCGAGCTTTATATTACTTGCATGTGAAGTATGACACGTACGCTTATTCGTCAAATCAAATAGTACGCGCTTTTCCAGCTCCCTGACACTTGATCACCAAAAGCTGGAAAAGCACGCAAAGTGAAAAGGACAGAAGTGTTTCAGTATTTTTTACGAAAGTAATCTTGAAGGTTAGAACAAGATGTTTACATCAAATTCCTTTGCTATGGATTTTTCCTACTTGATTGTGAATTAATTATGGTAAATAATAGCTAAGCGAAAGTAATCATTCGATCCATTTTAGACACTTGACGACTCTTACATCTAAATCATCTTTCTCTGTATTTTATCTGTATATTACATGATTACGGGAATTAACGAAATACCTAATAGATTTTACGTTAGTTATCTGATAGATATACCTTTGAAGGATAGGCCGTTGACCTGGAGAAGTCACCCCGAGATCCCACAAGCACTTTCGAATAGTTGTTGACCAACGTACCTAATAAAAAAATGCCTTGGAGTGTAAAAGTTATTCCTTAACTGATAATAAATACTTCGCTTTTTCAAGAATATCATTAATTATTAGTTTCTTTAATTTAACTCTTTTTTACAAATTTTAATTAAGCGTTTTTTGTGTCTTAGTAGTATTTTTAGCTCTTAACAATTTATGAACTGCGGAAATTATTTAACGGTGCTAGAGAATTGGGAACGTTGCTATATTTTAGGCTCACGTTGATTGAAACCTTATTTCCGCACGTCCACTTGAAAATATAATCATTCAATTTAGTATCTATATTTCTACTTTGCGTTTATTGGTTAGACGAAATTAATAAAAGTTGAAAACTAGATTATTTGCTTTCGTATTTAGCTTTAAAAGCGATTTTATTTTTGGCTTAGCACACAAGTTGGAAGTGACATTTATTTGTCCGATACTAGTTTCTGTACCAGACTACGTCAATTTTGGTAGAGATGTACGAAATGCAGGCAATAAAAGAAACCTTGCCAAATAAAAAACGTCAAACGAAATTAAAATATATTCGTGTAATATTGCGGGCAAATTGCCGCATTCTGGTCGAACATAACCTTTGACCTGTTACATTATAACTTTTAACGGGATTTCGCTCAATAAGCATCCTTGTGTTTCGTTGCACAATAATATTTTTGCGCACACAGTTATTTTGAATCGCAGTGGGATTCCGAGATGACATCTGTTACGTAGATTACTGTGTCGCTTTTATAAGCGGTCTGATGTTGCTTTAACCACTTACAGCCACATCAGATCTCTCTTTTTAACCGACTTCCAAAAAGGAGGAGGTTCTATGTTCCACTGTATGTATTTTTTTTTTTTTTTTTATGTATGTTCACCGATTACTCCGTCAGTTGTGGACCGATTTTGATATTTTTTTTTGTATTCGAAAGGGTATGCTTCCGAGGTGGTCCCATTGCCAGCATATCAGAATCTGATGATGGGATCCCAGGGAAATTGAGGGAAACCCTCATTTTTTATAGACACATACTATGTTTATCGTATATTTTCTGAAGTTACACCGGTATTTGCGTCTGGTAATCATCATTTTATGATGATGAGCTGTTGATGTAAGGTACAACTCCTTAACGGTTAGGAGTTGGAGGATAAACCTTTAAATTTCATATGTACATATGTTACCTTTAGTCGAAATCTTTCAAATTATTTAGGTAAGCTGATGATGGAAGGTGGAAGGTACAACTCCTCAACGGTGAGGAGTTGGAGGATAATTCTTTCAATTTCATACGTATCTAAAGACCTTCAGTTGTATACTTTCAAGTTATTTAGGTGAGCTGATGATAGAAGGTTAAACTCTTCAACAGTTAGGGATTAGAGGATGATTATAATATTACACGTACGTATACACCTTAATTTGTATTCTCGATGATGAAATTTGATGAAATAGTTCAACTTACTGACTTACTTGCCTACGATTGTTTGCACTAGAAACTGAAAAATAAAAACTTTTTATAAAAAAAAAACCGACTTCCAAAAAACATCCAACGAAAACTCTCTGCCAAAAAAACACTTAAAAGCGTAAAATAAACTGGTTCTTCATAAATTACCTATACTTAGGTATAGGTAATTTATGAATTCTTAATTCATTTAAATAGTAGTATTATAATGTGTGTTAGGTACCTAAAATCTGTTTGAAGTCGGTGCTAAGCCAAAAAGAATACAAACGAACAATTACAAAAGTCTAAGCGATAGTCACTTGGCACCGACTTCAAACAGATTCTAGGTAAGACTGCTTCGTTGGTCTCGCGGTTGGCGTGTGCGACTGGTGATCATGAGGTCTCGGGTTCGATTCCCGAGTCGGACCAAATGTTTGTATGATCTACAAATATTTGTTTCGGAGTTTGGGTGTTTTCTATGTATTATATGTATGTATTTACAAAAAAAAAGTATATATGTATTTGTATCAGTTGTCTAGTACCCATAACACAAGCTCTGCTTAGCTTGGGACTAGATAGCGTTGTGTGTTAGATGTCCAAAATATTTATTTATTTATTATTATTATTATAGAAAATAACAAAATAAGATTTCCTATCAATTTTATTTTAATAAGATAATGATGATGTTTCAAGTAATAAAGCTTAAAATGTTTTATTCGTGTAGACATTTTGAGGTATTGATCTAATAAACTATCGACATGATGATCTCTCGAGCTTAATTGGTTTTCATGCAACTGATGTTCTAACAAACGTTATCTGACTTCGGCTGATCTTGTTTCTTCTATTCCTGTTCATCTAATTGACACCTAGGTTTACAGGTTCTAGATTTATTATTTTATTTTAAAGTTTGGCATTCTCAACGCTTTTGAGAATAGAACTATAAACTTTTAATATTTTCAGTTTTTTTTTCATATTTTCTTGACATTTATTTACTATTACAGAAGATCACAAATATGTCCAAGATAATCTTATAATATTATGACTTCAGTTTTAGTAAGAAGCTGCTGTGTGTATCTTTTAGTAAACATAGTTTTATTATTTTATGTCTCACTCGCCTGAAAGGTATTTTTGTACCCCTGAAGTACACCTAATTCTTTGTTCTGAACTTATTTAATTCCCCTTGCTGTATTCAGAGTTTTATAGTCAAATAAGTAGTTAAGGCGAGAAAGCGTAACAAACACATTCACTTTCGACATTATTATATAACATTGATTAGGATAACATTTGTATTAAGCTGCTACCAGTACAAACAAAACTACTTAGAGAATGTGGACCGACAATAGTTGAGCTATTTGACTTCGTCTAGCGTATCATAACATAAGTCAAAATAACCTATTGTATTCCTGTATTTATTGCCATGCTTGCCTTCATACGCTTTGTATTCAGACATGCCATTTCAAATTACATTCACTTGCAAGATGCATATACATAAATATATATTACTTCTCATTGTTTTATCTTGTCGTGTTTCTCTTTATACTACGTCGAAGAATTTTGTATTTGTCCAATTTCTGATTGATTTGTTATTGTATTTATCAATACTTTTTAAAAGACGAACTGTGTAAGATGTTGCCATAATATACATATTTAATTAAACCAGCCTTTTCGCGCTTTGGTTATAATAATGTAGATTTTTTCTGTAATACAGGTATCAGGGTGTCAAACCTCTACATCAATTTTTTTACTACCGAATGGATAGATAACGTGTGAAATCGTATCAAACAAACCGACTTTCGCATCTATAATTTTAAGTAGGATTAACATTGTTTGTTTCACGATTACAACTTTTCAATTTAAAACGAAAGTTTAAGATGATAAATTATCGCGAAAGTGTAGACATTTAATCGCCATTACAAGTGAATTAAAAAGGTGTTGGTTAAGAAAAGGTGGGAGATTCGTAAACCTGATAAGTTAGAGGTATAGTTAAGTTAGAATATTATAATTTCACCTTTCCCTATGTAACTATTGTGGGTATTGCGCAACAGCCGTGAGAAACTGGGCGATAATGAGGCATTGTCACCGGGTGTACAAGTTAACTGGGCAATATTCGGACAAGTTAAGGCGTTCAAACATTTGTGTGAACTAAAACACCTAACTAGTTTATTTGTATTGAATTTAAATATTTAAAATATACATACTAGTAATGAAAATAAATTAAATTAAAAAGCTTTTTAAAAACAAGCTTTTATTGGAATGCCTCGAGACGAATTAAACGAGTCCAAACTCGATGATGTTGCGACGTTTGTTTACAGAGTTCCTATGGCCACCTTCCAGCTCCAGCATCAGATCAGCTCCATGTCATTATAATATTGTATTGTCACGCTGTATACATATGCTTGCGAAATTTCAGCAAAATCGGTTGAAGATAGGTGTTTCAAAACTGAGTTGCAAGATTCCACCCAAACATACAAGCATACATACATACATTGCAAGTTAATAAAAAGCTTGTAAAATAAAAAAAATCCAAAGAGTGGTTGCTAGTTTTAAATCCTACTCAATGCAGCGCTAATATGTACTCATTTTGAATATAAACATTAAGGTTAGCTAAAGTAGTTAATAAATATTGTTAGTAATTTTGAAAAATATTGTTTGAAAATAAAAGAGAGAAATAAATAGTATAATAGAGTATTGAAATAATATATATCTGATAAACATTTCCGTTGACACATTACTAACGTGCCTTTAAAAAAAAATTGAAAGAGTAATTATGAAATTGGAACGAATTGATAAGTATTATTTTGTTCAAAATTCATCATCATCTTCCTAGCCTTTATTATTCCCAAGATTTGGGGTCGGCTACTAGTTCAACCGGTTTTACCTGAATATCAGTTTTTCCACGGAGCGACTGGCATCGGACCTCCGCAACCCTGAGCGTGAACTGAATTCGAAGGTTAAACTAGTTGTCAGTATATTTGAGATCACTGACTTCCCAATAACGATTGCCATAGATGTTCATGACAACCGGGACCGACGGCTTAACGTGCTCTCCGAGGCACGGGCGGGAAACACCGCCATCTTTATCGGGCTGCTATTTAAAATTTCTTGTAAGAAAAACCCAATAAGCAATCCGACCCGGGAATCGAACCCGAGACCTCTTGATCTGCAGTCACTTACGCTAACCACTAGACCAACGTTTTGCTCAAAATTACTTGAAAAAAAATCAAACACATTTAATTCAACTGTACAAAAGGTGTTAATAACATTTTGATTAAACCCCTTTATAATAACGTTATTACATAATATTTCATTGCACAATGTCATTATAAATTCCTCAACTAAAAATAAAAGTGTTGTGTACGACGAGCCCTTTGATAAGGTGGTATAAAGTATTGCGCGCACGCACTGTTTCGTGTTAATGTGATATTGAATAACAAATGATAGCTTTGGCTGGGTGTTACGTCAGTAGCAGGCGCCATGCCGTGGCGTTTAGCCTGTCGCACGCTAGGTACTTAATATTAATACGTG
Organism: Diaphora mendica; assembly: GCA_949125395.1. NCBI lineage: Eukaryota > Metazoa > Arthropoda > Insecta > Lepidoptera > Erebidae > Diaphora > Diaphora mendica. Next base: position 4,076,053 of record OX421317.1, read on the forward strand.
AAGAAAATTCTTTGTACTGCTTTTTATATCAATTTGGAATTCTTAAAGTTCTTATGGAAGAACTAGAAAGAGTTAAAATCCTAAGTCAATATTTGATATGCCTGAATAAACGAACTGAACGAAACCTCCTTTTTACATAACTCGAAACAGAGAAATGTTTTTTTGCGATTTATTAAAAATACTACACTCCATTTGTAATTTTTTTCAAGCGCGGCCATGTGTACAGTGCCTGATTCGAGCAAGAATCTACAAACCATTGGACAACCTAGAAAACGAAATAAAATAAATCTCCATATATACATATATATAAATATACTAGTTGACCCGGCGAACTTCGTACCGCCATATTTACATATCAGTCTCAGCTTCCCGTTGTGGAAAAAATACTTTTCCCCTTATCTTTAAATTTTTCTTGTACACAACAAACCTTGTCCTAACAATAACAAACACATAACAAAAAGCGGCCAAGTGCGAGTCGGACTCGCCCATGAAGGGTTCCGCAGCAGCAAGTAACTTAATATAATTTTTATTTTATTTTTATATTTGTGTTGATTGAATGAAAGGTAAATTGCAGTTTACGATTTATGACGTATTAAAAAAAAACTACTTACTAGATTTCGTTCAAACCAATTTTCGTTGGAAGTTTGCATAGTAATGTACATCATATATTTTTTTTAGATTTATCATTCTCTTATTTTAGAAGTTACAGGGGGGGGGGGGACACACATTTTACCACTTTAGAAGTGTCTCTCGCGCAATCTATTTAGTTTAGAAAAAAATGATATTAGAAACCTCAATATCATTTTCGAAGACCTATCCATAGATACACGTATGGGTTTGATGAATTTTTTTTTATTGAGTTTCAGTTCTAAGTATGGGGACCCCCAAAATTAATTGTTTTTTTCTATTTTTGTGTGAAAATCTTAATGCGGTTCACAGAATACATCTACAAACTTGGTTTCAACATTATAGGTCTTATAGTTTCGGAAAAAAGTGACGAATCTATAAGGGTTCCGTTTTTTGCCTTTGGCACGGGACCCTAAAAAATGTTGCAACTGATCGAAAGTTATGCGCGTACATACATTTCGGCGATTCATTTTTAAATATAGAGTTGCTGAAATGGTGAAAAGACTTTCCCCGCATCTATTTCACTCTGGAATAGATGAGACATACAATTTTAACAAAATAAAAACCGACTTCAAGGTTCGACCCGATTTCTCTTGGATGCCATCATCAGATCTTAGTGTCCTTATCATGGTACCACCGTTGGGATATCTCCTGTCCATTAAAAAAAGAATCATCAAAATCGGTTCATAAACGACGAAGTTATCCCCGAACACACATAAAAAAAATAAAAAAAATACGTTCGAATTAAGAAACCTCCTCCTTTTTTGGAAGTCTGTTAAAAAGAGAACAATTCGGTTTGGTCCTAACAAAGATACCGTCTTCCATTAAAAACCATGCCTAAAATAATTCAGCAAGCAAGTCTTGTAAGTCATTTGAACATACCCTTGAGGTCATTGTATTTCTAAGGAGAACTGTAATTTTGACTGTGTGACAGAGTAAAAAAAAAACGAGTATTTTTATCCTGTACTCAGTGGTGAATTAAACTGGTAATAAATTCACTGACGCACGCGTTTAGCATTTTGGGTACTGCACGAGAATTTAGTTTTGTTGGCTTTTTTAACTTACTCTTGCAACACTTGGATGTAATGTTTGCTGCGTACAAAATAAAGTCTTGAAAGAAGCAGTTACATCAGGAATTGAAGGGAAAATTACCTTTCCTTAATTAGCATTTCCTTTGAGGTTGTTATCGAAACATCTTCGACAAATTGGAATGCTACTTAGAGGCATTCTAATGCATTCTCGTGTTGCTATTTCGCTGATTTTAATTATAAGTACCATCATTTACCATAAAGATCTTCCTATGCAGTTAGAAGGGAGTTAGTATTGTGATAGACCTGCGCAGATTTTCTTAAATCTGTCTTATACTTTCTGGTAAACCTATCGAATGTAGTCTAAATAGACTGACTTAAAATAAAGCGTGCCAATCGATCATAGCGTTATTTTATTTCTTTTCACTTGCACATACCGAAATGCTAGTAATAAAAAAGGCTTTTTCAAATGGTAAATCTACAAATTGGATTATAAATATTAAAGGTCGTGCCGTGAGCCTATAACACATCTCACGACTTGAATAAACCTATATGAAATTAGTACTTCGTTCCATCAGCCACATTGTGTGAGATGAGACAATACATTCGTGTTCCCATATAACCGACGTGAAAGCTCTGTCAGTATTCAATTACTGCAATGTCAGAGCGAATGCGGCGTGGTGCCCCAAGCCCCTTATTGCAAATGTTTAGAATCCCTGTCGGAACTATTTGGTGATATAGGCAAATGTAACTTCTTTTATGTTTTCTTTTTTTAAATACATCTCTGATTGATCGTATCTGCGTGTCGCAGTCGGGCATGATCCTGATCCTGAAATCGTAATAAGACTGGTATTCTATTCAAAGAGAACTTAGGTACTTATTTGAAGTTTTGAGGATTTAATCGTTATAGGTGGTTTCCATACAGATTTAGAACAGGTTCATTTTTGTGTGACTTATATGGCTCTGTGTAGGATTCGTGTCCGTTATTGTATCTGTAGTGTGCTTCAATGAAAGAGTGTTCAAAAGTCATTACTATGTATCAATTGTCAGCGTGAGTTGTCATAAAAAATGCTGTAATATTTACTACTAAAGTTGTAGCGTAACGTAACCTGTAAAATAAAAGAGCGAGCAGGCCATTGAACCACAATTCAACATTCGTCGGCATCCATCAAAATAATAAAAAAGTATACAATAGAAATAAAAACAAACATTAATAAATGCCCGTAGACAGATCTTTGGCAGCGGAAAATTGCGTTAAATTGTTTTAACGGTAACGTTGTGATTTAGTTCGTAATACCATATCTGTCTTTAGGATTACTGGTTAAAAAGATAGTGAGGCATAGGTATTACACGACATGTCATCATCATAATAATATAATTCAATTGATAGAGCGAAAACATAACCACATTTTTTCAAAGAACTGTACCTGCACCAAGCGTGTACAAAAGATTGATTTATAAAAATTGAAGTTTCAGTGTATACATACGTACATTTTGAACCTTTAAAATTATCAAGAAGAGAAATTAGAGTACATACCTCTAACTAAAGGAAAAAATAGAATAGTCATATATCACTTTGTTATTCGTCTGTCTGTCTATCCGTCCTTTTTTCACGACCCTTTATTTCAAATCTTGCTAGCAAAACAAGCCTCATTGCTCTTAAAAACCTATTCTAGAAAGTCTTAATATAATTATGTCTACCGTATACAACGATATCAAAACTGACAAGTACTTTGGTAAGGTATAAAATGAATAGAAAATTCTCAACGTTAACTTCCTCTGTAGTTAAAATTTAGCATCAGGAAGCATGGTGACAGTACGCACGGAGCTGTCCATTCTGCCGTCATTTATTTGCATACCACTTTCACTAGATGGCGCTGACACACTACATGTTGCATAAGCCCACTGAATGGCTCGAGCTTGTTACACTTAACTTATTGTTTTTTGTAAACAATGCCTGTTATACTAATATTTCTATTGTATTCAATTTACATGCGATTTGGAGAGAAATGCACACAGTCTCTCACGTTTAAGATGAAAAGGTTTGACGTACCGTAAAGCTATAGGCATGTTACAACATGAATTTGTGTGAGAGTGTGTACATCTTTGACTGAGGAGTGACGTTAGAGTGTTGAACAATAAACATAATTTATTCTCATTAATTTTGAAACCTGGATATTTATGTCGTACCTAATGATACTCGTATTTAAAAATAAGATGTGTAGGGCTAAGACTTAGCTAGTGTACTTAGCCGCTAAGTACACTAAACGGATTATAATTTCCAGAATATCCTACACTAATTGAATGCCAAAAACTTAAAGGTTTCAAATCTGAACCCTATTGACTTTCTAATTGCGTTCATATTAATTAACTTAGGTTAATTGACGACGAAGTGCACACTTCCAAAGACTATTGTTTAGTAAGTGTAACAATTTCTGCTACTTATTTTACATCCAGAAAAAATGGAGAAATTCTTCATACACTCGCAATTTCTGATGTACAATATATTATTTATTCACCATATTCCCTGTGAATATATCATTTTTAATGTATTCTTTTTATAGCCTGTTTGTACCGTTTGGTGTTTGGGTCTGTAGAGTAGGTACCTTTCGTTCCATCTTATACAACATTTTACCTTCAATCACTTGTCTGTTGTATAAAACATTAGCTGCAGGGTTGTCACCACTGAAATGGAGGCTTGACAGATGTGAATTGTGTCCTATTGAATATTTAGCAGCCACTGCCTCAATATTGAGGTCTTGTGTACGTGGGATTGTTTGTACAGAGTTGAAATAATGTAATAGATTAATGTGATTATTTGCACGTGGATTTTTATTTTGAAAAAAATAAATATATATTTTGCGATCTCTTTTCACTGAATTGAAAGCTTGATGATTGTCAAGAAAAGCATGATCTATACAACCCTCAGTATAAAATAATAGTCATATCAGAATACACATCTATAAAAGTACTTCTACAGTAATCTACAGACTTCTTGCGACCGTTAAAGACGGTCTGAATTCACCTGAGTTATTGAAAACTAAAACATGTCAAAAAGCATAAAAAAATTGATACTGCATATCAATGAAAATAAACAATCAATCATATTGAAAATAAATTAAATTAAAAACTTTTTAAAAACAAGCTTTTACTAGAATGCCTCGAGACGAATCAAACGAGTCCAAACTCGATGATGTTGCGACGTTTCTTTACAGAGTTCCTATAACCACCTCCCAGCTCCAGCATCAGATCAGCTACATGTCATTATAATATTGTATTGTCACGCTGTATACACATGCTTCCAAAATTTCAGCAAAATCGGTTCTAGATATCTGCTTGAAAATTGAGTTGCAAGATTTGACTCGAACATACAAGCACACAAACATATACACACGAGTTAATAAAAAGCTTGTAAAAACATGAACTATCTCCAGTTTTAACTAGAAATATATTATTTAAAACGACTGTTACCGACTGATATTAATGATCATTTTGTCGTTTTGTTATGTCCAAATAAATACACATTTAAAAGCAAATGGGTCTTAAGTATTTACTAGTCTTTTTTACTGTTTTTCGTGTAGGTAGATACAAAGCAAATTTTAATGCATGCCTCTTCGGCTCGTTAAAAACTTCAGAAAATGAAAGAAACGTAATACATTGTTTCTTCAATATGTTTATGAGTCAGCTAACTTTGTTTGTGATGCAAATAGTGACAGCAATTCATAAGAACAGTAGCATGAAGTTATGGGCAGGCTTTGGCTGTTCAAACTTGTTTAAAGCCTATAGATAACTTAGTTTATTTGTTTTTGAAGTTTGTATGTTATTTTTAACGGTTTGAAGATATTTAATGTTTCTTAAGTTAAAACACTTGCTTATACATTTAAAACTAATAATAATTGTTAGGTTTGTAAAAACTTTTTTTTAAGTATTGAGTTATTACTAGTACCGATAAATACTTAAATCTTTAGAGCTAACTGCAATACTTCTGTAGTCTAAAACGGAACCTAAACAGACGGGAATCTAAAACTCGTCCCGCCGGAACAGCTTTGGTTTTTACGGACAACTCTTATAGTTGTATTTGCTGGGCCTTTATTTGGAAACTGAAGCAAATTCATAAATACAGACCTAGATAAGCGGCCAACTCGATTTTTCAGGCTTTTGCTAAAAAAACTATCCATGCCAATACAAAGTGACGCTCTAGTATTATTATAATCTACAATTTTATTTTCAGAAATACATAGATTAAAACTTCAACTCTAGTTGTAAACGGACCTATTTAGATTACATTATAAGTTGACCATCTGTAAATATAAGTGTGTCACCTACGTAGCGGCTCGGTACTCGGGTGTAGGGCAATTCGATTAATTTAGCCGAGAATGACATTCAATTGTAGCATACACATGTTATATATACAGAGTGTTGTTTATTATAAGAGACCTAGATTTAAAATAGTAGTAGCGAAGTATAGATAGTTTAATAATCGAGAGAACTAAATAGTTTTCCATAGATATTTCTTTCTATTTTTCTTTCTTTTTAAAAGAAAACTCCCGCAATACCGTGGGAGATACCGCAATACAATTACCGTGGGAGGGCCACGCTTCGGCATGAATGGGCCGGCTCGACCGGAGTGATACCAGGGCCTCACAGAAAACCGGTGTGAAATAGTGCTTGAGCTGTGTTTCACCGAGTGAGTGAGGATACCGGAGGCCCATACCCCCCATCCCCAAAAGGCTGGCAACGCACTTGTGACGCTTCTGGAGTTGCAGGTGTCCATAGGCGGCGGTGATCGCTTACCATCAGGCGATACGTCTGCTCGTTTGCCGGCCTATTCCATTACAAAAAAAATAAAAAAAATATTGGAATATATTGTGTCGCACGGGATTTTACAAACGTACCAGTAACGGACACATAGAACACACAGATTCAAACCGACAATTTGTGGATCACACAAAATGTTGTCCTGTGTGGAGTTTGAAACCACTACATTCACAGTAGTAGAAAACGGGGAGGTAACCGCTTAAACCACTAGTCCATCTGTGCGGTCATGTTCATAGAGCCACCTAGAACAAGCCTGGCATGTCTCTATTATACTTAAATTATGCAAGCAATCACTGTTACTAATTTCATGACTTTATAATTTTAGGGCAAATCATGAATTTCGATTTAAGAATTGCAATAACATTACTAGGGACCGAACCACTGTTTTTGTTTAAGAATTCAACAATTTATTTTCATTCTCATGAAAAAGCTCTTTACTTTTTGTTTGAATTTACCTAATTTTCGAGCGACGTTTCCAATTTATCTTGTTCGAAAAACTAAATTTAAACTCCTAAAAATATTAAAAAACAAAAAGTTATCAAATTGGTCCAACTTTTTCGAGCGTGCTTAGCAACGACAATATTTTATAAAAATGTAGATTTTTTATAGCATGAGAATAGCACTGTTTGTGGTATGTAGGTACTTACTATTGTATTAATTATAACTTGATGAATTTATAACGCAGTAGTACCGTACTACAAATCAATTAACACAGCGGTTAATTTTCCTGCATTTATTAATAGTAGAACGAGTATTGGTTATGGAACAAATTTTTCAAAACTGGGCTTTGGAAAAATAGGTTTTAAGTTTACTTTTTTCATTTAAAGATATTTATATTGAATGTATTTTAAACATGCTGTATACAATGTTTATGTCGCGCAATCCCTGTGACAAGCGACAAATCATGTTAATTGACCACGTCGAGTCAACAGTTTACGCTTATACTCGTATATTGCATTAGGCGAATTGGGAACAGACCGAGCGACGCAACTTTAATAATACAGGAGGGGTGTCTGTAATACAACATTAGAGAAATATTACCACATTTGTTATTTTTTTTTTTTTTTTTGTAATCGAAATTTAGAAAAAAACACTGCACTTGACCATTGTTTGCCCGCGGACTTGGCAGACATTGGCTAATAATAATATTGTTATTTTACTGTGTACTTTTATTCTGACTAAAAGGTGTATTTTTTTCTGTAACTCTGACAATAATATTTAAAACAGCCTTTATGATGTCAACCCCAAAGCTTAAATATTTTTTTATATTTAGAATTACATTAAAATTTTTAATTTGTAGCTAGTTATGTAAAAAAATCTTTTAATTTTTAAATAAATATGCCATGCAATATTATTAACGTGCTACTCCTAATGCCATCATATTACCATGCCTATGTGATTACGTTATCAACTCACCTTCAACTTGGCACGGATAACAAAAGGCTTCCTTCCGCACTTGTAGGAAGGAAGCCCGTGGCATCTGCTGACATTGAAAGGAAGGGCTGTACATGTACTGTGTGGAGATAAAATGTAATGACAATGCCCAATTTTCGGTTTTGGACATCGGAGAGGTGTAACGTAGTATTATATGTCAACGTAATGTTAACATACCTATGTGTCTAATTCTCTGAAATGTCATTAGTGTCTTAAAATAAAGAAATTTTCATTAAAGGAAGTTTCCTTAGTCATGAAATAGGACTATGTATTTGAATAGTTAATTATTTATGCAAATTTTTTTTTCCTTAGTGTCAAGATGCTTTACGAGTAGTAGGCAGTAAAACGTTATCCCTCTGGTCCTTATAAAAAAGGACTAGTCATTTGATAGTATATACCGATCATTTATTCATATGTTAGGCGATATATTGAAAAACCATTTTTGCTGTATCTTTTTATTTATATTTGGTATTACATATATCCATTTATGAAACTATCTAATATAAAATAAGTTTGGAATCTGTCCCAAGTGGATTAATAGTCAAACTTTAAACCATATTTTTTCCTTATTACTTTCTTAAGCCATATTTTGAATCACACCTAATTCTATTAATTTTCAAACCTGTCTATTCACATATATATTTAACAGTTTAACCCTCATAACGCGTACTTTCTCTCAATACCGTATAAGGGTCACAAAGACCGCGTGTTTCCTTGTAAGACAGTGACCGAGTGAACTTCGGTTAACTAGACAGCGAAGGGTTATCGCAGAGCAGTCATCGCGATTGTGCCTCCTGCTCTTATTAGAATAACAGATTGGTATGAAAAATTGCATGGAAATTTTGTAAAATACTAGGTTTCCTAACAAAAAATATTAGGAGAGAACATTCAGACGCTCGACCCCGTAAATTTATGTTGATTGTATGTTTTTACTTTCTGTAAGTGAAGTAACAACTCAGTACAAAGTAACTCTTTTTTACAAGCTTTTTATTAACTTGCAATGTATGTATGTATTCTTGTATGTTCAGGTCGAATCTTGCAACTCAATTTTGAAGCAGATATCTTCAACCGATTGTGCTAAATTTTGCAAGCATATGTATACAACGTGACTATACAATATTATAATGACATGGAGCTGATCTGATGCAGGAGCTGGAAGGTGGCCATAGGAACTCTGTAAAGAAACGTCGCAACATCATTAAGTTTGGACTCGTTTGATTCGTCTCGAGGCATTCCAGTAAAAGCTTGTTTTTAAAAAGCTTTTTAATTGAATTTATTGAAGCTGATATCACCTCTTTCCCTCTTTACCAGTCTAGATCCTACAGCTACCTTGTCACAACTGCACTTTATTTTTATATATATGAGCCTACCAAAGAGGCTCTACTTTGTCTGACGTAAAACATGAACAGAATCCAAGAGTGTTGGTCACCATACTCATTGCGAATGTTTTAAATTTAAATTGTCATAGGTATGTAGTTTTTCTGCGGCACTGGTTACCAAGGTGGTTTATAACACGACCGTTGCTAATAGAATAAAGAAATATTGAAATGTTTTACTAATGATGTAACTGTATCTTTCGTACGCTGTGAATGTGACGATTTGTTATGGACACTTGTTTGTTTTCAAATCTAAAGCTTTTTTTACTTTTTGAGAGGATTGAATATGAAGATTGATATTCTAGTGCCATAATAAGTATTTAGTCATTCAATTCTTGATCTAATCGCTAATATTCTACTGACAAATGTGAGATTCATTGATACCGTAAAGGTTTTGATTAAAATATGGTTCTATACGAAAAGGATATGGAAGAGAGATAGCTCTGGTTCTCTAACTCAGTCTCTTCATTCCTTTCTCTTTAATGACCTGTATGTACCAAGCAAATAATTATTTAAGTCAAATAAAATGGGTAACTTGAGCATTGTTTACCATTGGTCTTGATAATTGCTCTGTACTTCGGGCTTTAAATCTAAAGGAAACATTTATACACAAGTGAAGTACCTTACTGACTCATGAATGAAAAAGATCGAATGAAAAAGTAACTGATATGCCAGTCATAAAGGATATTTATACCTAACTAGCTGACCCGTGCCCACTCCGTTGGTAATGTGATAAATCAAGAACCGCTCGACCGATTTTGTGCAAACTTCACATAAACCATCTACTAAATAGTCCGAACAAAGCCTAAACATTTGGTTAGGATTGGTGAGCCCGTTCTTGAGTTATAAAATTAAAACGAAAAGTGGCATTGATTTTTATATATATTGATAGAAATGTATCATTAGCAAATTAGTGAGTTCTCGTGACGTATTATTACTATAAATTAAATGAAAAAAAAAAATCCAAAGCATAGTACAACATGTTCACGTCAATTAGACAAATGTTCATTACATTGCGTCGAACATTGAAACTAATAGCCGCTGTAAGGACTTTCATTGTTTAGTGCGATCGTACATCGATCGTCACAGTAGCTGCGCACGCGCAACCAGACACGATCACATTGCACTATATTTGCATACAATGCTGTGCCGGTTCCAACATCGATCTATTTCAATTAGGTTTGTCGGCCTCAATTTACGTATGTGAAATAATTTCATTGATAAAGATGTAAACGTTAATTTATTATTTTCTTATATGAAGTTATTTTCTTTTTTGTGAAGAATCCTTGTAGATATTCAGCTTTCTGGGGTCGCAGGAGCCCGGAGTATAGTGTCTGCACCAAAACCAACTCAAAAACCAGCATCGCTGCTACTACTACTCTGAAGTTTGCCACACAAACCTTTCTTTGATATCTCTCTCTGTTTCTTTTTAACCGGCTTCCAAAAGGAGGAGGTTCTTAATTTCATTGGTATTTTTATTAATGGGTTTTAATTTGGTATCTTAATGGCTTCTTGACGTCAAAATTTTTTGGGAATATAATGATTCTCAGACCAGACACGAGAAACAGATAAATTGGGATACCATAAGATAACGACCTAAAGAACCAGACGTAAAGAAATATTGTATGTTGAGGAAGGGAAATGGACTGAAACTGCAGTAACTCGTAGAGATCGGGCTTGCGTACACGTATGCTTGTCGAGTGATTGGATTCGCCACCAAGACCACTATACCAACATCCCTCTGCATAGTATTTCAGTCGATCACGAAATCTCAGAAACTATAACACCTACAAACTTGAAAGTTGGCAGGTAGGTTCCTTATAAGGTGTAAACATCCGCTAAGAAAAGATTTTATGAAACTCCACCCCTAAGGAGGTAAAACGGGAGTTGGAAGTTTGTATGAAAGTTCTATGTTATTGAAGTAAAAGTTATTATGGCAGAAGGATTTTAAATAGTATTTAAGTATAAAAAAATGTGCAAATAACTAACTCCACGCGTACGAAGTCGCAAGCGGCCGCTAGTTCCTAACAAATTCATTTATTGTAGTTGTAAAATTATTCAAATATATATGAATCTTGATAATTTTGCATCATAATTATTATGTTAATAAAACCAAGACCAATACTAAACCCGTTTATGAATTATCCCACCCGCTTATATTAAGAGGGGTTAAGTCATAGTGCATCTCATTGCCCCAGTGCCCATTGACCTTTGACAATTAATTATACACCTCATACTCGTAATATGCATATTTCTTCACAATGCTTTGTAATAAAAATAGCAATAAAGTAATTATTTCTAATACGCTATGTATGTACTGTTTAATTCGATATGAACTTCTACCACGACCATTACGTTATAGTACATAGTCTTGTACTATTCAAGCGTAACACGTTATCTTTTTACACAAATGTTTCGTCCATGTTCAAATAGTTTTCATGTCCTTGTTCATGGTTTCAGTCCTTAAAAGCCACTGGCCTGCTTCCGTACCATGATGTTACATATTCCAAACTTTTCCTTATTGAATACTTTATTAGCTGTTTCAGAGAAACTGCTGATTTATTATAATACTGCCCGTATAAACTACGACTACAATCTACTCTGTATACTAACGACTAATCAATAAGAGTATAGAAAGGATGAGAGAGCTCTCGTTACCCCAATCGGTCATTAATCTTGTTTGTTCACCAGTTTAATGGAGTGTGAAGTTGCAGGAGTGGTTGCATTGAGAGGAGCAACATTGGGCAATAGGCTATGAGCCCACAATGGCGTTTGTTCACGGTGTCTGCCCCCGATAGTTACGGGTGCATGGTGTTCGGTCTTATGATGAAACGGATGATGGGACGCAAGGATGTTCTATTGTTTTTTTCTTCGGGTGAAAGGTCAGCGGGAATGAAAAGGAGTTGTATAAGCAAACTGTGTGAAGGTTGTTATGTGTTTACGATTTAGTAGTCATATATGCGTTAACACACCGCTTGAAATAATATTCGATGTTGTAAAATTATTTATTTGATTTTCCTGCGATGGACTTACATGTTTAATTTGAAGCTTTAGAATACGTTAGGTTGTAGCGAATTTTGACTTAAAAGGATGACTTTTGTCTTGTGGACTATAAGGATTAAAGATTCTACTGCACGTTTGGCCTAGTGGTTTAACGGTCACCACGCCATTTCCTACTACGCCAAGTGTCGTGGGTTCAAATCCCACTTAGGACAACACTCTGTGTGATCAACAAATTGTTGTACTGAGTCTGGGTGTTCTTTGTGTCCGTTTCATGTATGTTTGTAAAGACCCCGCGACACAGGATTTATTCATAGTGCGGAAGTTGTCTTTATAAAAAAAAAAAAAAGATTCTAATAATCTAAGAACAGCTTTCGTTCATCATATTGTTAGAAGAGATATAAACATCCATACAAATAAATAAAATTGAAGTGTTTGTAATTTCGAATAAACAGCTTTTAACTAAAAGCATATGAAAGTATAGAAGGATACTTACATCAAAAAGCGGCCAAGTGCGAGTCGGACTCGCCCATGAAGGGTTCCGAAGCAGCAAGTAACATAATATAAAAGTTCTTGTAGTTCGTTGTAACTTTGATCGATGTTTTAATAATAGTGTATTTTTTTCAAACCAATTTTCGGTGGAAGTTTGCATGGTAATGTACATCTTTTTTTTTTTGAGTTTCAGTTAAAGTTAAGTATTGGGACCCCCGAAATGTTTTGTTTTTTTTTTATTTTCGTGTCAAAATCTTAATGCGGTTCACAGAATACATCTACTTACCAAGTTTCAACAGTATAGTTCTTATAGTTTCGGAATGAAGTGGCTGTTACATACGGACGGACAGACAGACAGACAGACAGACATGACGAATCTATAAGGGTTCCGTTTTTTGCCTTTGGCACGGAACCCTAAAAAGCAATTTTTAAATGTTTTGTCTGTCTGTCTGTCCGTTTATTCCGGCTTATTACTGAAACGATTTTGACGAGACGTTCCCCGTTAAATAGCTGCTGATATAAGGAGTAACTTAGACTAATCTGTTTAGACTTCTTTTTTTAGAATATTTAAGCGTTCCCCAAGTTTTATTGAGACTAACGGACAGCAATTCGCTTTTATTGTATATATAATTGCGTATAAGTATGTTACATGTGACACGGTACGCAAGAGCAGCGCCACTAATAGGGACTGTGGACATAATTATAGCTAGTTAATTATTTCGCAGAAAATCTATAAATTTTACGTTGACGGGTCAAGTTTAATTGGATTTTGCGTCATCGGCTTAGTAATCATACGTAAGTGGCTAAAGTCTTCGATAAAATGTTTATTTTAGTTATATCAGCACGGGATTTAAATAGATTTGAAATGTTATCTTAGGAATGTGTATTAGGCATTTATTTAATGCTATTATAAATAGACATGATAATACGTCACTTAAATCGAATCTTCTAAGTCAATAACAAGGGACTGTAAACCAGTTTGCTAACGTATACATATAATTATTAGCTTTTACCTGCGATTCCGCCCGCCTGTGTGTCGATTATCGCGTTAAAGAGTACCCTATGTCCTTCCTCAAGAATCAAAGTATCTCCATGACAAATTTCATTGAAATCGGTGCAGCGGGTTAGTCGTGAAGGCGGAACAGACAGACAGATAGATTTACTGTATTACTACTGTAATACTTATAGCACTGTAATATTATGGCATGGTATTAGGTTAAACTGAATGTTGTATAGGGCAAGTACCTAGTCAAAATTATTTCAGTATTAGGCATTTACATATTTCTGTTGAAACGTTTTACGTTTACGTTTCCATTTTGGTATGCATTTAAAAATCAACATCTAATTAACAATATAAATTGATTAAAGTACAAAATGTATCAATGCCATGGCATGGGTCACCATGCTGCATTGTTGCATTGTCTGCATTTGCAGTATGGTGTCCACCACTCTTGGATTCTGCTTATGCTTTCTATTAGGCAGAGTAGAGTCATCAAACATAAAAAAAATAAAAAATAACACGTTTTCTTCTTAGTCAGAAAGTATTAGAAGTTTGACCATTGCCTAGAATGTAATTAATTATAACAGTTAAGGATTTCTTACAATATTAAAGAAAACATGGCTTTATATTGCTACCTTATAGCCGAGTCTACACCGAGCAAAAGTTGGCAACTTTTGTGTTGTCAGCACGTGTTGGTGACAAAAGTTTCTGTAATTTCCTTGTGTTGGCAACAAAAATTAACAACAAATGTTTGGAACCGTGTTTCTGTTTTTGGCGGTAAACATCAAAAGAATATGCTTGTTGCAAATATTTATTGGCTCTGTGGAGACGCTTAGTTGGAATGTTTTTCAAATTGTTGGCGACTCGGTGTAGACACAATGGTAACAAAAGTAAGAGTTGCATACAGTTGGAAACACTGAAATTGCTTACAATTTCGGTGGAGACGCGCCTTAAAAGAACTCCTCTAGTAACCAGTTCCGTTGAATTCCGCAGAATGTAGATCTGCATATCCTCCACAATTGTTTTTGGTAACATTAAAACTTATTAAATATTCTTTTGTTTGTTCCAGCTGGTGGTGAACCTCGCGCTAGTGATTTACCATGCGTTGGACTACATGCACGGAGAAGACGAGGAGCGGCTCATATCGCCCGATCTCGAGGGACTTATCACTGAGATGACGTCATGCGGCAACACAGGTAGGCAACCAAAATGAGCATTACGTATTTTATTGCAAAGAGCAAAGTACTTAAAGGTTTATTTATTATATGCGTAGGATATATAATAGAAGTCGTTAGCTATGGTTTGTTAGACTATGAATTATAGTGCTAGTTGCTACAGATATGATTAAAAAAAATAATATAACGAATGCAATATATATTTTTCTATCTTCTTATATATAGAAATCAATTGCTGTTCGTTTGTCTCTCTAAAACTCAAGAACGTCTGGGTCGATTTAGCTGATTTAGGTTTTGAAATGTTTCGCGTAGTCTAGGGCAGGTTTAAACGGTAAAAATTAAACATAACTTAAACTTAATTATTTTGGCCGAAAGCATGTAAATCAAGAAAATGCTTAAATTAGTACCACATATTCACTCTAAAAAAATTTTTAATTATGCAGTTAATAATTCCATTTATACAAAAGAATGCGCAAACAATTTAAATAAATAAAGATTACGCGACCTAACATCTATAGCAATATTGAATTTAAATGACAATCAAGCAGGGAAAATCTAATTTATTTGGATCGAATTGAAGCAATTTTATTCAAAGTTAATATTTTGAAAACCAAGTTTGCTATTCAATGAAATTGGTTTAAACGCGATGCTTTATAGAACTCAAACACTTTGGAAATTCTAAGGGTACGGGATGCTGGAATTCGAAACGTAGTAAATTCGTTTGTTTTTGTATGATGGAACGGTCTTTATAATTACGTGTAGACTTAGGCTAAGCGCGCACTACGAAATTTTTTCGTTGCGATTTTTAATTTGCAAAATAATATCGCAAACGACTTTCATTCCTACGCGCACTATGATTTATCGTCGCTTGCGGAATAGCGGAGGCAAAAGACAGTTATCGCAGTAAATACTGTGGCACCACGAAAGACGGTAGTGTACATGGAAACATGGATTTACAAAAGAAAAGTAAGGTAGTAGAGCCACGCTGATTTCAGCACGAACGGGCCGGCTCGACCGGGGCGGTACTACCCTCACACAGAAAATCAACGTAAAATGACAGCGTTTGTGCTGTCGTGTTTCGTTGGTGAGTGCGAGACCGGAGGCCCGATTAGTCTAGTCAACAAGTTCCATACTTGTTGACTAGACTTAAAGATGCACAAGCATCACTAGGCCGCCATAGTGTGGGTCCCCATGCTGCATTGTTGTATTCGCAATGAGTATGGTGGCCACCACTCGTGGATTCTGCTTATGCTTTCCATCAGGCAGAGTAGAGTCATTTTGGAGGGCCAAACATAAAAAAAAAAAAAAAAAAAAAAAAATAAGAAAGTTAACCTTATATACTACCGATGCTAGGTAACAGAAATTTTAAGAAAAAGATAAACCGACCGTTGCGCTAGCGATTTTTAGGGTTCCGTGACAAAGGCAAAAAACGGAACCCTTATAGATTCGTCATGTCTGTCTGTCTGTCTGTCTGTCCGTCCGTCCGTATGTCACAGCCACTTTATTCCGAAACTATAAGAGCTATACTGTTGAAACTTGGTAAGTAGATGTATTCTATGAACCGCATTAAGATTTTCACACAAAAAAAAAAAACAATACATTTTGGGGGTACATGGTACATACATGGTGTACAATACATACTTGGAACTGACATTCAAAAAAAAATTTTTCATTAAACCTATACGTGTGGGTGGTTCTTCAAAAATGATATTGAGGTTTCTAATTTTTTTTTTCTAAACTGAATAGTTTGCGCGAGAGACACTTCCAAAGTGGTAAAGTGTGTGTGTCCCCCCCCTGTAACTTCTAAAATCAGAGAATGATAAAACTAAAAAAAAAATATGATGTACATTACCATGCAAACTTCCACCGAAAATTGGTTTGAACGAGATCTCGTAAGTAGTTTTTGTTTAATACGTCATAAATGGTAAACCGCAAAAAAATACACTATTATTAAAGCATCGATCAAAGTTATAACGAACTACAAGCACAGAATAACTAATAGCTACAAGAACGTTTATATTATGTTACTTGCTGCTTCGGAACCCTTCATGGGCGAGTCCGACTCGCACTTGGCCGCTTTTTTCTGCAATGCGCGGGGTTTGATTATAGTATAAAATATACATACGATTTCGCATCTGCAATTTTAAATCGCAAACGATTTATTTTCGTAGTGCTCGGATTGTAGTGTTTTTCTATTGTTCATAGATTTGCGATATTTTTTCGATCCGACTATTAATCGTAGTGCGCGCTTAGCCTTGGATTGCGTAGGTTTGCTACATTCTTTACTTTATTAATAGGAATTTCTCTAGGACCCCAAAGGTTATAGAATCAAAGTTCAGTCTCAGACATTTTTAACCGACTTCAAAAAAAGGAGGAGGTTCTCCATTCGTCGGATTCTTTTTTGAGCGTGGTTGAGCAGCATTGACTTTGTGTTGTCTTGCGTGAATTGCAGGAATTAAAGAAGTTATATTCATATTTAATCGATTAAATTTTTACTTGTCTTTGATAAGTTTTTTTTAATATTTTGACATAATACAATGTATATGTAAAATAACATATTTTGAATATCCAACCAATTATATTTCCATTTACTTTCTATTCACTATTACTTTGTAAACAATTTTGTCGCTCTAATTTCAGGGGAAGTAATGGTAAAGTAAACGTATAATTATAAACATAAACTCACAAAAATGTATATAAATGTTTGTTAGGTTTACAATCTTTCTCTTTGCCTTTCTTTCTATTAAGACATCGTTCTGCACATAGTCTATACTACCATATAATTCAAAGTACCATACAAACAATGGCCCATTAACTACTGTATCACCATGATGTACCTCACCATGAGAAATATCATCTCCATCGAATATCTGAAGAGTAGTTACATGAGAACTTTCTTCTGGTATCAATGTTCATGTTGCTTTATTGTATTGTGTACATTGAGGTCAGGTTTAATTAACTTTTTGTTTGTCATTTACATTGTGCGTGAGATGTGTATTTGATGTACCGTAAGGTATGTTGAAGTTGTAGCTTCGTTTGTCGACCGTCGTCGTTTGTTGGTTCTAGCGACGTTTTTGTTAATGTTGGATCTTAAGGTCAACTGACCAGTTAAGCTGGAGGTTAAGCAATATTGATGGTACAAATTTGCAACGTTTAGCACTTTAGGATTTGTCAACAAATTCTAAATAGCAAGGATAGTGCTCTAGCGATGAAAATATTGCTATTTAAGCACTAAATGTTAAAAACTTTTGGGTGCTCACCACGAAAACACAACAGTTGAATCTGTCTGGATGTGATTCGGTGACAGCAGCTTAAGTGAATAGTAGAACTATTAGCCTATCACAAACTGTGTAACTGTAGCCATATCAAACAAAATGTGGGAAATAATTTGTGTGATGTGATGTTCTTGCAATTATTTTCAATCTATAAATTTTAGTTTGGGAAATTACTTTAGAAAGTGTTGTGATAACTATTTGTGAATTCAGATTTTCATGAATTTGATATTTATATTATTAAAGAGATCTCTGTTTATTTAAATCTTATCTCCAAATTTTAATATATTATTCAATTTCTGACCTTTAAACAATGCATTAATTTCTTCCTTACCACTTACATAGCATTCCAGTTTCAACAACGGTGTCACTTCCGTTAATTCAAACTATCAGTTTATCTGCACTGCATTTGTTACTAAAATGCTGACACTATTCACAAGTAATTAGTAATATTAATTCAATTCTATTAGCTTTGTAAATAATGTATCCGTTTCTAAAGTTTCTTCCATTACAATTTTTTGGTACATCGTTCTAGATTACATTATCTTTATTTGAACTGGATTAATAGTAATAAGATTTGTTTTTGATTATTTGTTCGTTTTTTTTTTGGAATTTTGTATGTAAGATCTTGAAATTCCATAAATGATAGAGCTTGTTGCTGCTCTGTTGAATTCATTTATTTGTAACGAAGATTTGAAATTGATTGGTAAACTTGATTTTGGTCTTAATTGTAACTGAAAGTAAATTACGTGAGTCTCTTAATTGTAATTAATGTGTGTGCGATGGATTGTCATTTAAGGACTAGTGTATAGTCAAATCTATGTGATTGTTAATATTACTCGTCTTGCCAAAATCATTCAATTTCGTGTCAAATAAATTTGAAATTTAACCATACGGTAATTGTATATTGAATTTCAAAACAACTCAGGGCAAAGGCCCCATATAATTTTATCACCATGTTCTATGTAATGCAAAATTGCATTCACACGCCCCATTTCATTCTCATACGCGGATATCATCGTGTAGTACAAGATAAGCTATTAGTGTTCACTTTCTAGAACATGCTCAAGTTCACTTTATGCATATATTTATAGACTGTCCATAAGGTGACATTTAGACTGTTTCGCTTATCAGAGACCTTTGCACTCACGCCACCGTAGTCTCCTCCCATGGTATTCAACTCGCAATGAAATGATACAATTCGTTCCGGCTGTCTTTCACCTCCCTTTCCAACTCTCACGGACCCACTCAATCTAAATTAACTTGTCATATTTTCTGCTTTTCCCTGCGGAGTTACTTTTTGCTCAGATATCGAGCTTAATTAGTATTTACCTATAGCACTTCCCTGTATGTTCAATAGATGAATTTATTGCTATTAGTTTTCGCAGGAAAATGTACTGCTTTCTAGAGTCCATGATTAGTTGCCAATCAAATTCTTCAGCTTCATTGACACCAGTTGAAAAGCTACAATACGATATGGGTGTTAAAAGTATCAGTTACTTTATTAAGAAATGTTTATAAAACAAGGTTTTGTATATCTGGTTATTGTTTCTTTTGATTATAAATGTCATTATAGAAGTATAACGTACATTTATATTGGCGGATATTAAAGGGCAACAACTGTTTCTATATTAGAAATTGCATTTTTTCTACTGCTACCTGTGGTCACAGAATGACTGTACTTAAACTTCAGGGTATTTGAAGGTTTCTACTATCTATGGTGTTAATTCTCTTTTATATACACACATACATATATTCAAAACGTTTTAAATTACGAAATGTTTATAAAGCTTAACCATATTGTGGTTAAAATTGCAAATTGTATTTAGATTCTACTTTTTCTTAGTTTCTAGGGCAATACTTAGAACATGTCATGCTACATCAGTTAAGCACATAATAAATTTAAACAAACGATTCCCATCGTCAAGTTCACGGCCGTCTGTTTTTAAACTAACTGTTTATTTACAAGTGGGCGATCGAATCGTATCGAAAGTATCGATTAGATCGCGAGATGCGAGATGTGGATACCGGTCAGTGGGTCATATTGGACAGGTGAATCGGGTAACACAATGGATGATATGGCAGTTGCGATGCTGTGCTATTGTCCGGGTGTATTTTTGGATGTCGAGTTCGTTCTGACGACATTATCTTTATTGATCTGACAAGCTGTGATCGATAGTGCTTACGTGGTTTCGAGGTTGTTTTTACATCGATACTTTTTCTTATCATTGTCAAATTTCCTGTTGAGAATCTTATTATCTTAGCGGATTAAACAGTTTGTGAATGCCTGTAAATCTTTTTATATAAAGATTTTTTTCTGTGGTAAATTAGACATTATTGACGTAAGCTCCTTGCTAATGTGTGACTGAACAACGGGAGCTGTAAAGATTTTTACTATAATAACTATCGTTATTGATTTCTTTACTAATTATGAATAAATCATGGGGATTTTCATGCATATACCTTCAATTTTTTTTGGAATTTCATAGTAACTTGATAGTAAAGTTATATAGAAGCAAATAGTACACGGGTTCCGCTCGCACCGTTGCGCTTGTGTTAGTGTATGATAGTACAACACGCGCTCCAAGTGTGATTTATATTCGAATATATCGATATTATTTTTACGTATATATATATATATATATATGTGTGTAGATACGATTAAGATTATTGCCCTCAAATTCTGATTAACAATCAAATTACTAAACGGCTCGTATTACAGTCAGTAGGTTACCGAATCGCTCGGCACTAATTGCGTCTCAATACTGGCCATGATCATCACGAATTCTACAAGGCCGCTGCAAAAAAAACCTCACGAGAAAGAAACTTTCATTTATTATTTTTTCTCGCTAGCTTTTGTTATTATCATCTAGATCTGGGGAACAATGTCCACGATTTTCTCACGACAGCATTTTCGTACGGTACGATTTTAGACGTAAAAGGTTAACGCTATTTTTAAGTAATCGTTTCATGTTTGTTCGGTTCCTCTGATGTTGACTTTGAAGTTTTGGCTTACTTATTAATACTTTCATCGCTTATGATTTAGTAATACTACAAAGTAAGTACATAAAGCAATTTGTTTCTGTTTGTGAAGACCGATAAAATGTAGAGCGTATTGAGGATGTGTGCAGTTGTAGTCATATACATAGAGTTTATCTATGGATGCCTTCGTTTGGTGCTGTGTTGCTCTTTGAGTCGTAAGTAGGGTTGCCAGATTTTATTTAGCCTTTAGGGGACAAATGCTGAAATGGGCAAAAAATACGGAATTTCAGGTTTGTACCCGAGACAAATAAAAAACAAAATTATTTGGTAAAAGTTATCGTTTTTAAGGTTCCGCACCCAAAGTGTAAAATGGGACCCTATTACTAAGACTTCGCTGTCCGTCTGTCTAACTAAGGCATCCACTTAAGTAGCATCAGTAAAAAAACCTGTACACAAAACATTGATTTTGGTATTGCAAAACCCTTCTATAACTTTCTCCCACTTTTCAATCGCACCCATATATACTTTTGCAATCAGAAGATGTTCCAATAATATTCAGCCTTTTTGTAATTATTTGGAATTCTTCAGACAAGCCATCCATATTTACTTCTTCTAACTTAAAAAGTTGCGCAGCTTCTTGAAAAATATTGTAAAAAATTAAATCGATCAATAAGTCTTTCTCACTTAGATTAGGAAGAAAACGAAAGAAAGTAATATTTTATGTTATATTATTATATATGAAACAAAAAGAGACAAATAGTATAGGGAGGAGGTGCATTGGGCGGGCGTTCGGCGCGGGCGCGGCAACCGACAAGTAACAAGTAACAATTTTAACACAGAGTGTGTTAAAATTGTTTTAACACACTCTGACCCTCTCATACACAGATCAACCGATTTTAGCGATACGACAAAAATACGGGACAAAGGCAGTCCCGCCGAGACATTTTAAACTATGTCTAAAATACGGGACGTCCCGGGAAATACGGGACGTCTGGCAACGCTAGTCGTAAGTTATGACGTGGTGAAATATATTAGATCGTTTTCTTAACGGAGACTTTCATATCTGCTGTTGTAGGCAAAAATTGTATGACAAGTTCATATTTATTTTTAAATTCTCTTGATAAAGCTAAGGACATCCTTCGACCCAGTATTACCTATTCCCTTTTCAATTGTATCCTGATAATAAAATTCCTATTTTGAGAGCCGTTTCTGTTTGTAAACTTTGTTAGAAGTGATTGGTGGCATACTTATATTACACACGTATATATAAGCATAAATGCATTTGTGAAAACAATCGTAAAATACTGAGAATTGCTACCATCATACGTCATAAAGAGATTTCTGATTAAGATTAAGCTGCCAATGTAACAAACAACAATGTCTTGGTTTATGGGGTTCAGCTTAGACCGGTTTTCCAGGAGCAAGAAATCAGTTTCCTGTTTGCCAAAACATTTATATACAATGCTACTTGGATTATGTTTGGCGAAATTCAACGATTGGATGACTTTTAATAGTACGTTTGTAGAAAAATCTCAGTTATAATAAAGTCTTTACTATTATTATTACGCTAACAAATGTTGTCGGTAATCGAATCCAATTGAAAGTAACTTCCAAATGTGTATGTCTTTGTCTTACAAGCGAAAAACAGCTTGAAAATTTGATAAACGAATGGAAAATTACAGTGCAATTCTCAAAGTTCATCACTATCACTACATATTATAAAATAAAGTCCTACGCCGCATCTATCTGTCGGTCTGTTCGCGATCAACTCAAAAGCAACTGCACGGATTTTTATGCGGTTTTAATTTTAAATAGAGTGATTCTTGAGAAAGGTTTTCGTATATAATTTGTAAAATTTTTGAGTGTATTGGCTAAAATATAACGATATTTGTTGAAGACGTCGGCATAAATTAAGCTGCACTTACAGAGAAACATAGACAATATTATGTTTTCCGTAATGAACCCGTGCGAAGCCGGGGCGGGTTGGTAGTAAATTTATACATTCGCATTGTAATATTATAGACGGTTTTGTTTTAACCACGGTAATGTTACACTATATTACTGAGAAATCAAGAATCTTGCTTAGTATGTTTAAGCGAACGAGAGAAAAATTTGACGATTTCGAGGTATTTTGCACGGGTCGTTACAATTTATTTACCTGATTCTTTTTATGTAAAGTTATTTTAGACTTTACAGTTTCAAAAATAGAGTTTTAATTCGTACAGTTAATGTTTTCACTACAACAAATATATAGAAGTTTTAGATACTTACTTACCTACCGTGTATGATGGATAATTTGTATTTTATACGTCAACTAGCTAATCCGGCAAACGTTGTTTAGCCATTAAAAAAAATAAAAAATTAGGGTATAAAAAATAGATGTTGGTCGATTCTCATACCTACCCGATATGCACACCAAATTTCATAAAAATCGGTCCAGCCGGTTCAGAGGAGTATGGTAACTAACATTGTGACACGAGAATTTTATATATAAGATAAGATTAGTTTGATTTGTAAACGGGAATCAAATTTACGTACAAGTAAAGTGTTTTTGGTCTAGTAGTGATTGCCCTTCTTATTTTTTGCTTAGATTTTGAGACAATAATCAACTAGCCAAAATCTATATGACTTTTTTTTGTGGAATTGACGCAAATAAACGACGTATCGCAACACCAGAGGCGTACACAAGTGCGTTGCCGGCCTTTGGGGGATGGGGAGGGGGAGGGCTTGGGGTATGGGTCTCCGGTATCCTCACTCACTCGGTGAAACTTGACTGCACGTTTGGCCTAGTGGTTTAACGGTCACCACGCCGTTTCCTACTTCGCCAAGTGTCGTGGGTTCAAATCTCACGTAGGACAACGCTTTGTGTGATCCACAAATTTTTTTCTGAGTCTGGGTGTTCTTTGTGTCCGTTTCATGTATGTTTGTAAAGTCCCCTGCGACACAGGATTTATTCCTAGTGCGGGAGTTGTCTTTGTAAAAACAAAAAAAAAAAAAAAAACAAAAAAAAAAAAAAACACAGCGCATGCGCTGTTTCACACCAGTTTTCAGTGAGGCCGTGGTATCACTCCGGTCGAGCCGGCCCATGCATGCCGAAGTGTGGCTCTTCCGCTTATAAACACTTTGTTTCTGAGGCGTTAAGGCGCCTTAGGGTTTCAGTTTGTTTTTCTTAAAACACATTGTAAGTAAAATAATCAAAAGAAATGTTATGTGCCTACATCTTTCTCAGATTTATTTATGAGTTGGGAAACTTTTTTGATCTTAGGAATATTAAACCACTACTGTGGTAGCGGATTTAAAATACGGAGTGTCGCCATCCCCATTCATGCCGTGGGTTTCTTAAGAACGAAACCCACGGAAAAATGAATGGGGATGGCTAACCATAGAGAAGCAAACTCAAGACGACGGCACTTTAAGGACAAGGAGAACTTGACACAAACCCTCCACTATCCTGTCTGGGCAGCGTGGTATAATAAGACAACGCCTCTGTCTAAGGGGAGGCCTATATCGATTAATGGACTATGACAGGTTGTTGAGGATGATGATGAAAGATGCGGTAGCTATTTCAGGGACCGGATATAAGATGCTATGTAACGTTCTTGAAAGCTGTCTTAGAAATTGAACTTCAATCTTTGCATATACTGTGTACTTTGTTAGGATGTTATGACATTGTGATGTAGGTACTCATTCGTATAAGTAGGTACATAATTAATACATGGGATAGTTAATATTACAAATCGCGTGGTGGATGTATAACTTTTCATTAGTAGTATTAATTGCATACCATAACTCTCTTTCCTATTATTATTCATCTTGTGCCATTTGTTGACCGCTAGTCAACATAGTCAAATACAGATCGTAGGACTAGATGCTGCAAAAACGGGACAGATATAGGGGAACTGGTACCCGTTCAGAATTTGAACCATCCGCAACTCTTAATGTAATGTTCCACTTATGTCAACCAAAATGCAAAATAAAATTTAAATTTAGATGAAAAATTACGTGATAGAATTTACTTGCATTCGTTCTGCAAAAAACTGAACTGAATAATTATAATTGTTATAAAACGGGCTCCTTCTAGACAGACATCATATATTTTTAACTAAGATATTTACTGCGTCCATCCAGCTTTTCTCCTCCCCAATCATGAAGGAGATCGAAGACTTAGAAAAATTATTTAAGGGCTTTAAAATATTTAACCATAAGTTAGCGTTTGTGATTAACATTCACAAACAAACATTCAAAGATACAGCTTTTCTTAGAACAGGAGCTTTCTCGTTCGATTTCTATTGCCCTGTCCTTTGTGTTCCCCTGTCTATATATCGTAGACCATATCAGATTCCCACCCGCGAACAGAATGGTTCTATTTGTCCATTTTGAGCCTCGACTGTCTCCGCGGCCCAAGTTGAATCTGTTATCGCTTCTTACATGTATTATTTATAAGAAGGGTAACTATGTATTAGTGGATTTCAGGATAAACTTAGCATGTATACGTAGTAGGTTGTTCGTAAACTAATATATTATTCAAACTATGGTTATTGCAATTATCGTTTAGTTAAGCCATAACGTTGAGTTTGAGGATAATAAGTATGTCCCTCGATCCTTATGTCATAACAACTAGCCTAAACAACTCCATTTACTTTCAATTATTCGCAAGAGGTTAGAAAAAATAATTCAAATAAATAATATAGTTTTATATAAGTGCTAATCGATATAAAGAAATATAATTAAAAAAAATACTAAAACAAAACTTTATATAAATCATTGCAATACCTGAAGGTGCCTGCCAGGTGCGTAATTAAATAAAACGTGAAATTGACTGCTTTAAGTCCATAAAATTAAGGTATGTTCGTGTCTCCAAACGGTAATTTTGCATTTATAGCCAAAGTAAAAATAGTTACAAACAGTAAAACACATGTTTATTTGAATTTTAGTGTTTTATAGTTCGCATCATTACTGGGATACCAAACGGGATGTAAATACTAGATCCACTTAACAACTTTCTTAATCGCAAATACACATCGATGCCGTCGAGTACTGTATTTATTTTTATGCATACGCAACAAAATTAAGTAATAAAACATACTAATAGTACGTTTATATTAAGGTATCGCGTCGTAAATGCTAACTGCTGATGTGTCCCGTTTCTAATGTGTAGTTTTATGGCCACCCTAAGTTTACCGTTGGTGTGTTTAGGAGTAACACATTACTGCCTTACCTATGATTGGTTTGTATTTATCTATACGAAGAAACTGTTCTTGCAATATAATAGTCAACGACTGCTTATTTTTTAAACTTCGGGTGGTCCAAATCGGAACACACCGAACTCGGTTCTCAGTCTTCGCATTACTTTGAAGTTAGATCTCAAATCAATACAAATAAATACAATTGAAGTCTGTTTGTAATTTCAAATTCACAGCTTTTCACAAAATGCATATGACAGTATATACAGTATGTATATCAGACAAGCAATTTAAAAAAAAATTGTCTGTCGCTTTGTTCGTTCCGCCTAATCTCTGGCTTGGCTGGAATGATTTTGACGGGACTTTCACTGCTTTCATAACTTTAGCATAAGAAGTAACTTAGGCTACTTTTTTAGACTGGCTACGTTTATAACACAGCGGGGTTCAGTTAGTAGTAAAAATATATATTGAATTATCAACTTATTTTTTTTCTCAGAATCCCCTGCCAATAATAAACAAATTTATGTATTCCACAAAATAACAGTACATTGAGAGAGTATACAATTACAGTCCTTATATTGCAGCCCCTCTGCTGGTAACCCACATCGTGTACCGTGAAACCATGTTCGGCGGAGAAAGTTCACGATGACCAGATTATTATAAACTGTTATTAATAGCTACGCGCACTTGCCTTTGTTTGGTCACTTGATAGATGGAGATGATGCTTTTGGATCGATGGGAACACGCCCTGGGGTTTTCATAGTTTAATTTCTTGTTTTTCTTGTGTAAAAAGCTTCTGTTTTTCACCTGTCTTAAACCCTACCAGTTTATAATCGTCCTGTTTTTGTTCACAAACGTCCATCGATCACACGATCGGGTAATATGAGTAGCCAATGCCTGTAGTCATTTGAAACGATACATCATTTTACAAGCTTTTTATTAACTTGCAATGTATGTATGTATGCTTGTATGTTCGGGTGGAATCTTGCA
Organism: Diaphora mendica; assembly: GCA_949125395.1. Lineage (NCBI taxonomy): Eukaryota > Metazoa > Arthropoda > Insecta > Lepidoptera > Erebidae > Diaphora > Diaphora mendica. The sequence goes on from OX421317.1 coordinate 4,103,430, forward strand.
ACTCAATTTTGAAGCAGATATCTTCAACCGATTTTGCTGAAATGCTGAAAACAGCGTGACAATACAATATTATAATGACATGGAGCTGATCTGATGCTGGAGCTGGAAGGTGGTCATAGGAACTCTGTAAAGAAACGTCACAACATCATCGAGTTTGGTCTCGTTTGATTCGTCTCGAAGCATTCCAGTAAAAGCTTGTTTTAAAAAGATTTTTAAATAAATTATTTGTGTGTGTAAGTGATAACTTCGGGATGGGAGGGAAAACTGCTTCGTTACGTAACGCGTTACGGCGCCAGTCTTTCTGGCTTCCCTTTCTCGCACGCATACGGCAGCGGTAGGCAGGCTCCCCCTCTCTCATTCTAACCCACAGCGCTAGCTGTATTTCGGACAGACGCACAATTTCAATATTAAATAGTCCAACTTAGATTAGTTTAAGTTATTACTTCTAAAAAATTTAGAAAATAAGGTATGCGTCTCGGGTCGCCCCCGAGACGCATACCTTATTTTCTAAAATTTTTATTTTGCTGTTCCTATTCTTCTTGTGCATAATAGTTTATAACAACACCTGAATAACAAAAAGGTTAGGGCTAACCTTTCAAATAACTCTGTGTTTTAATTTCGTTCTAAGAAAAGCCATTGCAAATGAACTGTAAGTCACATCTAATGACATGATAAACATTTAACTAGGTATGGTTTATACTAAACCCATCAGAATTTGTCTATAAACTGTTATGATACATTTTACACTTATTACACACCAAGAATAGGTATCATAAGCTTCGCTGAACATCTATGTCCTCGCTTGTTTCCATTATGGTTTACAACTTGTCACTTTTCTCTATTAACGTCAATTGACAATTATTATAACTGAAGTGACAGTACGTTATGCAGATGCAGAGCTTTCTGTGAACTCAACTCGTGGGAGCTTGCTTAGTTAAAAGCTTATTGGATATATTCTTAGTCTCCAGGTATTACATTTCTATTTGCCCACATAGTTATCTAACCATTCTAAACCACCGTACCCATAAACGGAAAATTGAATCGATACGGTTTCCCTGGCGACTGGTTTCTAATACATCATGGCTACCTGATGTTTCCGTCTTTTACATTTATTTGCATAATGTTCGTATTATAATATATTGCAACTGTAATTGACAGTGTTATTAATGTGGGACTACGATATAATATACCCAAGACTTTTAATTTAGAGAGTGTGGGATCGAACACCACCACACAACAACAATTTTCGGGAATAGAACTACGACTACAGAAAAATGACCCACCGCCATCTACTGAAGATAAGCTGAACTATTTCGTAACTGCTGATTCTAGATCATACAATTAAAATTCTCGTGCTGAACATAATATACAAGTATTTATAACAAAATCTCGATGGTAACTTTACTTAGGTAGGACCTTATTGATTAAGATATATAAATATAATAGTCAGTTCTTAAGCAGAAGCAAGTAAAATTTTAGTTGTTTATAATCTATATCTTGAAGAAGTAACATAAATAACTGTCAGACTAACTCATTGACTGATCGATCAATGCACAGCTGAACGATTGGAGCTAGAAACATGAAACTTATACACAAATACTTGTTTGCTGACGTACATAGGTGGGCACTAAGAAAGAATTTTCAAAAATTCCATCCCACTCTATCCCAATTTTCAAAAATTCAATCCCATTCGGTGCAAAATTTGGGTTGTAAATTTATATAAAACTTCGTTATTTTCGGTAGTAGCGTTTTCAAAGTCAGAAAGAATACTTAATATAATAATAATTATTTTTACGGGAATTAACGCGATCACTTATTTCAAGGTACTACATACCTCTGTTTTGCCTGACGTTTCGACCAGGTTGCACTGGCCGTGGTCACAGGCTGACCGTGGTTAGCCTGTGACCACGGCCATGATATGTAGTACCTTGAAATAAGTGATCGCGTTAATCCTGTAAAAATAATAATTATTATATCATGGAACGCGAAAGTTTAAAAGTTAGTAGAATACTTAATACGCGATATATCCATATGATGAATCCATATGATAGCAAATTATTGCAGTTCATATGCAACTATTTGCATGCAAAACTAATTAGAAAAGCCTAGACATGTAAAAACAAATATCCATTATTACCTGCGTTATAAGTTTCTCATATGACATGACATTACTGTGTATTTTTTTTCAAATAACTCCTATTAAAACAACTTATTACAATGTTTTATATTACAACATGTGTCGTCGCTTATTAAGGCTTTTCATGCGCCTGCGCAGTTTTAATAGTCTGTTTCCATGACGTTACGGGGTATAAAATAGCATGTAGTGGGAAACGTAATTTGAATGTAAATTTCCTGATGACTATAATTGAATTGGTTTCTGTGACAAGATCTAAGAAAATAAGCATATAATTTCACCGCCATAGTTTTTGTTTCAAACTTCCGTCACGCAACGCGTTGGATTGCAATGTAATTACAAGGTCATATTTACCCTGCAAATATCTGTTCCGTTAGCGTTAAGGTGGATGTTTCTATCTTCTTAATATATATAAATCTCGTGTCACAATGTTTGTCCTCAATGGACTCCTAAACCACTTAACCGATTATAATAAAATTTGCACACCATGTGCAGTTCGATCCAAATTGAGAGATAGGATAGTTTAAATCTCAAATTATAGTCGCAATTTTAATTTATTGCTAATTATTGTATATAAATATGGCGGTACGAAGTTCGCCGGGTCAGCTAGTAGATCTATATAGGATTACAAATTATGCTTAGTTTATTTATAAGCGCTGTGTAATGTGTTTGTAAAGGTATTCATAACCAATATTATTAATTCGAGGGTAACTCTGTCTGTCTGTAACGCCTACACCATTATACAGATTTCAATGAAAGTTGACATGGAGCTACTTCGATTCTTGAGGAAGAAAATAGGCTACTCTTTACCGTTATAACTGACATTTTGACGGGACTTTGACTGACCGATTGCTAATATAATATAAGGAGTAACTTAGACTCAGGCGCGGTTCCAGGGGATTTGGGGGGGGGGGGTCACAGGGGACATGACCTCCGCCCAAAATCGTACCCATGTAACTTTTTCCCTGCAACTAGAACCTGATTACCAAATATTATCATCCCAATAGATTTACCAATAAAAACAAAAGATTCGTTTTTAATGTGTGCAATAAAATTGTGTATTGTGCAATAAAGACTAATTTACTTGACTTAATTTGATTATATATTAGTGACCCCCCCCCCCCAAATTTCAGGCTGCGACCGCTCCTGCTTAGACTACTTACAATAACTCTAAATGAGAACAAAAATACCTTTCTTATTTTTCTGAGACCTCTAGCGTTTTTAACTAGTCTATGAAAACCCATCAAATAACATCATTCAGCTATTAAGATTAAATAAAAAGGTAGCAAAGCAAACTAATTGCCAATTTTATTACATCAATTTATAAGTTTTGTTTCGGTGCTATATGTAAATTCTTTGATCAAAGAATATCTCTGTAATCGACGTTTAATGAACTGAATAAATTAAATACCGATGAATTTGTTCAAATGTTCGATTAATTGGTTTAAATGTAGGTCGTTAACTTACAAGAGTTTTACGGAAATTAAACGAGAGAATGTTGGTATTTTAAATGCTTGTTTACTTGATATAGGCGGATGAGAAGTAAATTGTTAGTCGTAAAGTCGACAGGTTGTAAATTATGAAAAGTTAAATTAATTTATAAATAGGAACCCGTAAATTTGTAATTCATTCCAATACGCAAATATGTATCAGTACGTTTAGGAACACATTCGACACACACAGTTCGACTATGAATCATGGTCAATCATGGAGCAACGTTGAAAATAGCAAGATGAAGTCTCTAAGTCAGTATTTTAAGATTGCTGTTTAATTTATCACTTATTTGACATGATGAAAATCTTGTCGTAAGGCTACCAGTTTTGGCAAAGATACGGACGTATTTTATGACGCACTAGCTGAGCCCCGTGGGTAAAAAAGTTTTTTATTTTACTCCTTATATCATTAGGTAACTGCCAGCGAAAGTCCCGTCAAAATCGGTCCGACCGTTTCTGAGATTAGCTGGAACATACAGACAGACAAACAAAAATTTAAAAGAACCTTTTTTGTGTAAATTCCGTATATACTTTTATATGCATTTAATGAAAAGTTGTTAATTTGACATTACAAAGAAACACTTCAATTTATTTTATTTCTATAGATTTATTTTGCATAGATAACTAAGTAAGCCTTGCCTATTATAGTGATTCTAACTACTGGGATAGAAGTTGTTGTTGTTGACGTTGGTTTCTAATCAGGACAATCAAGTTAAAGAATAATCCATAATCAGTAATTATTCTAAGTTATGGAATCAGGCGTTACTTTGCGGAAATCCATGACATTAAATAAAACTTGTTTTGTATGTGTACATATGCATGATACCCATATGTGCATGTGAGTATGCATGACGGTGCGATTTGTGCCCTGCTTTCAGACCTGGATATTTGTCTCGCGGAATTAAAGCTAAATATATTTCATAGCATTTAATTACAGTAATTATTCATTGTCATGTCTCCTAATTCCGTAGAATACGATGGAAAAGGAATATTCTCAGCTACCAGGACTCCATAACACAAAACTGGTGTCGCCATAGTCGACGCCGATTGCTATCCCATAAATTAATGCACAGTTGTCATAGATATCACAGTACTAGGCTGCCAGTCGTCTGCAGAGCTTACGTAATGAGTTTGCGTCTATTAACTCGCGTCTGCTGAGTCACCTTCAATTATGAAACCCTGGTACTAAACTGGGAGAGACTGTTTGAAGTAATCTGAACGCAATTTTTAACCTCTTCAAGGAAAAATATATTTTTAACCGACTTCAAAAAAGGAGGAGGTACTCAATTCGACTGTATTCTTTTTTTTATGTTTGTTACCTCATAACTTTTTTTTTTTTTTTTTTTTTTTTTTTTTAAGTTTTGGCTGCGCCAAAATGACTCTGCTCTGCCTGATGGAAAGCACGAGCAGATTCTAAAAGTGGTGATCACCATCCTCAATGCGAATAAGGACATTGCAGCATGGTGACCTACACTATGGCCGCCTAGTGAGATGCTTTTTTACGCCCCGCTTAAAGGACCCGGGATCATATCGGGAGGGAAACACGTGCGCTGGAAGTGAGTTCCAGGTTTTGACCGCTCGGCACAGAAAGGACGAACCGAAGCGATGAGTACGAGATCGTATGTCTACCACTCTGAAGCGGTGACTTCCAAGGCCGGCACGTGTTGTCCTGTAGAGGAAGGGGGAAGGGGGGACCAGTTGGAAGAGCTCCTCAGAACACTCTCCGTGATACAAGCGATAGAGTACTGCCATAGAGGCGACATCTCTACGCAACTGCAGGGGCTCAAGGGACTCGGTGGCTTCAGGACTGTTGACAATGCGGATTGCTCGCCGCTGCAACCGGTCGAGAGCGTCAAACAGGTACTGTGCGGCACCATCGCAAAGATGAGAACAGTACTCTACGCACGAGCGAACCTGGGTCTTGTAAAGAAGACACAGATGCTCGGGCGAGAAGAACCGTCTCACCTTGTTTAAAACACCTAGCTTCCGCGAGGCCGCTTTAGTGACACTCTCAACGTATTCGCGTGGGTTGAGATCTCGGCAGATATCCATGCCCAGGATATCGAGCCTACCTTGTAATGCCATTTGAGTGTTCTGGAAAGTGGGAAGGGGAAGGAATGGAGACTTTTTGGCAGAGAACGCGCACCCCTGTGTTTTCTTGGCGTTGAACTCGACCAGATTCTCACAGCCCCATTGAGAAATGCGGCCCAGAACATGGTCGAGTTGAACGACAAGCTCCTGTCGTTTTTCCTCGATATCTGCAAGCTTGGCTGTTGGATGTCCAAAATATCGTCCGTGAACTGTACTGTCGTCTGCATAGCAATGAATGTTGCCAAGGGCTAACATGTCATTGATATGCAGAAGAAACAGTGTGGGCGACAGGACGGAGCCCTGCGGTACTCCGGCGTTTATCGACTGAAAATCAGAGGCCGCACCGTCGCAAAGGACTCTGATGCGGCGCTGGTGCAGGAATGCGGCAGCCCAGTTGCAGAGTTTGGGGGGCAAACCGAAAGCCGGTAGCTTGGAGAGAAGCGAACGATGCCAAACCCTATCAAAGGCCTTGGCCATATCAAGGCTAATGGCCAGGGATTCCCCATGCCTGTCAATAGCCTCACCCCAAAGGTGTGTGACGTACGCTAGAAGATCACCCGTGGATCGGTTCGGTCTAAAACCATACTGACGATCATTTAGTAGGGAGTGATCTTCCAGGTAGTGGACCAGTTGTTTGTTTATTATCCGCTCAAAAACTTTGCAGATAATGGAGGTGACGGCTATCGGACGGTAGTTGGCCGGGTCGGAGCGGTCGCCTTTTTTGGGGATGGGTTGAACATTCGCCTCTCTCCAAACCTCCGGTACAGTTCCCGAGGAATATGACAGGCGATACAGACGCGTCAATACCGGAGACAACTCTGGTGCACAGTTCTTAAGAACCACCGCTGGGATACCGTCGGGTCCACTTGCTTTCCGGACGTCGAGTGACCGAAGCTCCGCACGGACTTCACTCAGCCGGACGCGAATATCCCGCATTGTAGTGTCGCAGGTCGGAATAGTAGGCGGGTGCTTGCCGTGGTCATCGATTCGGGAGTTAGCCGCAAAGACATCCACCAGCAGTTTCGCTTTCTCCTGCGGCTCAAGGGCAAGTGATCCGTCCGGATATTTCAGCGGTGGTAGCGAAGGCTGACAGAAGTTGGACTGCACGGCTTTAGCCAATCGCCAGAACTTTCGGCTACCCGTGGGGTATGCAACGAGTTCTTGACCAAGCCGCGCGATGCGCTGGGCATCCGCTCTGATGTAAGCCTTCTTGCATTCCCTAGTGGCTTTGTTAAACGCTGCTTTTAGTTGATCAATGTCAGGGGAGCCGTGAGCGCGGGCCCTGGTCCATGCGCGATACGCCGATTGCTTTAGTGAAACAGCATGGGCGCACTCGCGATTGAACCAGGGACGGGTCGTCGGGTTGGCGACCTCACTGTAGGGAATGTAGTATTCCATTCCGACAGTGATTTCGCCAGCCACGGCGGCTGCACTTTGCGACAGATCTCTATCTCTGAAGCAGCGTTGAGCCCACGGGATGGATGCAAAATAATCCCGCATTCCATCCCAGTCTGCCGACGAGTAGTGCCATAAACGTCTTTTTGCTGCCACTGGTCGTGGGGGGGCAGCAAGAGGCACCGTGGTGGAAACCAGGCAGTGATCGGAGGATCCCAGAGGGGCCAGCACCGATACACTATACTGCGCTGGGTGACTCGTCAGCAGTAGGTCCAGCAAGGAAGGCGCTTGACTCGGTATGTCTGGTATCCTGGTGGGCTGGAGTACCAGCTGGGTGAGGTCATGCGTGAGAGCGAATGCGTGGACAGTCCGGCCTGCGTGGTCAGTTCTGGAAGATCCCAACCAGGACTCATGGTGGGCGTTAAAGTCTCCCAGAAACACCAGTTCGGCGGTCGGAAACTGCTCCTGCGCTTTGTCCGCTGCCTGACTGAGATATTCGAAAAGTCGAGTTGTCTCAGAATCTCCAGAGTGGGATCGGTATAGGCATACGTAGATTCGGCTCGTAGAGCCAATATCTACGTGGAGCCAAAGGGTGGAGAAGGATGGGTCCTCAAGGCAGCGCAATCGGCGACAGCAAACATCCGCCCTGACGAAAAGACATACCCCAGCCTTCGCGAGGAAGCACTCCTCAAGCACGTAACCGGGGTAGTGAAGATATGTCGTGTCGGCAGGGCGGCGTATTTGAGTCTCCGTTAGAAAAAGCATGGCGGGCCGTGCCGTCTCTAGATGCTGGTGGACGGCGTTGAGGTTTGCATGGAGTCCACGGATGTTATTGAACTCCACCTCAAAAAGCGAGTTGGTGGGAGATTGGAGTGCCGCTGTGCATCGTTTATGCTTTTTCTGTGCTGCCATGAAAAAAATAGGAGGAGGGGGATGGGAACGTAAAAGGCGTGACAGTCATCGCGGTAGTGTAATACTGAGACTCGGAATGCTGTTTCGTCATAACGGTGAGGCATGATGGTGACCGAGCCGTCGGACGGAAGGGCTCCCGTACCCTCCCGGAAGTGGTCGCCTGGTCCCACCGTCCGGTCACCAACCGGCACGACGAGCCACTCCGTGGATTATGCGCGACCTGACGGGGCAGCCTCCCAGGGTGGTTAGCCGCGGTTGGGCCCCTCTCTATGCCGCGGGCGGCCAGCGGCACCACCGTTTCTACAGGTCTCCCTGGCCGACGGCTCGATCCACGTCACCCTCAACATGACTCTACGAGCATTCCACTGCTCACACACTTACCACGATAACTGTCACCCCTGCATCATTGGGCCACCGGTCTCGCACTCACCAACGAAATACGACAGTACTAATACTGTCATTTTACGTTGATTTTCTGTGCGAGGGTAGTACCGCCCCGGTCGAGCCGGCCCGTTCGTGCTGAAATCAGCGTGGCTCTACTACCTCATGACTGGGTGAACCGATTTTGATGATTCTTTTTTTATTTGAAAGCTAGTGCTTTCCGTGTGGTCCCATTTAAGTCCCATTTTGGTCCAGATTGAAATCAGTTTTTTTTTTGTTAAACTTTGTGATTATTTGTATTTTTATTTGATGAGGGCAGCACAGGACCGGTTGTCGTTGAAGGCTTTAGAGCCTTTGGAGGAGGGCTAAGTTCAGCTCAGTGGTCGTTCTTAGACTGAGATGATGATGATTCACTTATTCACCTTTAATTTGTTACAACTCCATTTAAGTCGTGTGAAATTTCTAAACCAATCGCTGACCGTTACTGTACAAGAGACGGGAGGGACCCGGGAACTGCAGTTATTAACATGTCTGGACCCCTCCCAGCGCTTGCCCGCACTGAAGCGGGCACCGTCTGCTAGTACTATCTCAATTTAGGCGACGTAAGGCACACGCGTACGTCGCCTCCTCGCGGGTGGCAACTAGAGCATATGGAGGGGAAAACCCGTCCCGACCATCCGTGGCCACACTCAGGGCGGCATGAGGCGCTGGTTTGTGTGAAACAAAAACTGTACCAACCCGTCTGCCAGCGTCGTATAGACGTATAGTAGGCTTAAACATCCTTTCTTAAGAGAAGCCTATATTCAGTACTGGACTGTTAAAGGCTGTTGATTAGATATGATGACCTAGAAGCACATGTTGTCACACTTAATAAAATATAGAGAAACTATAGGATGTTTAAAATACTTTTACTTTTGACACCCCTATAAGCGACCACTTAACACAATGCTACCAAAAGTCACAAATAAATTAAAGCAGCTGCCGTTCTGACGTGGACTTGTTAAATTTCACATCGATCAAATTGCTTTGTGCTTTCAATGATTAAGTGATTGCCACTTACGGCTTCTATTGTTTCTTTTATGGACCACTAAATAAAATATATAACAGATCCATCGTTTTTGTGTGTAAGGGCTGTTATAAATTGGTATAAAATAATATTTTAATATATTTTTTCGGGTGGATTTTGGAAATCTGTTAATGACTTGTAATTGTATTTCATACTAGAAGTACGGTAAGTAGTGAGACTCTTGCAGAAATCTCTAGCACCTCATGCCGCGGTCCAAGTAAGAAGTACTCTACGGGCACAGCACAAACGTTAACCATCATACGCAGATAAGACCCTATCATCATTATATTAGTAATTTTATATTCAAGTAATTTTATTAGCAATCCTTTAAGGGAGGTTTATAAGCTTATTCATGTAAATATTAGATAATGACATTTTTTTTGACTTTAGGGAATGATAATACGGAATATTTTCAAATTACATAAATGAATTCAAACTAGTATTATTAGTTGGGGCTTTAAGATTAATGTTAATTTAGTCTTTCTTGATTTAAAAAATACTATATACAGGTGTCGATGACGGACGCTATCGTTTGCCAGTTTTGATTGATTGATCACCACTTATAAATTTATTTTGAACTCTTATACATCTATTTGTTGACCATCATAACAATAATTACTTAATTTAGAAATATGACTTTTGTAATAAGATAAAATTGGATGTCGATGAAAGAATCCTTAAGTTATAATGAATTATGGATATTGGTCGTTAGGGCTGTTTGAGTTAAAAGTTCTACTTACTACTCTTATGAGCAAATTGTGAAGAAACATCCATACTGGAAGAATGGATGTTATTAAAAAAATAATAATTGTAAACCGTATTATTATTTTTTAAAAGGAGCAACAATGGAGTTTCTTGCCAGATTCTTCTCCATGAAGGCTGCACTTGGAACTGGCGACTAGAATCACTCGATTTTTTAATATTAAATATTGACTATTCATAAGTGCCTGTAAAATAAGTGCCTATATGAATAAAATCTTTTTGAGTTTGAGTTTGAGATGTTCCTTCACAATTACTAATAATATAAATTCTTAAGTAACTTCCATATGTTAGTTAGTCTTTAACAGCTAAAACGCTGCATCGATTTGAATAAAATTTGTCGTCATGGAGATACTTTGATTCTTGAGTTAGGACCTAGGCTACTTTTTACCGCGATAATCGACATACACGCGGGCGGAGCCGCCAGGAAAAATAAGACATAAGATAGTAGGTATCATCCTGCACAAGTAGAGCAGTGATACCATGGCGTCACAGAAAATCGAAGTTGTCTGTGGTGCCGCAAACCACCTTACATTACATTTGTCTAATCGTAGTTTCCACTCTAACACATGTCCGCGAATGAAGTAACCGGAGGAACTTTGGTAGGGAGAGACACCTTATTTGTGGTCGCGTAAGCACTTAGGTCTTAGGCATGTGTCTAAAGGCAGACAGACAAGACAGTATTCACTTACCAATAAAACACTCGTTTCCATATCTATGTACCGACAATTGTCGTCAAATATTTACTTTACGATAAAAAAGCCGATTTAAACTATAATTTTACGTGACAATCTACAAGCCTTTGAAGTATAAATAAAGCTTTTATTCACACCCATAATTTCGGTATAAAATTTTAATCATAAACGTAGTCTATTTTACAATACCGTTAACCGATCGGTAATATCCATTAAAGCTACAAAAAATGACTCTCCAATCAATCATTTACCTCTAAATTGGCCATTATACAATTATCATGCGAGATTGGGTTCCCATACTCTGGTCATTATGATCATTAATCGGAGACAGTCGACGAAGGCCTGCGATACCCGCCCACGATTCACTCAATTAAAATTGTATTATCTGTATCTGAATAAAAATCGTGATATCTAAATATAATAATATCCAAGATAGGGTTGTCTCAAATATCAATGGACTTTTAGAAAATAAGTCTCTAGAATTGGAAATCCTACAAAGTTTGCTTAAGGAAAATTCTAATCAAAATGTTTTCTAAACTCGGAATATTTGATTAAATAAATAAAACCGGGGAGCGTGGGAGAGCCACGCTTCGGCATGAATGGGCCGACTCGACCGGAGTAATACCACGGACTCACAGAAAACCGGTGTAAAATAGTGCTTGCGCTGTGTTTCACCGATTGAGTGAGGATAACGGAGGCCCATACTCTAACGCCTTCCCATATCTCCCCAATCCCCCCCCCCCCCCAATCCCCCAAAGGCCGGCAACGCACTTGTGACGCCTCTGGTGTTGCAGGTTCCATGGGCGGCGGTAATCGCTTACCATCAGGCGATACGTCTGCTCGTTTGCCCGCCTATTACATAAAAAAAAGAACCTTATTGTTTTGCCTGTGCTGTGGTAAAATAGCAATAAATGCTGGTATAATAGTGTTGGATTGAAGTGAAAAAAAGCTTTTAGCTATTCAAAATAGGCTACCTTCTTGAATTGTTGGATAGACCGATTAATCAAGAATATGGGTAAAATAAAAATAGTTTGGTTGTGTAGTCACTACTAACATGTTATTGCTATTTCGTTCGTTTCTAAACTGTTTTAATATTTTAGCGTGGTAGAGGGAACCCTCCTCTTTATTGAAAGGCCTATCCACCACTGGTCTAATTGCTGTTGATTAGATGACATTAGTATTTTCCAATCTATACTTAATATATAAAGCTTAAGAGTTTGTTTGTTTGAACGCGCTAATCTCAGGAACCGCTGCTCCGATTTGAAAAATTATTTCAGTGTTGGATAGTACATTTATCGAGGAAGGCTATAGGCTATATATCATCACGCTACGACCAATAGGAGCGGAGCACCAATGAAAAATGTTTCAAAAACGGGAGAAAATTATCACGCTATGGGCAATAGGAGACGCAAACGAGGTTGCGTGGGTCGGCTAGTGTGTTATATTAATGCCAGATGAGTACAGCCAGCCCTGCTAAGTTCGCATATTTTATACAAACATTGACTCATTCGGTGCCCATTCGGTCTCTCTCACTAACCAATGTCAAGAGTTGCTTGTCCAATAGTCGGCGCCACAAAGGGCGCCAATGACATAGATATACACTAACTTAGAGTAGACACATACATTAAGTAACACTACAGTAACACTACCTTGATTGTTGCCCATATAGTCCCTTTGCAGTTATAATGGATTACCTGAAGTAACATTTTACATGTGATACCTAATTTAAGACGGAAACATTGTAAATATTCTGTGTGAGAGAGAAAAATAAAGATTTATTATTATTATTATTTTAAATAAAATGCTAGAAGTATTAAAAAAATCAAATTTTGAATCAAAATAGGTCATCTATCCCTAAACATGTTTATGTAATAATATCAATCAGTATTATGTTTACTACTCGTATATATTAATCTTCGTAGAAGCTGTATCATTTTATGCTTTTTAAATAAATGTATTGATCTATACAAAAGTAAGGCTGTGCCAAAATGTATGCGCAATATCGTTACGCATTGACGCTGTCGATATTTCGCACATAGTGTGTCGATAGTGGCCAATAGTGGGTGACGGGCCGTGATCGTTATGTGTGCAATACGACCGCATGTACTTGTTAAATGAATTGTATTGGTATTTTAGAATACCGTATATTATTGTTCGTACAATATAATGTAGTTTATACTATACTACACTATCTGATCCGCCCAACTTCGTTTGCGTCTATCAAAAAAAAATCCGCATTTTCACATCCTTTATTGATGTTATATGTGATGTTATAGAGTCTATGCCCTATAGCCTTTTTCGGTAAATGAGCTCTTAAATAATTTTACATTTCGAACTAGTAATTCTTGAGATTAGCGCGTTCAACTACACAAAGAAATAGACACACACTTAAACCATATAATATTAGTATAGATTGTACATATTTATTAGTCTTTTAGATTTCTGTAATATTACTAATGAACTTTTTTAAGTGCATAATGTGCACATATATAGATTGTACATATAAACAATACTAAACTGACCTCCAAGGCCGGATTTAGGAGAGGGCAACCGGGGCTACAGCCCTAGGGCCTCCACAAAAGAGGGGCCTCCACAATAGAGACTCCAGAAAAAAACAAATTCAGACTAGTAAACAGAACCTCTAAAGCCGGCATGGCTAACCTTCGTAATGAAAGTTACACGCAAGCGCAATTTTATGTGTTCAACAACTGTATGCATTGTAAAAAAACCCGCTACGGTATATTTTTTTAATTTTTAAACCGTTTTTCATTTTATCCCTATGTTACAAGATGCCTAACATGTGTTTGAACATACGTCGTGTTTATCTTTTTGTCACCAGGCAATATCCTTGCGTAGAAATCGCTATTATCCTTTGTTTGTTAATCTTATGTTAAAAATATACAGATAGGTTCATTTTGCGATGAGATATGTAAGCCTCCTACTTTGTCGTGTAAAACAGTTTTCAAGAAAAATATTAAATTAACTAGATTTTACCCGCTGCTTCGCTATTTATTAATAAAAAGTACTCTATGTTACTTCTTGTACCTCCAAGAATATGTGTACAAAGTTTCATGATGATCGGTTAAGTAGTTTTTGCGTGAAAGCGTAACAAACAAACTTACATTCACATTTATTGTAATAATAACGTTGGTTGGACGATCGCAGACGTGTTTGAGAATAGAAGAGAGCTTTTAAAAACATGATAATTTACCGTGGAAGAGCCACGCTTCGGCATGAATGGGCCGGCTCGACCGGAGTGATACCACGGGCTCACAGAAAACCAGTGTAAAATAGTGCTTGCGCTGTGTTTCATCGAGTGAGTGAGGATACCGGAGGCCCATACCCCAACCCCCCTCCCCTGTCTCCCCTTCCCCCATCCCCCCATCCCCCCAAAGGCCGGCAACGCACTTGTGACGCCTCTGGTGTTGCAGGTGTCCACGGGCGGCGGTAATCGTTCACCATCAGGCGATACGTCTGCTCGTTTGCCCGCCTATTCCATAAAAAAACATAATAATATTGTACTAGCTAGATTCGTTATAGACCATAGTCGATGTACATGGTCGGTCGACTATTAACCTAATTTATTTCAAACTAGCGATCCTGCACGGCTTCGCACGGAAGTCTTTGAAATTCTTGGATTTCCTCTATTATAATATTCATGTTTTACACACATAAACCTTCCTCTTGAATCACTCTATCTATTGCTGAAGACTACATTAAAATCTGTTTAGCAGTTTAAAAGATCTAAGCGAACAGACAGCGGAAGCGACTTCATTTTATACTACGTGAAGAACTTATTACAGAGAACTCTTCATTTATATATTTTATTATCTCATGAGATGAGATTTTGTTGATGAGTACATTGACCGATCCTTACCTAAGTAAATTACTGCTTGACTCATTATTGGTACATGGTTTTTAGCGCTCCATTACATTGAACTTTCAGATCAGGCTATATTTAAGCCTGATTACAAAAATTCTATTGATCAAAATAGTAGATAAATTAAGTAAGATTAATCATACTCTACTTAAACTACTAATTCTGGGTTTGCTTGCAGATGATGAAGAAGAATGTGGCGTATTGTCAGAAGGTTCGGAGACATCTGAAGTGGGCCGCGCTGACACGGACGATGAGGGCATCGAGCGAGATTCGGAGCCCGCGCCTAGAAGACGGCGCAGACGCAGGCGGTTCATGCTCAAAGATGTCATCGAGGTAAGTTAAGAAAGACTTCGATTTATCTTTGATGCAAGCACCTATTTAAGCATTAATGAAAAGAACGGCTATCACGAGAATGAGGAATATCCAAAACTAAGGTATGAACTGTCTCCTGCGGTATTCCCGGACCAATACGACCTTCAAGAAAAGAGCGTACTCCTTCTTAAAAGGCCGGCAACGCACTTGTGACGCCCCTGGTGTTGCGGGTATCCATGGGCGGCGGTAATCGCTTACCATCAGGCGATACGTCTGCTCGTTTGTCCACTATTCAATTTAAAAAAAGCGACCTACATATTTTCTATATATTATGACATTTGGGAAGCGGGTTAATGTCCCGCGTAGTGTAATTTTTTATGTGCTGAGGCACCAGCGAAAATGTATGAAAATGTTATTGTCCGAATACTATTTATAACGTACGAAAGTGTAGTCAAAGTAAGTCAAAGTGTAGTTTAAGCGTAACAGATTAAGCTAGTGACCATTAGGGATACTGATATATTCTGTAACATTGATTTACCAGACAAGACAGGTTAGGTTCCTCTAGCAATTAATCGTAGCACTCTCCAAGGGGTCTTTTGATTAATTGAATTATACTAGATTTAAGTAGGCTGTATCTAAAGGACAAATGGGCCTCCTTACTTGATAATATGTTTTTATTCAAACATTCTCTATAAACAGATAATAACCTGTTTCGAAGATCGTAATCACGACTAAGAGTCAATACCAATTAACTGTTCCAAAATCGAGTACCGTTCCTATCGTTTTTTTTTAATAAAACACTACTTACACCGGCCATCAACTTTCACTTGGAATATCTAAGAGCCTTATCTGGATAAAGCTGGGTGTATGTTTATTTGTAGATGACATTGTCTTTAATACGTGATTCCAATTATTTAGATCGGATAAGGAAGATACGCATAGTCAAGGCATATAAAAGAAATTGGTTTTCAAGATTATACCTGGCTTTATCGATATAAACCCGTTTATCGATTCCACCTTATTCGGATAATAATATCGAATAATCTTTTCTTGATAAAGATATTGAACTGAGCATGTTAGTACTTTCTTTTTTGTTAGTCATTATTTTTATGCGATGTTATAGTTATTTATTTAAATGTGTTTTGAAGTGTTTTAATAGATTCTATTATTATACATATTTTAAGTATAATGGAAACGGTACAATATAGTTCGATATTTGTGACATCGAAGAAGATTAACTAGGTACTAACTTATGATACCAATATTGTAAATAATATACAGTAACCTAGCGTGGGAACTAAGTTAATATTTGTGTTATTGAATATATCTATGGGCATTTGAAGCAACAAGTACAAGGTTTTAAGTTACCACAGTAAAAACATGATCATTTAAAACTTCTATTTCAAAATTTCTTAGGCAAATCAAGACTGTTTGCACTTATAAATCCATATTGGCGCTTCGTATATTTAAGAATTTAAGTTTGGAAAAAATGGAAATCTCGATTACCGAGGTAGATGAACTTATCTATTTAAATAATTGTGAAACTGGCGATAGGTATAGACAGACACACCTGACACACTAGCGTCTCTTATCTCATCCATAATTTATGAACACAAAGCATGAAAATATTATCGTATGCACTTATAACTTTTGTTTCGCTCCCAATAATATCGAAATCCCGACACTTCACCCGTGAACTCTCTCCCATAAATGGTTGTAATATGAAGTGTTGCACCACAAATAATGGTGCGATGTCATATGCTTTCTCTCGAGCACGTATTAGGAAGTTGTTAGCGGATAATCTACGCTTTATGGTACTCTGATGGACTTGTTAAGTGAATACTGTGGAGTAAGGGCCTGGGCACACGTGTACGATCCACGTGAGAACTTTACGACGCTTTTGTTAAAGCTTCTTGTTTACGAATTTTGATTGGTGATTGTATTTTGAGGGCTTTCTACTTTGAACATAATTTCAGTTAAACAATATTAATATATATATGTAGATGTATTTTTGTGTATCATTCTCTCAGTCATCTGTATATTGTGTTTATTACAGCTTCAAAACAAAACTATAGTGTTCTTACTATTCCATATAGCTGTGATAAAACAAACTTTCAAGCCGTTTATAATGCATATAGATATGCCATCACTTACACTTTTGTTAAAAGTGCTTCTTATAAAGATCACAGCTTTTACGTTCATTACAAATAAATAAAATTAAAGTGCCGGTATGTAATTTTAAATTAATAGCTTTTCACTAATTGCAAACGAAAGCATTTACACACATAAAAAATCCATTTAATAATATAATTAATAAAAACAATTTTTTATTTGTTAGTCTAATCTTTAGAACGGACGCTTTTGACGAGACTTTCATTAGCAGATAGCTGATGATATAAAGAGGTACTTAGGCTTCTTTTTGCACACAACACTGCGGTTAACACCGCGGAGATCAGCTAGTTTTAACTGCGATCGAACAACTACAAAAGATATCGGGAAACTACAAATGCATGTTATACTGAACTTGTAGTTAATAAGAATAACAACGGCGATGAGCAACGATGGGAGTTATATTTATTGTGCAGGAGCTCCGGCTCCTTAATACTCTAATGTTACATGGTAACGTATGGCTAGTTATACCAACTTACAGCTACATTTTATATACTAAAATCTATCGGTACAATGCATATAATCACGTCTTATTCTCGACGAGATAAAGAATGTCTGAATACTACATGATCGATAATATACTCATATCTGAAATATGATGACATAGCTGGTCAGGCTTAGCTATGTGTAAATTCTATTAATTTAACAATATATGACGTAGGAATACATGTCACGTTGTAGTAGGTAGAGACCCTAACTCTTGTACTTTTTTATGTAGAAAGATAAGTGTTAATCTCCAATTTCTGTATGCGTTTGTTTTATAGTCGTTGTAGATATAATAGTCGTTAGTCGGTAATTATACGATATAATGGGCAAGGGACCGATATTGGTATTATGAAATTGTATTATGATATCAACTACTAAAATAACATACTTTATACTCTTAATAGCTATTGCATCAGGTCGTTGAAGCGCTTTTATTATTTCATTAGATGTTTGGGTTCAAGGCTTAGGTTGGTACACAAGGAGTGGATGAGATTTTTTATACTACTCAAATGGTTGCAATAGGGCCTGTTTTGTGGTAAGCAATTATCGATGCCCGTATACTAATTGAACGTCAAAATGGTATGCTCTATAGAATATTCACCTTGAAAATCTAAATGATCTTTCTTCGGTTGCAAAGTAGAATCGAAGAGATGTATCTCTTTTACGAATGGATTGAAAAATATAAACAACTAGCTGACCCGGCGAACTTCGTACCGCCATATTTATATACAATAATTAGCAATAAATTAAAATTACGACTATAATTTGAGATTTAAACTATCCTATCTCTCAATTTGGATCGAACTGCACATGGTGTGCAAATTTTATTATAATCGGTTAAGTGGTTTAGGAGTCCATTGAGGACAAACATTGTGACACGAGATTTATATATATTAAGATAAATAGCTAGAGAACCTCGGGGTCACATGTCTATTACTCGAACTGAATTCAGTAGGGCCTCGATAATCCGAACACCCAAAATTATCGCCCTGTTCAGATTAATGAGGTGTTCGGATTATAGTATGTATATAATTTTAAAAGGTGAAATGAAAGTTTTTTTTTTCAATAATTACACTTAATTAAAAAAATCTAGAATACTACTTCGACAAATGGTGTTTAATGACAAAGAAAATGCTTTATCTCTCAATTTACGCATATTTTTTTCTGAAATTGAAATATTATCTTCTTGGTCCGCCCATTCCAAGCACTCATTTAACGCAGACACAACTCTAGTATGTGGAATCCTTGCAGTTGCTTCCGATTCCTCTAACACTTTTTAATTTTTTTGTCAGCATCCTCCTTTTGTATTTGGTTTATTATATCTTCGTCAGTCAAAGGCTCCTGACAATCAATATTATCAGTGCTTGATAAAAAACATTTGATCTCTTCTTCTGAAAGACCTCTGTTACAAAAAATGTTTAATGGAAGGTCATCTTCAGGGTGAAAGTCATCCAGATCTTGGCCAGAAGTTTCCTCTGGATTGAGTAACGACGGCCACAGAGGCTTCCAAGATTTTTTGATCAAATTTGGGGACACTTGTTGCTTACATTGAGCGATATTCTATGAAACATTGTCGTTCGGATTATAGAGGCATTGGGGGTTCGGATTATCGAGGCCCTACTGTGTTACCAGAGTGTCGAGGCCCAATTACTAAGATTCAATATGTGAAATTTTTCTCCAGTTTTTAAGTGAAAATATTCACGTTGTACACTCTTACCAATAAAGTAATAAATTAGGATGATATCGATAAGAATTACTTGTGAAAAAGGAAAGCCAAAGTGCATTATTTATGGACTATAAATCACCTACTAATCTTGGATTACGATACTGTAATATAAAATAATTTTGCACAAAAACCGTGACTTTTATGCAAGATCATACAACAATACAATGTATATTTTATTGTACATATTTCTTATTGTTGATTTTCGTTGTCAATATTTCTACACTGAAGTCTTTAATAAAATCAAACGAAACTATGGGAGAGTCATGCCTGGTCGCACATCGACCAAGCTTCACCAGTGATACCACTTTTCACCAAATGAGGGATTTTATCGGAGCATAAACCCTCCTTCGTCCTGATTCTGGGAGTGGGCACCCAAAAGACGTGACATTCGTTAATTTTGAATTGTAGATGTGTATGTGTTGCGGTCATCGCTTACCATCTAATGAACAGTCTGCTTGTCCTTGTGCTCGTTTGTCCCTATGACCACTATATAAAGAAACTATGTAAGTTTGACCTCACATTTGAAATATATACGAGGGATTTATTTATTCATAAACTTTATGCACGAAATTTGTACCTACATCGGTGGACTTCTCAGACATTCTCTTCCAGTGAACCTTCGGGTGGTGTTGAAATCTTATAATATATAGCATATGCTACCCTCATTCTGATTTTATTCTCGGAAAGTATAACCTGAGATGCAATTTATCTTAAACTGAACCTCTACTTAAAGCCGCACAACGCAGCTTTTTCAGCAATTTTTGAGACCTATTTTGGTGAACGTCTTAGGGCATAAATGAGGTTCATAAATTCTAATACGCGTATAAATACTTCTTAATAAAGACTCAGAAACGATTTTGATTCGTATTCGACTACACGTCTGAATGTTTAATATTGATGTAGCAATTGATCATGCTGTAGTTATTTATGGCCTGAAACTAAACTCTACTGACTTTTCTCACGAGGATTTAAAATGTGTGATGACTATGATGAGTAATCATCACTCACACACATTTGGATAGGAATTTGTAAATACACTAGCAAAGTTATTAAGTATTAAAAGTGTGAAGTAAACAAATTGCCAATCCCATAAAAAAACATTACTAGTAATAGCGCTTGTGCTGTGTTTCACCGAGTGAGTGAGGATACCGGAGGCCCATACTCCAACCCCTCCCTCCGTCCCCTTCCTCATCCCCCTCCCCATCCACCAAAGGCCGGCAACGCACTTGTGACGCCTCTGGTGTTGCGGGTGTCCATGGACGGCGGTAATCACTTACCATCAGGCGATACGTCTACTTGTTTGCCCCCTATTCCATAAAAAAATAACTATGAAATACGAAACTTTAAGCTCCCTTTCATCTCCTCCACAATGACTGCACCAATGGCGTAGGTAGTGCTTAAAGCGTCGCCACGCCGTTTTCTACTACGCTGAGTGTTGTGGGTTCAAACCACATATCCTGGGGGTGATCTGTGGTTCAAACCCTACACGCAACAAAATTTTGTGTGATCCACAAACTGTTGTTGTGAGTCTGGATGTTCTTTTTGTCCGTTTCATGTACGTGTAAAGTCCCCCGAGCCAAAGGATTTAATCCTAATTCGGGAGTTGTCTTTAAAAAAATCTAATTCTGAAGTGACAACGCAGGAAATATTTTTTTTGGGTGCTTTAAAGGTGTTTTGGTTGAACATACCAACAGAAAAATCGCACTATGCTAGATATACTTGTCAGTTGCAATATTAGGGGTAGCACTGCTTTGCTCCGCCTAAAAATCCCTTCTTGATGGAAATAAGCGAGGAAGACGTGCGATAAATAAGCTTAAACATAATTGTGCAAAACCTGGTTATAACCATTTACTAATTAAACTGTTGTACCTACCGTGACAAATGAGACATAGGTTGAAAAAGAAATAGGATAAATTAATTGACCAGTCTCATGTAATTAAAGACGGCGAGTCGGCGTCGCACCTACAAAACTGTCTATAGATAATTATAAGAAAGTAACATTGAAGGTATAAAGAAAGTAGGCAATAAATTACATGCTTGTATTATCTCGTTTTGTTTTTGTTTCCCCGATAAAGAATGGCGGCGAAAGGAATAATTATTAAAACTTAAACCTAACCCGGAGAAATTATTTTGGTGCGCTTTTTCATTTTACTTTCTTAATTTGGCTGGCTTTCAATCTTGGCAAAAGAGCGGACATAGTCAATCGCCACAGAAGATATATTACAATGGAGTATAATATACTTTTTGGACTGTTTTTATTGTTATTAATATTTTATTACAATAATAAGGCCCCATAGTTCACGATGTAAACAGAGCATTAGACTTGTAAGTACCAAACCGCATAGTGATATTAGCCGTCATTATCTTTCAAATAAAAAGTGAATTAGAAAAAGATATTAAAATTTTCATTGTTGTCGAATTTGGTTAGCTAGAAATTTGATTAAAATGTAATAAGTAATTCAAGTTCAAATATATTTTTTATGTTAATGTATCTACTTACCTTTAAATGGATATTTTCCGGAATAAGCGCAACGTTGATTGCCTTATCTGACTGTATAATAATATGAATTAAATGGCTTTTTAAAAACAAGCTTTTACTGGAATGCTTAGAGACGAATCAAAAGAGTCCAAACTCGATGATGTTGCGACGTTTCTTTTCAGAGTTCCTATGGCCACCTTCCAGCTCCAGCATCAGATCAGCTCCATGTCATTATAATATTGTATTGTCACGCTGTATACATATGCTTGCAAAATTTCAGCAAAATCGGTTGTACTCATCTAAATTTAGTTGCAAGATTCCACCCGAACATACAAGCATACATACATACATACATTGCAAGTTAATAAAAAGCTTGTAACAAAACCTCTACTAACAAAAGAAAGTTACTCAAAATACTGACATTAAAATAACTGACGGTCTATTGTATTCTCGCATTTAAAAGTGACTGTCAATAATATAACTGAAAGATTTTATTTCCAGGGTAGATAAAGTACACAATAATTTCTTAAAATGTCCGCAATAACGGCGTTGTGGTTCTGAATTGAGATGTTTGAGATGTAAAAATAATAAATTTAGGAGTCGTTATATTTTCTTGACGTACGCATTCACGTCATCAAAAAACTAAACTTATATGTGATAATATTCTGCTTTCAAAAGCTGAGTTAAGTTAGACTGAAATCACACTAATATATAAAGGCGAAAGTTTGTGTGTATGTTTGTTACTTCTTCACGCAAAAAGTACTGAACGGATTTGGATGAAACTTTACAGTAATATAGTTTATACATCAGAATAACACATAGGTTACTATTTGCCGCGATAACCGACATATACGCGAGCGGAGCCGCGGGCAACAGCTAGTAAATAATAAAACTTTTACTAAAAATACTTAGGAAGTAGAAATTTCCTTGGCCGCAGTTATCTTACCCTGAGAGATGTGTCTAAGTAGGTCACAGTGGCGTCGGGACTCATCAATAATAAATATCTAGCTCACCGCACTTCCACTGCTTCCTTAGTAAGTTTTACTGCTTTCTTTAGTGCCCACTAGCGGCCAGAGCCAGATAATATAGTAGTGACTTCTTTTATTTAAGGTTATGATTTTATGCATTGGGGTATACGTATTACGAGAGACGCTTTTTCTAATGATGACGTGCAAGAGATAAATGTAGAAAATATCTGATATCATTCATTTGTAAGTGACGTTTACGTAGCTAACTTTAAAACTTTCGCTTTATTAAATCTAATAACAATATCATTAATTATGTTATTAGATTCTTTTATACTTTTAATTTGTATGAATTAACAAGTTTAACATCAGGGCACGGAGCCCTCCATTATCGAGTCCACGAATTCCAATGCTCTGCATTAAAAATATTGTATTAGATTTATAGAATGTTAGACTATCAGAAAAAGACGCCTGTCGTGTTCAGACTCTTTGTGAAAACCGTGTAGCAATTAATTGAGAGGGGACCCATCCTGTTCCACATGTGATTTGAATTGTAGTCTGCGGGTCAAGAATATTTCTTTCTTTTTTCAAAACTTGTCATCATCGAGGCTTTACTGTTTGCAAATCAAACGCTGAACCTCTACTACAGTAGAGTTTATGTACACATCTAAGTTAATTCACTAATCGCTATAACTCACTGTTTATTCATGATTTATAGATTTGAGATGACGATAATCGGCGGTATGTGGGTAGTGATTATTATATCTTTCGGACAAAGCCGTCTTGCGAAAGTGGTCGTGTTTGCCCCTGTAATGTTGCTCCGTCACCCGCGCCCTTGACACGTTGAATCATAGCCAGACAAAGGATCGGAAGCTCGTACTGCCCGCCTTCATAGATTCAGATGTCTTTTCATATTTGCATGGTAATCAATCTTTGGAATTTCGTAAGAAAATTATATTGACATAGTGTTTTGCCGTTCTTTAATCTTTTTTTTGTCTGTTTCTCTGTTGCTCTAAGCAACTAAGATGGCACCTTTCACATGTTAGCGTTTTGACATGAACAATTTCAATTTACACAAATTCAATCACAACAATAGGTTTTTTCCGTTTACGTGTCTAAAAAAAAAAACAATACAATGTAAATGTAAGAAAGTAAAGGTATACAGTATGTCGCATTTTTGGTGATTTAAGTAATTTTACTGTCATTTTTGAAGAAAGAGTCTGATTAATATCAATACTGAATTATTTATTTTTTCTATAATGTAAATGGAAGAGTCGGTAAAAACTTATGCTATGTAACAATTATGGACCCTTATCTGGGCACACCATAAGAGAGATAGTTTTCTTTTTTGTACGTTTTGTCTATCTGTATATCTATTTATACCCCAGGGGCTTTATATACTCCATATTTTTGTTTCTTCTATTCGGCCTTAACTTCCTTGACATTAATATAATCGTATTTGTTAGCCTAGTTCTGATTAACATTTTTATTTCTAAAACTTTTACGATTGCGACTCGTATATTCTCGACCTGTTGACTTCAAAGATATTTCAATATCTTTGTATAATAAACATATTTTAATGTTAACAATTTGTAATTGTATTAGGGTTATAAAATACTGTTACGAGCCGGGTATTCAATAATTAAAAATAGTCGGTTAATTACCAAAAAAATAACACACTGTTTATTTACAACCCTTTTACAATAATAATTCGCTATGTCACTTGCTAATCGCACTAGAAGATCGCTTCGATGTTAACTCCGCTGTATCGTGAAACAATACTGACTCGTACGGGTAACCCAATCTGCTTATATATGGCTTTGAAAACCCTAGAAAGATCTATAATATTCGATAGAACATTCTACACTAAACAGAAATTACCAGAGTGAGTAATCTAGCGCCATCTAGCGTCGAATATCAGAGTTACTCCACAGTTGCGCGCTATTTGACACTAGATGGCGCCTTCAATTCAATTCTCGCGACTGGTAGATTATTCTAGACTATTTTTCTCGAAGGCGCAACACTGCCCCCTCCTAAGACATGCTCGTCCCGAGCATAATCAGTTCCATAGTATCGCGCCAATCGATCTACGTGAACTATCTTTGGGGCGCCTCTTGGACACTTCTGTATCCGGTAGGTAACATCATTGATTTTTGTCACCACCCGGTATGGCCCTTCCCACTTGGCTTGTAGCTTTGGAGATCTCCCTTTACTGCGAACTGGATTATGGAGCCATACTAGAGAACACTCTTCGAAGCCTTTATTGTTCACTTTCCGGTCATATCGGGTTTTCATCTTCTCAGACATTTGCTGGCCCGATTGTCTGACATGCTCATAAATGTCATTCATCTTGTTCCGCAAGTCATTAGCGTACTCCGTTATACTTCGCGGGGTGTCAGGGGGTATTCCAGTGATCAAGTCTGCAGGCAATCGTAGTTCTCTTCCGAAGTTTGCAAAAGCTGGTGTTACTGAAGTGCTTTCGTGGACTGCACTTCGGTATGACAGAAGAAACGGTTGGATGTGTTTGTCCCAATCTTTTTGCCTACTTTCAACAACTTTTGCGAGATACCTCTCTAGTGTTTGGTTAAATCGTTCCACCATTCCGTCAGATTGTGGGTGATAAGAGGTGGTTCTGGTTTTGTGAGCACCCATTACTCGACACATCTCTTGAAATATTTGAGACTCAAAATTTCTTCCTTGGTCACTGTGAATTTCTAAAGGCACTCCAAAACGACAGAAGACTTCGTGCACTAATTTGTCTGCAACTGTTGATGCCTCTTGGTTGGGAATGGCGAAAACTTCTGGCCACTTAGTGAAGTAATCCATTACAACCATGAAGTACTTGTTTCCAGTTTCACTTTCAGGAAATGGTCCCGCTACGTCTATTGCAATTCTTTCCCAGGGTGCCCCAACATTGTACAATTTCAATGGACCTCTGCTACGTGTGTGAGGTCCCTTCACTGCCGCACAATTAGTACACTTGCGACACCAGTCCTCAACATCATCACGACAATGAATCCAGTAGAATCTCTCCCTTATCTTTAACAATGTCTTCTTAACTCCCATATGACCTCCTGAACATCCGTTATGGTAGAGCTGCAGAACCACTGGTATCTTAGCTTTAGGGACAACCATTTGCAGATGACAGCTGTCTCCTCGAGCGTTTTCCCATTTACGGCACAAGACTCCATCCTGGATGACTAGGCTATCCCATTGAGCCCAATAACTCTTTGTGGTTGAACTCAGCGATGCAACATCGCTCCAGTGAGGCTTAGGAGTCTCAGCTTTAATCCACTCGAGAATTGGTTTGATATCTGCATCCTCTTGCTGTGCTTGCTGTAGGCTTTCCTTCCATTCGATGCTAAGGTCCGTCTTTATTGTCCTTATAGGAACAGCTTCCTTTACTTCTTGCTTGGCACAGTGTTTACAGTCTTCAGGGCAAGGTCTTCTTGATAATGCGTCTGCGTTACCGTGTGATTTTCCACTGCGATGTTCAATCATGAAGTCATATTCCTGTAGTAGCTCAATCCATCTCGCGACTTGTCCTTCAGGGTTTTTAAATTGTAAGAGCCACTTTAGTGCAGCGTGGTCAGTTCGGAGGTGGAATTTACGCCCGAGCAGATATTTATTAAAATGTTGCAGTGTCTTCACTACTGCCAGTAGCTCCCTTCTTGTGACACAGTAATTTCTTTCCGGTTTTGACAAAGATTTACTGAAATATGCAATAACGACCTCTTGATCACCTTTCCGCTGGGATAACACACCGCCAAGCCCAGTATCACTCGCGTCTGTGTCAACTATGAATTTATTTTCGGTATCTGGATACCGTAAGATAGGTGTGTTGCATAGACGTCTTTTTAGCTCTTGAAATGCAATGTCACAACTTTCATCCCAGCAGAATTGTCTTTTCTCTTCAGTAAGTTTATGAAGGGGTTTGGCAATATCCGCAAAGTTTTTCACGAATCGCCGATAGTAAGAGCACAAGCCCAAAAATGCTCTTACTTGGGTCTTATCCCTTGGAACTGGCCAATCCTTGACAGCAGCGATCTTTTGCGGATCTGTTTGGACACCCTCTTCCGAAACCACATATCCTAAAAAGCTGACCTGCCGTTTGAAAAATGAACACTTCTTAGGACTTAACTTTAGGTTGGCACTTCGGATTTTCGATAATACGCGCTCCAGGTTTCGAATATGTTCTTCAAACGTACGGCCTACAATGACAATGTCATCCAAGTAGACCAGGCAAGCGTCTCCAGTTAATCCGGTCAGTACTGACTCCATCAGTCTTTCAAAAGTTGCTGGCGCGTTACATAATCCAAAGGGCATAACTTTAAACTGCCACAGTCCTCTCCCTGTAGAGAATGCAGTCTTCTCTTTGTCCTTGGGATCAATTTCTACCTGCCAGTATCCACTTTTCAAATCTAAGGTGCTAAACCATTTTACCCCTGTTAGCATGTCCAGTGTGTCATCTATTCTAGGAAGTGGATAGCTGTCCTTCTTCGTAATGTCGTTTAAACGGCGGTAGTCAACACAAAAACGCATGCTGCCATCCTTTTTCTTTACAAGCACAACAGGTGAACACCATGGGCTGGATGAAGGCTCTATAACACCGTCTCTGACCATTCCATCAATCATGGTTTGCACTTCCTTTTCTCGTGCTACTGGCAGTCTTCTTGGTCGCTGACGAATAGGCAACTCATTCCCAGTGTTTATTTTGTGTTGAACTAAACCAGTCTTTCCAATATCAGCTTCATTAGTAGAGAAAATATCAGCGTACTTAACTAACATTCTCTTAGCCTTGCCAATCTCTTCCCTAGACAAAACATCTTGACAGTCTTCCAAAAGTGTTGACACGTTGACTCGTGCATCCTTACTAACATTTGAAGTAGTCAAGTCTTGGCATCGATGCATCCAATCCACATCTTCGCAAGTGCCAATCAGTGTGCCCTTATGAATCACATGTTGCTTGTCACTTAGATTTAGCACACGTACTGCAGGGATGTTAGTGGTACTTACTAGAGTCCGTGCGATCTTCCATGGAAGGTCATTATCTATCCTTTCAATAAGTACACACCGTTGCATTCGTCCGGAGTTATAAGGAAGACTAACTGGCATGATTGTTTCTGATCTGGGAGGAAGAACAACTTTCTTTAAGCTGTACACTTTTCCTGGTGACGCTCCTTCCATGAACAGTTCTTCTTGACTACATCTCAATACACCTTGATTGATGTCGATCTCACAACAATTGTTCTTCATGAAGTCTAGGCCAAGGATGCAGTCGTCAACTATATCAGCCACGATGACGTTATGCAGGTAAACTTGGTTGCCCAACTTCAACTCCACCTTCTGTTCGCCTCGGACGGGTATGCGCTGACCAGTGGCTGTTACTAGGTTTATTTGCTCACGGTTACAGGTGATGTCCCTCAGAAACCGATTTGCAAGTTGGGAACTGACAACTGTGCGAGAAGCTCCCGTATCAATCGTCAGCTTACATGTTGTTCCGTTGATTTCGCCTCTGATGACCAGGCTGTTCCCATCATGACTTTGCGAGATCGAAATCCTTGGGGCTCTTTGAACACCAGCCAGCACCCGCCCCGCAGTCCTGGCGTTTACTCGTTTCCCTGCTGTTGTTGGGCAGTACTATCAGTCGCCCTAATCTCCTGAGGCCGCTCGTATTCATTTCCTATGCTTCGCTTAGGGCAGCTGGACCGAAGGTGACCTTTTTCACCACAGGCGTAACACCTAGGGCTGTACCCCTTAAACCGGTCCCGCACAGGTGACGCCACAACCTCCCGGACCCGATGAGACCGATGATCTTGTCTCACAGCTTCCACCTCCAAAGCATGGGCCAGAGCATCCTTGAGAGTTTCATGGTGCCCAAGTCGCACAGCAGCTCTAACTTCGAGGTCACGAATGCCATCGATGAAAGCTTGCACCAGATTCCCGTCCACGAGCGCAGGTGCAGACTGGTATGCCTTACGGACCAGTTTCTCCACTTCCAGAGCCCATTGTTGCAAGTTCTCACCGATGCGTTGGGCACGATCCTTCAGCTGTGCACGAAAAACGTGCTCCAGGTGAGCGTCACCATATCTTGCCTCCAATGCCTCCAGCAGTTGCTCATAGGTTACCTTCTTACCGAGGGCTTCGAGGACGGTTAGAGCCTGGTCTCGAAGACCCAAGGTGAGCGCGGTCATAGCCTGTTCCTTAGTCCAGCCGTTCGCCGTCATAACAGCCTCAAACTGGATCTTGTAGGCTGACCACGAAGATGTCCCATCAAACGGCGGTACTTTGAACCCCCGCACCGAAGGAACAGCAGTTACTGAAGTCGCCGCTCCGTCTCCAACTTTGAGGTTCCCTAATGCCTTCTTCACGTCGGCAATCTGAGTTTCGGCCTCAGTGATACGGTTCTCGTGTTGAAGAACCTGATCCTTCACTACCTTGAGTTCTTTGCCGAAGGTCTCGTGAATGCCTTTTAACAAGAGCATTTGTTCCTCCTGACGACGAGCCTGGTCTTTCTTGTCCCGCTGCAGCTGTTCCTCCAAGCGGCGGGCCTGCTCCTCCTGGCGGCGGGCCTGCTCCTCCTTGTCCCGCTGCAGCTGTTCCTCCAATCGGCGGGCCTGCTCCTCTTGACGGCGGGCCTGCTCCTGGAGCATCACCATTAGGGCCGTGATATCTGGAGCTACTGACGATGTGGACGGCGTGGCTTCCATCACTGGCTGCTGACCTTCCGGTGTGGGCAGTTGTGCACCTCCAAATCGCCTCAGGTCGGCCTCTTGCTGACGCTGACTCCTAGTTCGGATACCTTCCGTGTCTTCCTTTGGTAAAACCGGCATACTTTAATCCCACTTCTGACACCAAATTGTTACGAGCCGGGTATTCAATAATTAAAAATAGTCGGTTAATTACCAAAGAAATAACACACTGTTTATTTACAACCCTTTTACAATAATAATTCGCTATGTCACTTGCTAATCGCACTAGAAGATCGCTTCGATGTTAACTCCGCTGTATCGTGAAACAATACTGACTCGTACGGGTAACCCAATCTGCTTATATATGGCTGTGAAAACCCTAGAAAGATCTATAATATTCGATAGAACATTCTACACTAAACAGAAATTACCAGAGTGAGTAATCTAGCGCCATCTAGCGTCGAATATCAGAGTTACTCCACAGTTGCGCGCTATTTGACACTAGATGGCGCCTTCAATTCAATTCTCGCGACTGGTAGATTATTCTAGACTATTTTTCTCGAAGGCGCAACAATACTCTACCTATTAAATTCTAATAAAGAATTAAAAATTTTGCTATGAAGTATTTTTTTATGTATTGTTCTTGATTTGCTTGTTTGCTGTTAATTGATTAAACAGTCGCTTTTCATTGCAACATTCTTATACGGTACTTCAGTAAGGGTAATTATTCTGTATGTGGTGTTCTGTCTTTTAAGGCCAAGTGATGTGAATTAATCACATCAATGGCCTTAAAAGTTCACTGCTGGACCTAACTCCTCTCATTAGAAAGGAGGTATTGACCTATTTAATGTAAATGTAAGGAGTTAACACATGAAATACGTATGTCTACATTGTTACAAAGGTTCATATTTAAGTATTTCCTTTGAAAAAACTGAATAAAAATAATGTAAACATATTATATTTCAACCACTCTCGAACGTTCTGAGATGTTAGGTAATTTAAAGTCAGTTGTTTAATAATTTCGGGACATACTCAGCACAATCTTTCGAGATGCCCGCGGCTCCACCCGTGTGTTTGTCGGTTATCCCGGCATATAGTATTCTATGTGTTATTCTGATGTATAAGCTATATTATTGTAAAGTTTCCATACATCCATAATCATAAACTTGAAGAACTTTACACATCAAGGACTCAATGACGAAGGGCTAGACTAGTGTGCCGGATGTCATTATAAAAACAGTAAACAGTTTCCGGATCCCTCCTAGATAGGACTGCTAGATCCCCACGGGCAGTGGTGACGATTTACCACACGAAAAAAAAATGTGAGCTGTGCGGCCTATGACGAACACCTCCTGAGCAGTGTGGTTGAAACTTCATACAATTCGAGCAGTATTTATACCAAAAAACCTTAAACAATAAGTCAGTAGTTACAAATCTTTCGGACATAATATACATACAATTACAAATTGAAACAGCTCTGCCCCGTCAACGGCTCAGACACATTGCATATGAATGGCGGTTGAATTAGCAAAACAATATTGATAGTCAGACATAGTAGCACGTAGGCTCCAAAGGAATTTAACCAGCCGGGTTTTGTTAGGGTAATGAGTTAATGGAATAAGTTTGTGAATGAAGGTGACGTACCTGCCTTAAACATTACGCAGAAGGAATGTGGCTGAGTGTGAAAAGTTTTGAGGTGCGAGTGATTTGTTACGTTACATTGTTTATGAGGAGTACTATATCACAAAAAAAAACATTTGTGATAAATGTAATACAGAGTAAGTTGATATTTCGTCTCGGGTTATTTAATAAAGTTTGGCTATTAATTTTCCTCACCCTTCGGTGGCTAGAACCCAAGATTTAACCATCGCATTTTAAAATAGTTAGAACAGAAAGGTATTAAGGTATTTGCAATGCGAGAAGCCCAAAATCGATCAGAGTGACGTGCAATGGGAGAGGCCTATGTCCAGCAGTGGTCTGCAATAGGCTGATGATGATGATGAAGGTATTTATGTACACATTGTATTGTATTGTGTAATACACACACAACATTGTATTGTATTTTTGCACGGTGCACGATGTAGAAATACAATACAATGTACTTTTATATAATGTACCTATTATGTTATATATTTCCATACGTGTATATTGTCTTAATGGTTGATTAATTTCTGACCTGACACGTAGGATTACTTAGGAGTTTATTTGTTTCTCTCATTCACAAAGGTAAGTACAATTTTTA
Organism: Diaphora mendica; assembly: GCA_949125395.1. Taxonomy (NCBI): domain Eukaryota; kingdom Metazoa; phylum Arthropoda; class Insecta; order Lepidoptera; family Erebidae; genus Diaphora; species Diaphora mendica. The sequence goes on from OX421317.1 coordinate 4,135,307, forward strand.
GAATATATACAAGTTACAACACATGTTGAGTTACTCTCTTTCCTTTGGTGTCTTTAGTATGAAAACCCTGTGTCACACACACACACACACACACAGATCACCTCTTGGAGCGCAGTGTACGTACTACCATGTTGTAAAATAAGATTGTCATGTATTCACGAAGTAGTAAATTTCTAATACCGCCAATTAAACTGTACATTCTTAAATATTGTAATATCAATTCTACAAACGAAAGTTTTAAGTAGAATAGAAAACTCTTTATTTGCACACCATATTACAGAGATAAATAAGTACATAGCTAATACATAAAATAATAATAATAATAATAAATATTTCGAACATCTAACACACAACGCCATCTAGTCCCAAGCTAAGCAGAGCTTGTGTTATGGGTACTAGACAACTGATACAAATACTTATATACTTTTTTTTTGTAAATACATACATATTATACATAGAAAACACCCAAACTCCGAAACAGATATTTGTAGATCATACTAACACTTGGTTCGACCCGGGAATCGAACCCGAGACCTCATGATCAGCAGTCGCACACGGCAACCGCCAGACCAACGAGGCAGTCAAATGTCCGAAGTGTAGTGTACAAAGGGCGGCCTTATTGCCAAAAGCAATGTTTGGAATCGAACGATTACCTTATTGCCTCAAGCATCTATAGTTTCATTATTATCATAGTTTCTATTTTGTTCTATGTTTAATAGACTCAAACCTTCAACGTTATCACTGAGTGTTTTTTTTTGTTTGTGCGTTAGCTTTTGGAGCTTTTTAATAAAAGGAATTTCAGGTGGCAATAGCTTGCATACTGTTTACCTTACATGAACAATACAGCACATGCTGTGGCCTCTGTTTGTGTCGATCTATGATTTTTAACTATAGCTTCAATTTGACGTTCATAAGTGTCACTTGGTGTCTTAGATGAATAAATGATTTTGATTTGATTTGATTTGACATCGAATGTTTGTATGTTTTGCTTAGATTTGTCAATAAAATTTTAAAGCACTACAAGAACACTGTAATATACACATTAGGATTTATCTAGAGATACGGAAATGAAGATCGAATGTATTGCACATACTAGTGTAAATAAATTGTTCATTCAATTTATTAGAAAAGGAATCGTAATATCGCATTGACGTCATAACACTGCCTACGCTTTTACCTACGCTTTTGACGTTATTCTAGAATTCTATTTTAGGACTTAATTATGAGTGTCGTTTCTGGAGATTTGCTTCAATTATAGTATCTATTAGTAAATGTGCAAGGTATATATATGTGTGGGTATAATTTGAGGTCGTAACAGTAGACTATTATTGCTCTTGGCAGCCATTAATTACTAAAAAAATACGACATAAACTAAAGTGTGCTTGAAATTGAGGATGCTCTCGTCTGGAGGCAACTTTGGATGCAGACCATGTCATACTTATATATAACAGCTCCTCCCTTTGGACCGCATTCAACGGAGAGCGACTCGAATCGTCGATTGCCAAGAACTTTCAATTCGGCTAGACTCTTTGACGCTGCGTAGAGATGTAGCTTCGCTGTGCATCTTCTACCGCATTTACCACGGGGAGTGCTCCAAGGAATTGTTCGGACTGATTCCTGCCGCCTCTTTCCGCCATCGTCCTACGCGACAGAAGTTTCATCCTCATCATCTAGATAGTTGGCAGTCCACACGCTTTTCAAGGTGTGTTGTTGTTCCACAACAAAACTGTGGAATGAACTGTCGCCTGCGGTATTCCTGGACCAATGTGATCTTCAAACCTTCAAGACAAGAGCGTACTCCTTCTTAAAAGGCCGGCAACGCACTTGTGACGCCTCTGGTGTTGCTGTCCTGCTGTTGGTGTCCATGGGCGGCGGTAATCGCTTACCATCAGGCGATACGTCTGCTCGTTTGCCCTCAATATCATACAAAAAAGAACGCATCGTCATTCAAAATGCACTTACTTATATTGTACGTCTGTAGCATAAGATGAAGTTGCTCTATATTTAGTTTTCAGGTTTTGACTCAAACTAATAATCCTCATATTTTAGCTAGGGTCCTGAGAGAGAGATAGAGAGAGAGGGAGACGGAGACGGACGGAGAGAGAGGGAGAGAGAGAGAGAATAATATCCTTCAGTTTTACCCTAGAAATATCTTGTATCATAGATACTAATTATTCAAAAGTTGCTTCCGATATTGAAGTTGCTCAGGCGGCTCGTCTGTACCAGTTACTATTATTACTAGAAAAGTTTCATTTATCAGGAAATCGTTATACATTTTTATGCATTCTTAAATTTATTAATTAATTATTTAATATAGATTTAAATATATTGGGTGCTTAGACGTAACGTAAAAAACATAGAGTATCTATACTTAATATTATAAACGTGAAAGTTTGTAAGTATGGATGGATGGATGGATGGATGTTTGTTACTCTTTCACGCAAAAACTAATTAACAGATTTGGATGAAACTTTACAGTAATATAGCTTATACATCAGAATAACACATAGGCTACTATTTACCGCGATAGCCGATATAAACGCGGGCGGAGCCGCGGGCTACAACTAGTACTTAATAAAGATATTGCGTCACTGCCAGACAGCTAAAATGAAAAAAAAAAAGAAACAGTCCGCTGCTAATTCTATACCTATTGAAGAAAAACAGACATACGAGACATTAAAGAGATTTTGACAAAGACGAAAGACATTTGAGAGACATTTGATTCAGAAGAATCCTAACAGCAGTTACAGAAACTTTAAACCTACTAAATTAATTCAATACTTCAAGATAGGTAATGTTGTATCCGTAGCTCACAAACATTCACTAGAAAAAAATTGACTTCAATTCACGACTTCATATACAGGTCCAAAAGTATTCCGTTTCTTTGAAAGAACCTTGTTTACCAATTTATGTAATGTTGTATTTTTTTTCTATTCCCAGCGTTGCGTGTGGCACTGCGGGGGCGGTGGGCGCTGCGCACGAGAAGCTGCTGCAGCCCATTACCGCGCTGTATGCCGCGCGCTGGTAGCCGAAGCTTTAGAACTAGCCTCATTCCTCGCCAGGGTGAGGGTTGGAGGCGCAAGGGACATGGGCGCTGCGGAAGATTCAGCCACACATCTGGACACGTTGCAGTTCTCTGACTGGGTTCGTTTATACTGTATTACTAAATAGTGTTATTGTTATATTGTGACTAGTTTTCCAATCACACCAATATTATAAATGCAAAAGTTGTATGATTGTTACTTTTTACGATCAAATGGTTAGATAATTTTAATAAAATTAGGTATGGAGGTCGCTGAAACACTGGATTAGCACATGAGACACACGTTTTAATGAATGTGATAAACCACGGAGCGCAGCTCGTAGGCTTTCATGTCCTAAAAGTTGGCTACCACACACGTTACAAAAAGCACCGGTTGCAAAACTCAATCTATCAATGACCGTACAAAGTTTTCAAAATATTTACCAATATTATAAGATTATACAGATACATTTTTAGTTCTAAAACACATTCAAATTTATATTTCGCCGTGATACACACAGAAAACATCTTTCCATTTGTTTACACACCTTCCGCAAAAACGCGAATACGACAAGGATTGAAAATAATTTCGAAATCCCTGTAAAATCTCACTGTACGTCTTGATTGTATTTAATTGACATTTTATGTACGTATATACAGTCATATAATGGAGTTTATATTACCCCACGCCATGATCGATCATTAAACACGATACTCAAACTATCCACACAGTTGCAACATTCGTTAAAAGCTCATTACTATCCAGTGTTATGCAGCAATGCATAATGTTACTGATGCATTATTGATATGAACAATCGCAGCTATTTTGCACAGAGGCAGTCGAAGTACCAACCACGTGTAAATATGTATGGCGCCCGCTAGTAGTCAGAATTCCTGCACTGAGTTTGGTAGGACTTTGTTGTGAGAAATTAGTACGCTATTTGGTCTTGATTGACTTAGTTAGTATGAAAGAATTAGTAGAATTGCTAGTTACTACATCTTACTAAAGCTTTTCGGTTCATGTTAGGCATCAATGGCATTTGGTATAAAAAGCAAATTAATGTGTACTTGAGATCGGCTGGTGGTCAAAATGTCGGTCAGAACTTTTAGGTTTTCTTTTCCAGCATACAGTTTACGTCATTGTTAGATTAGATCTTCTGTTCCATGTTCCAAAATAATTATTCTCAATTTACGAAAACAAAAATTATTTTTTTTTTTAACGAAAAAATTAAAAACAAAATTGTAAATTAATTTCTTAATTCTTATGAAAATACACACATCAAAAGTGTCTAGGGATCAAGCATTTTATGCGGATTTCTTGAGATTGAGATGTGGCTTTGGCCCTGGCCTGCTCAGTCGCCAGACTTGAACCCGATTGAGCATGCATGGGATATGCTACAGAGAAGAGCTCTGCCGAATATGGAGGGTATCCAGTCGCAAGAAGACCTTTTTTTGTTGTTGCAACGAACATGGGCGGCCATTCCACAGCGTGATTTGGATGAATTCATTTTGAGTATGCCAAACCGATGTTCTTGTCTTAGTGTTCGCGGTAGAAACACGGATTATTAATTGTTTAAGTTACCTAATAAAATTTTAAAGAAAACTGTTATTTCAGTCTTTTTTTCGAACTTTAATGTTAGTGGTTCAAATGTCAAAAATCCTTTTATTAGGAAAATGGCAAATTTCTTTATTAATGCAAAGGTGACTTGGTTTATCGTTACTGTAACAAACGAAAACACTTTATTTGATGAATCCTTAAAGAAAATTTTAATTAATATCAATCAGGAGAAAAGTTATTGCAAAAATATATGTTGATCCCTAGACACATATGTTGATCCCTAGACACTTTTGATGTGTGTATAATTATGAATTAATTATAAAACAAAAGGTGGATTAATGTGTTCTCGTTCATCAACACTGCAACAACTACATAGTCCTTCAGCTTACTTATAATCCAAATCTATCTATTGTCCTAATTGGGTCCTTTAGCAGGCATTTAACTTATGGGTAGGTACTATCTTCCGAGTTACCATAAATGTATTATTAATATTAAATGTATGCATATGGAATAAATCAAAAGCAATATAAACTCAAGTAATGCTAGTGTACACATAGTAAAGAGGTGATTATGTTTTGTTTCATGAGTGCTATTATATGTACACTATGTACAGTATGTAGGTAAGATGGCGTGGAAGAATAAATACGGGTAATTTTTTTTACCGACTTCAAAAAAGGAGGAGGTTATCAATTCGACTGTATTTTTTTATGTTCGTTACCTCATAACTTTCGACGGGGTGAACCGATTTAATGATCTTTTTTTACTTGAAAGCTGGCGCTTCCCGTGTGGTCCCATTTCAATTTGGTCTAGATTGAAGTCAGTTTTTTTTTTAAATTTGTAATTATTTAAGTTAGCGATTCAACCCTTATGAAATTAATAGTGACTATTATGCTCCTTAAATCTTCTTTTTCTTATTGTTGCGTTTCATACTATTTAATAATATTAATGTTTAACATCGATGATCTAGAATGTTATTAAATCTACTAGAACAAAGCAGCTGGCGTTACCAGCTGCTTTGTTCTACGTATCTGTAACGCATTATTATTTCTAATTATAGTCAAACCGAAGGATTTGGAGAGCATTGCAAGTACGTAAAATCAAAACTCTGGACTTGTATTTTGTCGCTTTTAGAATAACAACACAAAACAGAATAAAGTACATACCTACTAGACTGTATGCATGCCATCTAGATGTTGTCGTTTCCTTAATAATTACCACGTATCTACTTGTTGTTGTCGCTTGATTAATAAATTAATTATCTCGAGTAAATTAAAAGTAATAAAAAGAATCGAGGTTCCATGTAGTCAAAGACACCTACAACTCCTACAAGTCTATTAATATATATCCATCTAGTGGTTTTTTTACGCAAGTAGTGTAGTAATACACAAGAATATTAGATTGGAGAAACATTTAGACTTATAGAGAAAAAAAAACATTTATAACCGAGTTAGCAGTGTACTTCCGAACCAGATCTTGAATTAAACTGATTAAAATTTTGCTTTAGCGCCTACTAGAAATATAATAGCAATATTACAATCGACTAATAGCTCTTAAACTTTTTACAGGCTCGGTTTTGGATGCAAGTGATCGGCGAACTGCGGATGGGTGTAAAATTAAAGAAAGTCAGCTACTCTAGAACGCCAATAGAATATGAGTTAACGCCGTATGAGATACTAATGGATGATATAAGATCTAGGAGGTACACGCTTAGGAAAGTCGACGGTGCGATACCTCCAAGGTAAGAAGACGTCTTAGGTTTAATAGCATTAGAATATTTTTATCAAATTAAATCATTGTTTGACAAATTGCCTTTGATCTTAAAGCGATAAAAGTGTTATGCTATATAGCACAAAAAAATAAGTGATTGAAAATCTGCGTAACTGAAAAATTACCATTATATGTTCCATGTAAAAGCGTAAGCGCGTAACACATGTCAAATTATGTCTTTAATAAAAATAAATTGACATAATTATTTTTTAAATAAACATATTTTTTGTTTTTATTGCAGTGTAAAGAAAGATGCTCACGCTATGATACTCGAATTTATTAGAAGTAGACCACCGCTTAAAAAGGTAAGCTAACTTGAACATCTATATCAAGACAATATTACTGGAGGAATATACCTAAACTCGGCTAGAAATCTTACTATTTGAACGCTGTCCGGATTTTGACAATGTGTATTGATACTAAGGAAGGTGTTTTTAATTTACATCAAGGAGTAGTCCTTTAATAATAAAATATTGTTGTTGCATAAATTTGAACAATGTTGTATTTTTCTCAGTGAAAGTAATGTTTTATTTCTGAGGAGAAGCCAATGTTCAGCTGTAGACCGTTTAAGGCTGTTGATGTAAAAAGTAATGTTACAAGAATAACACAGATTGTTTTGACAATATGTAGGTACCTCATTGGAATATTACATTAAATTACCGAAATATAAGAAAGTAGATGAAAAAATAATTTATAAAAGAAGACGGTTTTAGTAAAGGCAGTGTGTACAAAATACTTTATATATTTACAAGTTGCGGTGGAGCAACAACTAAATCTATTTGTTTTGTCAGGCGTCCGATCGTAAGTTGCCGCCGCCTCGCCGAGAGGTAACTCCTAGAGAAAAACTCCTCGCCTCAATACAAGTCGGAAGACAACTGCGACCGACGCCATACTCAAGACGTTTATGTAAGTACTTTTATTTTTTATTATTATGATACAAATATTTGAAACGCATTATTCTCGAAAAATGTTTGCCAGCAAAGTGGGGATCAATTTGCGGTATTGTAAACTAAAAGGCTATTTCGTAGAAAATAAAACAAAAAATGTCATAAAACTTAAAATAGCTGTAGTTAAATACTATTTTAATTGTGGTAACAAGTCTACACGTCATACTGTTTCGTTCTATCAAGCTAAAACAATAAGAACTTAAATCCTAATCTCTCCAGTAGTAAAAATGAATCCTATCCTATCCTTGAAATATAATTTATTATTGTATTTTGTTGAATCCTCTCTATCCATTACAATACGATACTTATCCCAGGTTCCTATTCCTAAACTGTTCCTAACTTGTTCCAGATAACCCCGTATAACTCAAGAACATATTTCACAACTTTGTTATTTTTGTTACAATTACCAATTATTGTTGTTTTTGTAACAATATTATATACAAATCTGTCTCATGCTTAGTCTTTTATTTGAGTATTTAGCAAAACTGGGGTATATTTCCTTTTAATGAGATTAAGTGAACGCCTTTCTAAAATATCATTGATGATGGGTTTGCTGACTTATTGCAATAGCTTTTTTTGTAGGCGCTCTATTAAAATCGTTTCTTGTTTTTCGTTGTATTTTTATAATTATAATATATGTCCTAAATAATACATAATAAATATCAGGCATGGTATAATTTAGTGATACGAAATACTTATAAACACCAAGTTAACCACGGTGGGGCAAGATTGAACACTTAGCCCTCCCTGGAATTGGAATGGAACTCCCTGGAAGCCGCAATCGACAATCGAAAATTATTTTACATGTTTTCTTGATGTCTCTTAATTGTACACTCATAAAGTATTTGTTGATGATTTTTTCCCCGCAAAGTTATCGATTTCTTAGAGTAAGTACACCCTTGCGCTTGAACAAAACAGTTGCTCGGCACCGTTTTATGATGATTGAGTCGATCTATATACGCCAAAGGCCTCCAATGATAGAGCCTGTCTGGCAGTTTAACTACCAGAGCAACCAAACGGTGATGTACCTATGTACTAAATAAATACCTTTTATACATTACAAGCAGACATAACAAGTGGTTATGTTTATTACAAATAATTGCTCGGAGTGGTTCAGTGATCCACTGACCATTTTTTGTCATTAGTTTATTTCCGTCAAATGCTGCTGTTCGCACAACTCATTCTTTACAGTTCACGTTCTACATAGGAAGTATTGCGTCAAATGACACCTGCATACAACTGCAACAATTTCACTATTGTGTTTTTACTCACATTCATAGCAACAGCAGACAGTAAGTAGTTTATATTCCATTCACAACGGCCAATTGCATCATATATAATATGCAGTCACATATTAACGAGATGTATCGTGGTCTAGTTTCGAAACGAAACACAATGGAGCGATTAGCTTTTATCCGTACCATAAAAGTTGAGATAAAGGAACTAGAGGTGCTTATTTTAGGCGGTTATAGTCGGTTTGATATCACGAGATACGTCCTCGCAATTCCCCACTAGAGATGTTATTTCATAAATTAATTAAATACTGATACCAGACTGAAATGAATATTTAATATTTACTCCTTAGCTATTACTAGAATAAATGGAGTTGACCTAGTTTTATTTTTAGTCTCAATCTGCATCGTCGTCTGTGAGTTATGTATTTAACGAATTCAAATGGTTGTAATCGTTTACTTCACATTTAAAAATTTTGTTCTTTCAGTAATACAATGTAGGTAATGTTATAAATAATATATTGCTTCGTTAGTAAATCCTGTTAACTAACTCGTATCTGTACCAAGAGAATAAAAAAACTTTCGGACATCTAACACACAACGCCATCTAGTCCCAAGCTAAGCAGAGCTTGTGTTATGGGTACTAGACAACTGATTCAAATACATATTTACTTTTTTTTGTAAATACATACATAATATATATAGAAAACACCCAAACTCCGAAACATATATTTGTAGATCATACAAACATTTGGCCCGACCCGGGAATCGAACCCGAGACCTCATGATCAGCAGTCGCACACGCTAACTGCGAGACCAACAAGGCAGTCTTTATAAATATTCATACTCATAATTTGAAGCTAGAAACAGTGTGGTATGGTAAACTTTCCTAGTTATATTCAAGTCCAAAGTTGTACCTATAGAAAAGCCTATAAAGAAAATCGGTAAAAAAATCATTTTCTATTTCTACAACAAAGAGTATCGAAAGAAATGTCCCTCGTTGTCGTGAACTTAAAGAAAAAAGACCCCAAGACATGGATTTAAATAAATATTTTAACATATTTTCGCATTCGTCATAAGCTCCGATTACAAATGTAAAGTTATTTTGACACATGTCATAATCATAATCTTCAACCTTAAGTAGGCATACAAAGTTTACAATTCTTAAGACAAATGAGCTCACACTTACGAAGCCCTTTAAGTCACTGTTTAGCAGCATATACTACGAGTTTTTTAACCGACTTCAAAAAAGGAGGAGGTTTTCAATTCGACCGTATATATATGTTTTTTTTTATGTGTGTTCGCGGATAACTTCGTCGCTTATGAACCGATTTTGATGATTCTTTTTTTAATGGAAAGGAGATATCTCAACGGTGGTACCATGATAAGGACACTAAGATCTGATGATGGCATCCAAGAGAAATCGAGTCGAAACTTGAAGTTGGTTTTGTTAAAATTTTACTTGTTGTTAAAACGACCGAAAAAGACACGGATGAACACAACATGCGTGAACAAATGAAGTAGTACTCGTATAGTATTGAATATGAAGGACCACTTGCTAGTTTAAATAGTATACAATAATTACTGACCTTGTTCGAGAAATGCACTTACATTACACTTAATACTATACTAAACCTGAGAGTGTTGGGTGCACCTTATTCTAAATACCATGTGGTCCGTTGCTCCGTATTTCCACTTGAATCACTTGCTGGTTTCTTGAATCCGGCTCGAAGGACCAGATATAATTTTACATTGGGAATGGCTATGTTTTACTGTTCGTGTGGTGATGGAATACAAAGTGTCACCACCCCTATTCATCCCATAAGTGTTGTAAGATGCGACTAAGGGGGCAAACTACCAAGAAAACATACAAAAAGAAGGATAATTTGAAACAAACCAACCCGTCTGACTAGAGTGGTATAGGCCAAAGCCTTTCTAAGAAGAGACCTGTGTCCAGCATGGTCTGTAAAATGATCTGTGATGATGATGCTTAGACACAAATGGGCGCAATGGGCAGGTTTGACCTAAGTAATAATACGTGTTCTATGAGGTATTCTTTGGTTGCTTTGCGTCCTTGAGCTATAACAAAAAAAAACTATAACCTGACTACGTAAAAATGGTCTTGCGGGGTGTCCATGGGCGGCGGTAATCGCTTACCGATACGTCTGCTCGTTTGTCCCCTCCCTCCATAAAAAAAAGACTGCCAAATCTATTACCCTTCCTTTTGAATTCGCCTTATTCGGGCAATAGTAAGAATCAAGTATAAAAAAAGCATTAGTTATTAATAAAAGTGTATCAGTCGAATTCATTAGCAGTCAAGCTCAAGCTAAGTAAAAAACCGTATTTTTGCAGACGATTGATCTATGTATCTATCTATATATATAAAAGCGAAATACCACTCACTTATTTTAATCACGAAATCTCAGAAACTATAACACCTACAAACTTGAAATTTGGCAGGTAGGTTCCTTATAGAGTGTAGACATCCGCTAAGAACGGATTTTACGAAACTCCACCTCTAAGGGGGCAAACCGGGGGATGGTAGTTTGTATGAAAGTCCTATGTTTTTGAAGTAAGAGACTTGAAATTTAAAATGTATGCTCTATAAACGGTGTAGAGGTGTACTACTAATGTATCTTTAGAAATCAACCTTTTGTGATTAGTATGTAAGTATGCAAATAAAGAGAAATAAATAGTTTATGTCTGGCATTATGCCATGCAGGTGATGCAGGGAAAAGGATAGTAGCGATAATTTTCCTACAGTACGTAGGTACTTCATTTCTATAGTTTTCTCCATTATAATATTAGCTAATGCCGTAAGAAAAGTATTGTTACGGCAAAAGCAAGTTTGGCGTCTTTCTTGAAACCTATAGTTTTTTTTTTTTTTTTTTTTTTTATGGAATAGACCGGCAAACGAGCAGACGTATCGCCTGATGGTAAGCGATTACCGCCGCCCATGGACACCCGCAACACCAGAGGCATCACAAGTGCGTTACCGGCCTTTGGGGGATGGGGGGGCGGGAGATAGGGGGAGGGGTTGGGGTATGGGCCTCCGGTATCCTCACTCACTCGGTGAAACACAGCGCAAGCACTATTTCACACCGGTTTTCTGTGAGGCCGTGGTATCACTCCGGTCGAGCCGGCCCATTCATGCCGAAGCGTGGCTCTCCCACTTGTTAAATTGTAAAGTAGATTGTTATGGAAATATAATAATATAGGAATGGTTGCCTGTAAGAGATTGCCTCCGGGCGATAAGGCCGCCAATTGTACTTCTCCAATTTTAAGCTTACCTTTGAATGCATCTGGTGTACAATAAAGAGATATATTATTATTATTATTTGTGCTTTTATTATTGTAGTGATTATTTGTCGTGGATATCTGTCTGTACGTTTGTGCACGCTAATCTCAAAAACGGCTAAACCGATTTGAATGCGGTTTTCACTAATGCATTGCAGTTTGCTCCAGTTAACATTTAGTGTTTGTTTCGTTTCAATCGTTTCATAAATTAAAAAGTTATATCAGTTTTAAGAATCAACGCGATAACCGAGCTTTACGCGGGCGGAGTCGCGGGTAAAAGCTAACGAACTTTTATTCGTGAGAGACCACCATGGCGAATGACCACCGTGAGATCTTTAGCACGAACGGACAACCGTGACGCTACGGTCTCAAAGAAAGAGCCCTCACTATAGTAACTTGACTGCTGATAAATATATAAAGGTAAATATTTATGATTACACACATATTATAGCCACTTAGTTCGATCCTCGGCTTCTCGCATCCAGCTCCTGCCAGCCATCTTGCACAAATCATAACTCCACCAGGCTTGTGGACGTCCTACACTACCTTTGCCAAAACGCGGTCTCCACTTAAGACCCCGTTTACCCCAACGGTTTTCTTCGATTCTACGGCAAATATGGCCAGCCCACTACCACTTCAGCTTGCTAACCCTGTAGGACGTAGGTTATATTGATGAACCTGGTTCTCTGCCGGATCACTACATTTCTGATACGAGCCCTTAGAGAAGTGGCGTGAGAGGCGACTATGTCCAGCAGTGGACTGCGGTAGACTGATGATGACACATAATAGCTAAATTATACCTGGATATAGAATCACTTGTTCTGCTTCGATCTTGCTCATGACGCAATAATTTGTCCTGGATGGGAATCGAATCCGCTACCTCCGACACAGCAGTAAGTGTCACCAACAACTAAAACGAACAGACCAGTCATATTACGCAATGATTAAAAGAATCGGTATTACTTATTGATTAAACTTCAGTTCTTTAAAATACTTTGCTAACATATGAGAAACAAATAACACGCACCAAGAAATTTATAACTTGGAATTTTTCTCAGCCTCATTTAACACCAGAAATTAGTCCATAAAGCACATCCCAATAAGAAATCACTCTTGCGTCAATAGAGATAAGGTTTAGATCTCCAAGGCCGTTTTTGGCGTCTTTCTGTCTCTACCGTAAGACTATGTAGTCGTCTAGGTCAGTGGGAACTGGAATATCGACCTGGATACTGCGTTATGTAACAAATACAGATACCCTTATGTAAGTATCCGCAGTATTTTGAACACTTGAATAATTTTAGTAAGTGCACAATACTGTATGGTTTATTGGGCTGGTGGAGCTGGCTTCTCATGGCCACTCATCCAGGACAATCCAGGAGTACAGTTATTGTTATGTTTGGATGTAATATATCTAAAAGTATATAGGTATTACCATATTTGGTTGCCATAGTACAGGCTCCACGTAATATAGAGTAGAGTGCGAAAAAATAAATCAGATATCCGATTATTTTATCTTATAAATTAAGAAGGATTGCTTGTTTAAGGTTATAAGATAGATAATGTTAACGAACCTTAAGACGTTATTACATATAGGAAAGTAAATTACATATTAATTAATGCAATACAAACGTTTTTAATTATTAAATATGTCAATCGTCCATTATTTTCTGTCTTATCACCAAACAACGAATTATAAAACCAAGAACGGCTCAGTTTCTCAAAGCTTTTTTTCTCATTTTTTGCTTTTTTACATTCTTTCTTATTTTTTCCATCGTAATAGTATTCGAGCGAAAAAATGCGCTTACAATAGCAACGATAGGTTGAAAGCAAAATGAAAATAAAACTTGGTTTACAAAAGAATTGGTTCGGTTGGCCTGAGGTTCGATAACTTGTTTGTGTTATTCAACATTTATTTAAAGATTTCAGTTGAAACAATTATTATTAATTTCAATATTTATTGGTAGATGGTTATAGTATCCAAATATCCGCCCCTAGCCTCAATAAATATAAAATAGATTATTGAAAATTACTTACTACATATTCGGATTTTTTAGTCATATGTGTATTTCAGCACGCTCAACTAGATTCGAACCTGTTGTAGTACCAGATTCAAGTGACAATTTGTGTTGGATCCGAGCGCTACATTGGGCACCCTTGAAATAGGAAGTTTTTATTCATACCCTATCACCGATAGAGGTTCAATGGACTCAACAGTGTGTTGTGAAATCTTCACTATCCATAATTTTTTCTTGCTCTTTCGTGTATTAAGCCTGCATAACTTTAACGATAAGCCTGCCTGGTGACGGTAGATTAGTCTATGTTAATAGCATTGCAATAGGGATATCAGTGGATTTATGTCTTTTTCTATCTTATGATATGTCAGCCTGCCTGGTCAGCGATGCTTTAGCCTATACTATTATTTTAGTTCGTTCAACTGCAACTCTGTCCTCTTAATCCAGTCACGAATTATTTTTATCAGTAGATTTTGCAACTGAATATAAGTAGATGTGCACCTTGTATGATTTCTATGTTTAAAAGACTCAAACCTTCAACGTTATCACTGAGTGTTTTTTTTTGTACGTTACATTTTGGAGCATTTTAATAAAATGAAATTCAGGTGGCAACAGCTTGCATACTGTTTACCTTTTATGTAATACTAAAACTATTCATTGTACCTGAATATCTGACTTTTAAAAAGAGTGGCCATGAGTTTCTTTGCCAGTATTCTTCTCATAAGGCTCTACGCATTTTGGAAACTGGAAGTTATGGATCGACACAAGCAGGCAGTAGATTTAGGTGTTTTTACCTAATTACCTTGACAATCCAGCACATGCTGTGGCGTTTGGGTCGATCTATGATTCTTAACGGTAGCTTCAATTTAACGTTCATAAATATCACTTGGTTCTTAATTGAATAAATTATTTTTAATTTGAATTCAATAAGGTCACCAGGATCCTCTTATCTATGATGTGTATAGTGTCTTATTTTTTAAAATATGATTATTATTCGTATACTATTGACGTTGGTAACGACACTGTAACAAAACCTACTCAATAGCTTGACTAGCTCATAATATTTTGTTTTCAAGGGATATATTTAGCTTGCCATAAAACATCCAAGCAACGTTCCCTGAAACAATAGAAATTATAAACTAATCAAACATTTGTACAAATGAAGGTTTATTCTTACGGTAGGGAAAACCCGCAAGATTGAGAACCGCTTTTCTTAAAGCATGGCACACAACGAGTACATCAGTACATCTTACCGCAGTCTGTGCCAGATTTTATTAACGCGCGGTCGTGTGTAGTTGATCTTATAAAAAATACGAATATTCAAAAATGGAATGAGTATCTGTTGTTTAGTTCTTTTTTAATCGATTGAACTAGGAAACGGAAAGGATGTGGTAATTAGATTATTGTTCGTGTGCGGCTTCAACCCTTACCTAAGGTTCTGCCTTATGCTAACAGGATTTCATGTTATATCAGGGCAATCCACTTTAGTCTGCGCGACAAATTGTGGAGTGCGGTGTTGTTATAATTGACTTTGTAATTAAATTGTTCGCGGTAAAGGAATAATTACATTTTTCGGAGTTTTAAAGTGTTGTTTTAAAGAGTGACCTAATTAACTTTGTACTTTAAGTGTTATTTTTGAAGATGGGAGTTTGTATTACGAGTACTTTGGCTATGGACATCTCTCGTAAGTACTTTTTTTTAATATTCATGTATGGAATGTATTATTTGAAGAATGACAACTTGCACTCAGGGTTGTTGTAGTTAAAAATATCTCCAGTCTTTGCATATAATCGCATTCTTTCACGTACTATCAGTCTAAAAAATTGTCTCCGTCAGGTTTTAGAATGTATTTCTTAATCTTTCGCATAAACACGTGAGTAAACAATTTACTGGTAACATTGTGACACTGTTTAAAAAAGTGAATCAACGAAAATTTCTATACGTCATTGAAGACGTTGCATATTTGATAAACTTTACCCTATAATATAATACCAGGGGCTGAACACGTTTCATTTCTTGAAAAATATCGTTTTTTTATACGGTTTTTCACTAATACCATTTACCGGTTTTTCACCATTCATTTTAGAAATGTATTCATACATGTATAAAGTTTCATGGTCACAAAGATCCTATACACATGCTCGAAGGTGCCGTTTGCCTTCTTTCCTTTTTATATTTATTCATTCATTCTTTGTGTCTTAGATCATATTAAGTTATCACTGTAATTTGGACAATATGACACTTTTTTTTTCTAATCCTACTTACCTACTTATCTTTTCAAATAGGAGTTTTCAAGATAGCAGATTTCAAATAGGAGAAGTTTGTTATGTTGTATTTTAGCGTTTGCTACATTGGAATTCTGTTAGCTATAAACAGAGTTGTAGTATTTTTTATTCAGGAAGGTTTTAATCATTTACTCCTCTTTTGTCAAATATAAAAAAGAATACGACCTCTAAGGTTCGACATCATAGTTTCTCAAATACGTAAATAACACACAAACTTTAAAATAAATAAAAAGTGAATGAAATTATTCTCTCTCAATTTAAAAGGTAGGTCACTAGACCTAAGAAGCCGTAGAAGAACGATTTAGTAACAATTCCTTCTTTTCACAAGTCGTTTAAAAATAGAGCACTCGTGACTATAAAATATGTTTTTTACTACTGCTATATGTGAATGTAACACTTACTTGTTATCAGCTGTCAACTCTTCGTGTGAGCGTTAAAAATCTTCGTTATCAACGAGATAGTTGTAATCTTGTATTGTTATATGAGTTTTGCGTAACTATATATCTGCTAACTCACGACTACGAAAATATTAAACTCCTTCTTCAGTTGTTATAGGTCTTTAAATTTATTTTAAACTAGCTTTTACACGCGGCTTCGCTCACGCAGACTTTCATCCCCTGATTTACTCCCTTAGGGGTGGAATTTCAAAAATTCCTTTCTTAGTGCTCACTTACGTTATATAAAGAACCTACATGCAAAAATTCAGGATTCTAGCTTCAGCAGTTTGGGCTGTGCGTTGATCTCTGGGTATGTCAGTCAGTCAGTTACCTTACTCTTTTATATATATAGATAACAGCGCAGCTACATTATATATTCTTACTCATTTTCATCTCATCCCGTGTTTGACTGCCTCGGTGACGCAGTGATAGCGTACGCTTAACTGCGCTTGAAAGTCTCAGATTCAATTCCCTGGTTAGACCAAATATTTGTATGATCTGCAAATGTTTATTTCCCAGTTTGGGTGGTATCCGTGGTAATATGTATGCATTTACAAAAAAAATATAAACGTATGTATTTATATCAATTGTCTAGTACCAATAGTACCAGCTCTACTTAGTTTGGGACTAGATGGCGTTTTGTGTCAGATGTTCGAAACATTATAACATATTGTTATCCATTTACTCAATTACTCCCTCATGACTATATGTTCACACAAATCCACCATAAAATGTATAGGAGTACTAATTATGTTATTCCTCAAAACGCTGGAATACTCGGTGAATAAATTTGTATATATGTATAAAGCTGAAGAGTTTGTTTGTTTGCTTGAACTAGATTAGCGCAATCTCAGGAACTACTGGTCCGATTTGAAAAATTCTTTCAGTGTTAGATAGCCCGATAAATATCGAGGAAGTCTATAGGCTATTATCATCACGCTCAGACCAATAGGAGCGAATGAAGAATGTTACAAAAACGGGGGAAAACTATTACGCTACGGGTAATAGGAGACGTAAATGAAGTTGCGTGGATCAGCTAGTTTTGTATATTGCAGTACAGTTTTACATAACAATGTAGAAAAATGTACTGTTTTATCTGTAAGGAGCAATTTGCAACCAATCCTGTCAAGCGATATTTTTTTGTACCTACTAGAGATTAAGCATAAAATTATTGAAATTTCAGAGAAGATTGCAGCTAAAAAGCTAAGCTATAGTGATATTTAAACACCTTAGTAACAAAATGCAAAGTTTCTTGTGTACTACAGACCTTACACACATTTCACATTTACAGTTTCTCACGCAAAAATATGCAATCGTCAAGTTTCTTCTAGTCAAGTGAATTCAATTATAAACTGCATCGTTACCTAACATGAGTTGAGATAGCAATCTAATGCGAGCCTATTGTGAATAAAATAAAAGAGATGAAATCTATGGCAACACTGAGATTGCAGGAACATTTGCACGTTTACTTATTTACTCAACAGTGTTAGTCTATTGTTCAAACTTCCTACCCTCATTAATTAATTGTCATTGGTCGGACGTGAAGGAAATAATAACCTACTAAAAAAAATAAAGTTGCAGGCGAAAGATAGCTAATAAAACGTTTTTGTGAATACTTTATTATCGTGTTAATGTCGAAAACAGGCAACCTGGTTTAGATACAATATTTTTTTTGAGTTCGAACTTAAGATATCAATCGGCAACCCATAACGTCCTACTGCTGGGCTCGGGTCTCCTCTCAGGAGAGGCTTAAGGCCATACGTCCCCACGCTGGTCAAGTGCGGGGGACTGACAAGACAACGTTGTGACTACGTTATTTTGCCGTTCGATGTTCTTAAGCCGCCTGAAGGCCTCGAACTAAGCTTCACGACTGCAGTTCTATGATAACAACCGGGACCGACTGCTTAACGTGACCTCCGAATCACGGAGACGCTCATGGTATCGTGCCACTAGCGGTCACCCATCCGGGTACTGACCGCGCCGTCGTTGCTTAATCTCGGTGTTTGTTTCTAATCACCAAGTACAACCGGGCCATGAGCACCAACTTAAGATATAATATGCCTGAAACATTCAAGCACTAAGAATTTCAAATGTATCATACCTCGTATGTATAATATGTATATGTATATTGCCCATAGACAAAATTGTAATTAAAAAAAAGACAACTAGACAAATTAAAACTAGAGGAATTTATAAAATTAAGCTAAAATATATTGTAAATTAAAATAGAAAACAAAACTCGCAAGTCATAAATGGAACTGTATTACTAGAAAAGAATTGGACAATTAGATGTAAAAACTAGATAAGCTCCAGATACAATAGAATATATAAAAAAATATTCCCTTAGTATAACATTTAAATGATGGAAAAGAATGATTTGGCACAAGGCACGTAGTGTGAAAGACAAATAAATAAACGACACGGAAGGTAACTAGAATAATAAGGTCCTGTCGTTATCATGGACGGGGAAAAGCAGAAAAAAAATGTATATGTAAATACTATCGGGACTAGCCAGCACTTTATTTTCCTTAAATTGAAAGGTTATGTGTGTGACAAATATTAAGTACCAATTGAATAAAGAAAGAGAGGAATTATGTTGTTTGTATGCAAAGAACGTAATTTATATACATATAGGTATGTGCGTAAGCCGAAACCAGTGCAAAGGACAAACACAGCGTTGTTACTCCATTCTCACAGATTGAGGATCTTAATAAGTTCTATAAATATTTATCTACACAAGTTTTTTGTTATATACTGGGACAAACATGCAGACGGCACACCTGATGGTTAATTAAGTCCCGCCGCTCACTAACAAACGCTACTTACAGTAGTCACAAATCAATTAATAAATAAAATAGAGGTAACAAAATTCCCTTCGGTTATGTGACTCCGGTAACGTAGTTATTTTTTCTCTATGGAAAGCAACGGCAAAGTGGCTCTCTACAGCATTTTATATAATAGATCTGAAGAGTTCTTGCGTTTATTTGTTATTTCTGTTTTGATTGCTTATTTGTTGAAAAAAAACGATCAAATTATGGGCAACACCACCTTAGGACTATTAAGGGTGGAACAGTGACTAAAAGTGCTGGCGGAATAACAATGAATAACTAGTACAATATTATAGACAGTTACTGCTTGTTAAGATTTTATACATTCAATTCTCTCGGTAGCATTCGTAACCCTGTCGCCCATATAACACCAGACTGTGTTATTGTTTTAAACTCTTACCAATAACCGTCACGGTCAAAACCATAGCTACCAAGTAAAATGTAATACCTGCTTTCAATTTTCTGTTCACTTTATCTCAAATTCACGACTAAACAGTAGAAAATCAACTTGCTTCGGATCATTAATCTCGCTTCTAATGCGGTTTCATTAGAAAAGTGAGAACAATCGGTTTGTCAAACTTTCCAGAGTGCTCTGTTTCACTAATACCTAGTGCGCTTAGCGCCAACCGCAGTTTTTCATATCATAATTGCTAAATCGATACACATTTTTGTCAAGTCAGCGTTATAACCGGCGAGATATTTTTTCTCATCTTCGTTTATCACTTTAAATGATTGTTGCTAACTTGTGTAACGTATCGTATAGTTCTTTTTAGTAATATCTCTGTTTATTTTTTTAAGTTTTGCGACTAGGTATAGATATCGTTTGTGTAAATAGAAAATTAATCGTACTGTTCCTTCTATTGTGCAATTTGATCACGTTTGGGACAGCTTGGACAGCAGAAGATGGCAACGCTGCAACGTGAGATAACTAAAAACTGTTCGTAGTAACATTCAGCCAATATACAGTTTGAATTATCTTATAATTTTACAATTAAGAACAAGTGAGTAGAATAAATTGTATTCACTATTTAAGCCTATCTGTCTTCTTATATTTTACAATCTTCCACAAGCAAAGTAGAAACAGTACTCTAAGGTTAAATTTTTGACAAGCCGTTTAGTTAACCCATTAAATAAAGTTATGAAAGTGAACCACCGAATGGTAAGCTGATGAAAGCTAACTCAAACGAAACGATGATTCTTAAATTTTGTTATTTTTTGGAACATAAAAAATCACTTTTGAAATTTAAACGACCAATCCTAACGACTTAATAATTAAGCCGAAACGAGGTTATTCATCAGCAGCTAAATTGTGATAGCTAACTGTTAGTTGATAGCTAGATTCGTTAAAGTTAATCGGAGTTGGAGAATCACAAATGGTTTTTAAATTGTAAAGTAAAAAAAAAATACACAAAAACCTAAGTAAAAACCTAGTTTTGGTCGTAATGTAGTAGATATTTGGAGTGTTCTGTTAAAGACTTTTAAAAATAGAGTTGATAATGATTTTGCATTAATAGAATAAGGAAAAAGTCCCAAGTGTATATTCAACTTCGTAGAAAGTCTCTTGACAGTTTTTAAGTGAAAATGTAATAGGGTGCAGGCGACAGTAAAAAAGATCCGCTGATAAAAACTACGTTTGCAGAATATAACTATTAACTTAAAATATGAGGTCATATAGCTTCTGTGACAACAGAATTTGTGGTTGGCGCCTATGTTTCCCAAAGTACGATTTAAACGTAAACACGTTTTAATTGGTGGTAAATCGTGGAAATAATTCGAATGTCTTTATCGTCTCTAAAATGTAAGCACAGATTGAGTTACTTTCAGAGTAATTTAACTAGTGAATATAGTTTTATATTAACTAAACCATAATTGGATAATACACAAGAAAACCTTTAAAAAACTTCAACCCCACTACGTAAAGTACGAGTCTCCACCGAACAAAAGTTGGCAACTTTTGTATTGTCAACACGTGTTGGTAACAAAAGTTTCTATAATTTCCATGTGTTGGCAACAAAAAAAAATGTCAACAAATGTTTCTGTTTTTGGCGGTAAACATCAAAAGAATGACTAACTTCTTTGCGGTTTTTTTGGAGGCTTTATAATATGGCACGTCTGTTACATTACAGATACAGACTACGATTATACAAATCTGTTGTAGACAAAATTTTAAATGAATCAGGTGTGATTAATTTTTAAACTAAAAATTTGTTGTAATGTTATATTTTAACACTGCATCCAAGCCACGATAATCGATTGATTCGCACTGCAGCAACCTCTTTGCAGGCCTTGAAATAAATCAGAACTAATTCTCATTCGTTGCTTAAATTTGATTTTAGGAAAAGAATAATGAATTCTAAAAACGATCAAAACAAATTTGGTGAGTAACAGGTGACAGCATAGTAATGAAATATTTTAGAATCGATTTTATATTTACATAAAAGTGTTATGAGTGATAAGTTTAATCTTTTTTAAAAGGTTGCCTTGTTTTATCTATGAAATGAAATAGTAAACTACTTTCTTTATTATGATCGAATATAGGTTAACGGCACGATATTAAAGTCACAACACTAAACACTAACCAAATGTGTCCACTAATCGATAGCGCAATAAATAATTGTTCATCCATAATTTTATATTGAGTAATAGATTTGTATGTAATTTGTAATTTATACCGCAGCCGCGCAGGAGTTTTCCATTCACTTCGATTGACCTGATAACCGCGCCGTGTAAAAAGCACTTGGTGGGCGCCTTTCGCTCAAATTGAGCGTCGAATATGAAGCAATTTATGCACTTACTACGACGTCACTTATAGTGTATTTTTATTTCCAACTTACTGATTGTAAAATCGATTCAATATATTATAGATATCAATATGTTTCTTTTAGTTACATTATACATCACAAGACCCTGTTTCATCGGTTACAAATAAATTTCGGATGGCATATTTGACAGATATTTGACGTATCTTCCATATAAATTGTGTCAAACCATCTGTCAAATAAGCCATCTGAAACATAGCTGTTACCAGTGAAAAAGGACCTTAATAATTGGCGAGAATAGTTAGCCCTTTGTATAAATATTAGTATTTTTGCGGATTGGTTGCGGACACAAGAAAAGGAATGAAAAGTAAATAACATAATAGATTTCTATATGACAGTTATGTACTGATGACAAGACCGTCATCAATTTATCGTTTTTTCTTTATGGAATAGGGGGCAAACGAGCAGACGTATCGCCTGATGGTAAGCGATTACCGCCGCCCATGGACACCCGTAACACCTGAGGTGTCACAAGTGCGTTGCCGGCCTTTGGGGGATGGGGAGAGGGATAGGGGGGAGGGGATGGGCCTCCAGTATCCTCACTCACTCGGTGAAACACAGCGCAAGCGCTGTTTCACACCGGTTTTCTGTGAGGCCGTGGTATCACTCCGGTCGAGCCGGCCCATGCATGCCGATGCGTGGCTCTCCCACGGTAGAAATCGTTATTTCATTATGAAGACCTCGATAGCTTAATGGCGTCTTCACGTAAGGAAAGAATAACTGATAATTAAATAGATTGAAAACATAAGGTCTCGTGTGAATAGTCTTTATTAGCTTTATGTTATTGGTAAATTGAAAATATTTTTTGTTTAGAATCTGCTGAATTATTTGTGTTGAATTACGATTTGTACTAGGAATGAATAATATTAAGTTCTAACTACTAATTAAGGTAGTAGAGCCACGCTGATTGCAGCGCGAACAGGCCGGCTCTACTCGGACTAATCACTTACAGGTCTCTCTACAGGTTGGTCCCCAACCTAAAAAAAATGACAGTATACGTGATGTCATGTTTCGTGCAGAAGCATCAATAGACCGCCATAGTGTGGGTCACCATGCTGCTTTGTTACGTTGTCTGCAATCGCAATGAGTATGGTGACCACTTCTCTTGGATTCTGTTCATGCTTTCCATCAGACAGAGTAGAGTCATTTTGGCAGGCTCAAATATAATTAAAAAATAAAAGAAAGTAATTTACTTAATCGATTAGAACTAGTTTACTGTAAACGTTTTAATAAACATGGGATTAATTGGATTCTTTAATTAAATCGTAAACAATGACAGCAAATTTTTACACGTCACAATGCCGAGACAATAGAAACTATTAAATAAATACATCCGCATCTGTTTCACTGTTAACAAAGTCACAAACAATTATTATTAAAAACGTATTTAATAAACTCTGAATTGCGTGTAGATTTACATTTAACTTAAAGTAAACAAGCTTATGTTTGCTTATTTAAACGATATTTTGGCCAATTACTAAAGATATATTTACATAAGACATAAAACGTAATTTTTGTACGAATATAAACAGTACTAAAGTCATATAAGGATGTTAAAAAATGGAGGGCAAAAAAGTCAAAGTAATATAAGTTTTTTTTTTTTTAAACACAACTCCCGCACTAGGAATAAATCCTGTGTCGCAGGGGACTTTACAAACATACATGAAACGGACACAAAGAACACCCAGACTCAGAACAACAATTTGTGGATCACACAAAGTGTTGTCCGACGTGGGATTAGAACCCACGACACTTGGCGAAGTAGGAAACGGCGTGGTGACCGTTAAACCACTAGGCCAAACGTGCAGTTTGATCGATAAAATTACTACATTTCAATAAAGCAGTGATGGAACGATTTCTCAGTATTTACGCGAGCGTGCATTCAGTGATGTGATCTCTCTGTAATTTGGAAAATTAGGGAAATTTTGTTTTTAAAATTTAATGTAAGTATATGTTGGGTGAAACATATGTACATAATTATAATGTAACTCTTAGGACCAGTTTCACCAGTTGCTGATAAAATCACTGATAGACTAATATCAACTTATCTGTCAAATAAAGAAGTCTTGGTTATAGACTTAATATGTCAGTTAAACACTGTCAAACATCAGCAACTTTTATCTGTCAAATACTGCTATTTGACAGTATTCAACTAAAATTTATCACGAACTGGAATAGCCAACTTTTAAATACATTTATCTCATCATCATACCTATTCGGCTTCTCCTTCGAAGGGATGCTCTGGCCTACGGTACCGCGCTGGCCAGACAGATTGCTTCAGGGTTTGTTTATAATTACATACCTACATATATTTGCAGTAACATACAAACCTATCGATGTTTCTGATAATTTGTATTAAACTATTTTGAAATTCTACATCCTCTTTCAATACACCACATGCACTTCGCATTCTCGCATCTCACGTCGAAGCGTCGAAGACCTTGTATGTAGCCATAGTTAACCGCACGAAGATCTGACCTTATCAATTCCACATTCAAACCACAAACGAGGCCAATAGACTCATTTTTTGCACTCTTGTAACACATGCGAATGTTTTTGAACGTGGAATGGTGGATCGCTATGTGCTGTTTTTATTAGTACCCATTTCTGAATTTGAAAAAAAGTAGGTTATAAATTTCCGATTGGAACAATTTCCTTTGTTCTTTTTTTGAAAATGTATGTCGTAAAATATTTTCTTTCAAGTTTTGTACTATTCGAAAGTAGGTTTTACAAAATTTAATAACAATTCACTAAATTGTGAGGGTCACGATGCTGCATTGTCCTTATTCGCATTGAAGATGGTGACCACCACTCTTGGATTCTGCTCATGGTTTCCATCAGGCAAAGCAGAGTCATTTTGGCTGCTAAAACAAAACAAAAAACGATTGAAACGTTTGTAAAATTATTATAAAAGAAGTTTCGAATAGTGGGTTGCCGCTTTAAAACAGATTACGGTTTTTTTTTAATTGTATTTTTTCTTCAGTGAGAAACAGTATGGTACGAAAGCTCTGTTTTGGCTGGTGTCGCCGGTGTTTCTAGGCACCGATAAATTGCTTACCGTTAAACAACCAGCGTGGTCTGTGCGAAAGAGGTCTTGACATTAATTAAAAATCAATTCAGAATATTTAGTCAAAATATTCGTGGATCATCCGGTGCTAATATGCATGAGGATGTTTTATGTTGTGCAATAGAAGATAGATTAGTTCGATTTTGAGCGTGAGACACGATGGAGACTAGTCACGCGAGCTTAGGCCGTGCGAAGGACATTCTTCTTGTCATGATTGCCAATCGCTGTGTTATTGTTTTCTGATTAATGTTTAGACCTGAATAAAAACCGTTATCGTTCATTTGTCGCAGTGAATATGTAGTTTCGCAACCCTATCACTATTAGCTTATGTTATATCTGAAAGTTCTTGAACTCATCATTATGTTACTCCGTAGGTACAAATAAATAAAACTGAAGTGCCCTTTGTAGTTTCAAAATAACAGCTTTTCACTAAATGCATATGAAAGTATGTACGGTATTTACATCAAAGTAAAAAAAAATTTTTTGTCTGTCAGTCAGTCTGGTGTGTCTGTTTGTTGCGGCTAATCTCTAGAATGGCTGAACCGATTTTAACAAGACTTTCACTGGCAGGTTGCTGATGATGTAAGAAATAACTTAGGCTACTTTTATTTTAGACTAGTTTCGCTCCGTGGTTGGTGTTACTTAGTTTATGCTTGTTAGTAGTTTTTGTAAAGGTACAAAAATAATTTAGGGTAATCCCGCGGGTCGCAGCTAGTCGCATTATAAATTACTAGCGACCCGCCCCGGCTTCGCACGGGTGGATTTCAGATGCCCCCGCAGACGACACGATTCGTGCATTTTAAATCTGTAATATCTTCGAATATATTGATTTAAATTAGATACTATAAAGGGCCATTTTGATCTATATTAAATGCACAATGTATTTAATTTACTTAATTGTATAAGGATTCATTCTGTATTGCTTAAAATCGCTTCGTAAATAAGCCATTATTTCTCGTAAAAAGAAAGGAATAAAAAATGGTTGTTGTGGGTTATCCCTAAGAGATAGACATATACCGTGCCGGACTTTATTGTAGTACTTTTAAAGGTGTACAATAGTGTAGTACATTATTTTGATCTATCTCGTAGGGTGCAGCCAGCGTTTGCAATGTAAGCGAAAAAAAAAGTGTTTATTTGCTACATCACATTAGAAACCTCGAAAATGATGCATATTGTGCATTTATTATACATAAAAACCTTCCTCTTGAATCACTCTATCTATTAAAGAAACCCGCATCAAAATCCGTTGCGTAGTTTTAAAGATTTAAGCATACATTTTTATTGTTTTTTTTTTTTTAAGACAACGCCCGCACTAGGAATAAATCCTGTGTCGCGGGGGACTTTACAAACATACATGTAACGGACACAAATAACACCCAGACTCAGAACAACAATTTGTGGATCACACAAAGTATTGTCCTACGTGGGATTTGAACCCACGACACTTGGCGAAGTAGGAAACGGCGTGGTGACCGTTAAACCACTAGGCCAAACGTACAGTCATGGGGATATAGGGACAGAGAAAGCGACTTTGTTTTATACTATGTAGTGATATCCAGATTTTTTGTCATTTCTTGGCCATAAAGAACTCTCTGAAATGGTTCCATTTATTATGGCAACATTTAAACATTAATAAAGTGTATTCATTATACTTGCTGTTAGTGTAATTTAGTGTCGAGGCCAATTTATAAAAGCTGTCACAAAAAAATTAAATTATAAAGATTTGCCATTTTGGCTGGCCTTTGTGAGTACGTTTTTTACATTAGAAACCGTTTAGATACGTTTGCTTTTAAACATAGTTAAAAGAAACTTTTATTACGAATTTTTGAGTTAAAACTAACTAGCATGGAGTTACAGCCATCATGTACAATACAAACACACAGAAATAATATAGACTATTAAACAATTATTAGAAAAACGTGAATGTATCAAAATTCATAATCCCTAAAGTATGTACATTTATATCCAACTTTTCTCCCACCACAAAAAGTAGATATTTAGTAGGAAGATGGACAATTGCTTAAAATTCTTTCATTGAACTTGTTGTTGCTTGTATTCAAATAAAGTTATTAGTACCATTTATTACCACCACATCAACAACATCCAACAGTTTAAGTCGAGTCTCCACCGAACAAAAGTTGTCAACTTTTGTGTAGTCAACATGTGTCGGTGACAAAAGTTTCTGTAATTTCCTTGTGTTGGCAACAAAAATTGTCAACAAAATGTGGGGACCGTGTTTCTGTTTTTGGCGGTAAACATCAAAGAATACGCTTGTTGCAAATATTTATTGGCTCTGTGGAGACGCTTAGTTGTAATGTTTTTCAAATTGTTGGCGACTCGGTGTAGACACAATGGAAACAAAAGTTGGCGATTTTCTGAAGAGTTGCATACAGTTGGAAATACTGAAATTGTCAACAATTTCGGTTGAGACGCGCCTTTATGTAGGACACAGGCTACTGCTTCTACCAGACTACTACTGAACCGATTTCAATGACATGGCCTATATAAATGTTATCCAAAAAAAAATACAGTTTTATAAACTTTTCCTCGTTGTAGTGCCTTTGTCGGCTCTACGAGGCTGATGGAATAAAATAGGGATGATACTCCGATTTTTTTTATCCATCGACACACGGATAACTTTATTTTATATTTTTATACCTACTTAAATTGATGTTTTCCCGTTGTAATTGAAAGTTGGTCCAAAGTTGAGCAAAAAAGTTCACTTTGAAGATAAGAAACTGTGCTTCACTTGGTATTCTAAATAAATATATATGAAACACTCTAACGGGATCAAACGGTATTATACTATGAGAGTTAGATTTTTATTTTGCTTTGAACGTTTTGGTGACTGGTTTATATTTTAACAGTAATTAAAGCTGCAATAAGATCGTAAAAGCAATGAGATTTAGGTGAAATAGTTTGAAGTTTACAATGGAATCGATCTGTCGAAGACTAATCTCCTTCTCTTTAATATAATTATTAACGTTTCTATCTGGTCCATTATGATGCTGTTTTTGCCACATTTTGCATTCAAATAACTTGGTCTTCACCTCTTTAATTGAAACTAATATAAGGTATTATCGTGTGATTCTTTTATTTTTTGATAAAAATCAATAAATAAAAATGAAAGAATAATAATTATAACTGTCGCAGAAAGATGATTCCGAGTCGTAATTTTTTTCAAATATTTTGTAAATACGGACTCTGATATTTTGTGGATCGCACAAATTTTTGACCGTACGGGAATTGAGCCCTATTTTAATTCCTTGACTTTAACCCTTATTATTTAGCCTTTTGGATCATAACAGATTATTATAAATATTGAAAACAAACAGCTTTATATCAAAAGTAGCCGTAACATACAGAATTTTTAACTTTATAGTCTAAAAAGTAAAAAATTCTGTCCAAATGCCACGGAACATTTGATCTATAAATTATTATAGATCAAATATAATCCGTGTGGTGACGATCCCATGGTTGTCGTAAGAGTCTATACTCTTTGCGCTGTAGCATGGTGCGTGGTGGTTTAATTTTATTTACTTTAATTTACTACAGTTATTAATGATTTAATATATTGCGAATACACGCTCAAGTGTCGGGTCGCTCGATCGTTACCATAGTAAAATGTCTGGTTTATCACTGATTTTTGCCATTTTTATTAGTTTTTCTTAGTCAAAGCTCTGCAAAACTGATAAAATTTCTGAGCAAGACATGCCAAAATTGATAGGAGTCTGCAGTTCGCACTTGATTAAATTCATGGACATTCGGTTTCGCTCTTTAGTCCATAATCTATTCAGTTGGCTAAATACTATCGTTGTTAGTTTATGTTGTTACAAAGCTTGTAGGTTTTCGGAATCCGAAACAATAAGGGATATTACTGGACACTGGACAAGACGCCAAATTCCGGGACAATCCCGGATTACCCGGCCATCTGGCAACCCTAGGACCAACCCCAGGCCAGGCGTGATATAGTAGGCCGAAACCTTATTTCTAAGGAGAGGCCTATGTCCAGCAGTGGATTGTTAAAAGCTGTTGATGTTGAAGATCATAATATGGTCTAGAATTTTTATATTTAACAAGCTTTTTATTAACTTGCAATGTGTATGTATGTATGCTTGTATGTTCGGGTGGAATCTTGCAACTCAATTTTGAAGCAGATATCTTCAACCGATTTTGCTGAAATGTTGCAAGCATATGTATATATTACACAACACAATACAATACAATATTATAATGACATGGAGCTAATCTGATACTGGAGATGGAAGGTGGCCATAGGAACTCCGTAAAGAAACGTCGCAACATCATCGAGTTTGGACTCGTTTGATTTGTCTCGAGGCATTCCAGTAAAAGCTTGTTTTTAAAAAGCTTTTTAATTTAATTTATTTGCTCTCATTTTACATATAAACATCAAGTATTCCAAAATTAAATGATCTTGTTTGTTTAAATAGGGTCACAAATAATTTTCTTCTTATATTAAAACGTGTATTACCCGCGTAACTAAATATGTTTTCGTTACAATTAGTACTTACTCGCTTTTAGACTAAGCAATTTAATTGCAAGTATAAACGCATTATATCACGGTAGGTATTTCGTTAATTGCGTAATAGGTAATACTACAATACTATTGAATTTTTATGTATTGTTTCGTTTTCATTTGTTTTATAAAACACGACACGCTGTAAATCACGCTTTGCAATCTGATGATTGATGCATATTACAAGAAGGTTAAATTCGTCATATATTTTTAACTTTAAATACTGTCAAATTTAACGACCCATTCTGAAGAAGGGCCAAGTGAAAAGTACTAGGAACCGACAAGCATGCATGCAGCGATTGATGAGTTTGGACAAATTTTGTTTTGGATTTCGCTTAAAATCGCCCTTAATACGATGCGATAAGAGTCAGAGCGAATCCCAAGTCTCATAAAGTGCATATAAAGGGCAAGGTACGTTCTATCCATTCATAACTTTGCTATGAAACTTTGCTATGATCCCCAACTATCGAGATGGATGCGATAAAGAATTTGTCACATTTCATTTCATTGTTAAGCTTTCCGATGGTAAGAAGAATTTTTACAGTTAATTTTAGTGATGCGGGGTAATCAGTTCCGCAATTACGGGTTCGATGACCTTACCTTTCGTTACTTGTGTTTTTTTACATTTAAATGATGACACATGAAATACAAATTCAAAGCGTGAAGTTAAAACTTCTTTACTTAAATAACATGAAATTGCTTCTGTTGTCTTAAGCCGGGTCTCCACCGAACAAAAGTTGTAAATTTTTGTGTTGTCAACACGTGTTGGTGACAAAAGTTTCTGTAAATTTCTTGTGTTGGCAACAAAAATTGTCAACAAATGTTTGCAACCGTGTTTCTGTTTTTGGCGGTAAACATCAAAAGAAAACGCTTGTTACAGTTTTTTATTGACTTTGTCGAGACGTTTAGTTCGAATGTTTTTCAAATTGTTGGCGACTCGGTGTAGACATAATGGAAACAAAAGTTTGCGATTTTTTGAAGTGTTGCAAACAGTTGGAAACACTGAAATTGCCAACAATTCTGGTGGAGACGCGCCTTCAGACCATATTAAACTACTCAACGGATTTTAATGCAGTTTTCAGCAATGGATAGAGTGATTCAAGAGGAAGGTTATGTGTGTAATACGTGCATATTATAAAAGAGGAAATCCAAGAATTTCAAAGGCTTCCGTGCGAAGGTCGCTTGTCAATCATAAAGCCAATTTGGTGTGTTTTGTTAACAGTACGATTGATGGCAATTCATCGTGATATTTACTGAAAAGCTTAAAAGCTTTAAAAGATACTTTATAGTTATAAAACGAGCATATATAATAGTGTATTAAATGACCAGGGCCGTTGCTGAGGTCTTTAACAGAAAGCTCTAAACGGGTCAAGGGAAATACCGCTTGGAATTTTGCCAGCGCAACGTCTTGCGAAATATTGAACAACTTTATTTACTGTTGTAGTGTGCTTATAAGAATTTATGTGAAGCCGAATTTTTATAATACTGCTATTTCCGAGTTCCGGATTAGATGTCGGGACTTTCTTCGTAATAAATTTAATGATAAATAACTTAATATGTTCGTTCTGTAACTGTCGAGTTCTGTTAAAATTAGATAGTAAATCCTGCTGCAGACCATTTAAGATGATCTAAGCTTTTAGAAATTGATAGCGTTTGTAGTAATTTTATCTCCTTGTGAATATTCTATTAGGTTGTCTTCTCAATTTTTATATTATGTTCAGGTCGCATATCTGCTGACTAGCTGACCCACGCAACGTCGTTTGCGTCTCCTATTGCCCGTAGCGTAAAAAAATTCCCCGTTTTTGAAACATTTTTCATTGGTGCTCCGCTCCTATTGGTCTTAGCGTGATGATATATAGCCTATAGCCTTCCTCGATAAATAGGCTATCCAACACTGAAAGAATTTTTCAAATCGGACCAGCGGTTCCTCAGATTAGCGCGTTCAAACAAACATACAAAATCTTCAGCTATATAATAGCATAGGTATAATTACAAAAATGCCGTTATGGTTGAATGGCATTTAAAATTTAGACAAATCATAGTTTTCATTTTTGTATGAATAACATTTTAGTATCTAGTTTCATCTAACCATTGACCTAGTTAACAAGAACCTCTTCAGATGTTAGTCGGTCCTCAGTAAATCATGAAGTATTAATTTCTTTGTCTATTTTTTTTATACATTATTTAACGAAGTTAATAATTTAGCAGTGTAAAATATTTATTCAAAGAAATTAATAGTGATCATAATATATAGTACATATTGAGTCCGATCACCAGGGTTGCGTTCCTGTCTTGGAACCCTGTACTAGTCACACGTCCCATAGATGTGAGCTAGACAGTCGCAAACCAGTCCAAATGATGAAGGGATATCAACTGAGGCTTGCACCTCGTTACAGTACAATATATTACTAACTTTTTTTGGGTAGGGACGGTTTCAATCTTAGCTGCGGCGAGTGGATCCCCTTGACGATATCCACGCAGTTCCGTACCATCAAACAATATTCCGTGTTACAGTTCAAACACACTCCTTGTGAAGTTTCCGCACGAAGGCCGAGGCGGATTACTCAACTACTCTTCCAAAATCTCCTGTAGAAGGAGAGGCCATGTCCAACGGTGGACTAGTACAGGTTGATGACATTTTCTGATTTCAATGACCTAGGTACTCCTATCTTAATAGCCATAGCTCTTGGATAATTAAATAATAGATACAGTTTATGACGCAAAATGAAATCAATATCAGAATGACGTTATAATCTACATACTCATACGATTGATACGAGAGATTATTAGATTTTTGATTGCTGAAATAAAATGATCGTTTTTTATCTCGATACTCAAATAGCATTTATTAACTAGATTTGTCGATTTTTACGTGGTCACTTTCATACTAAAAATATTAGACCATTTTAACAGCATTAATTATTAGCTTAGGTTTAACTTTTAAGTTATCTCACAAAAACACTCTCACAATAGACTGTACGTTTGGCCTAGTGGTTTAACGGTCACCACGCCGTTTCCTACTTCGCCAAGTGTCGTGGGTTCAAATCCCACGTAGGACAACACTTTGTGTGATCCACAAATTGTTGTTCTGAGTCTGGGTGTTCTTTGTGTCCGTTTCATGTATGTTTGTAAAGTCCCCCGCGACACAGGATTTATTCCAAGTGCGGGAGTTGTCTTTTTGAAAAAAAAAAACAAAAAAAATCACTGCAATCGGTAGCATCGAACCGAACGGATCATTACTTACTTTAACCGTTTGGAACTGTCAGCAGCAGGGCATCAGCTCACCGTTAGTTCGTGCACCTCTCACAAACAGGCGAGGTTGCGTCATCATTACTGCTTTGTTGTGACGCCGATCGAGTTTTCTCAATCGAGAACGGAATGTACGAAATTCCAATCGATCTTGCGTCGATTTAAAATTGAACAAAGAATACACTTGAAATAATTTGTGGTATTGTCTTTTTATTTATAGCTTTAATGTACTAAATTTTCTTATGATAAATATCTTTCCGAGGTATTTACGTATGTGGAAGAAACAGATACATTAATCATATACTAAGCATTCATATTATGTAAAATAACTATCCATTATGTGTACAGCTCTTATATAGAGTAACACATTTAACAACTTTTTCTAGTCTTGTCTGGACAGATGTGAATGCCTCATATGTATTAAGGTTTACCATGTCCGGACATGGCAAAGTCATACCTTTGTTTAGAATAAACATGTATCATAATAATCATACAAATATTTCACGAGCGCATCGATTTTGTGAATCCTACTAATATTATAAACGAGAAAGTTTGTAAGTATGGATGGATGAATAGATGGATGTTTGTTACTCTTTCACGCAAAAACTACTGAACGGATTTGAATGAAACTTTACAGTAATGTAGCTTAAACATCAGAATAAGACATAGGCTACTATTTGCAGCGGTAATCGACATACACGCGGGCGGAGCCGCGGGCAACAGCTGGTCTCTCATAAAATTGAAGCTCTAAATGAAAGGTAAAAAAAAAACAAAAAAATATGCGATAAATAACGTGAATGACATTTGTGTGGAAATTGAAACGATTCCCAGGATCAAAGAACAGGAAACTTGCAAATATAAAATGAAAAAACCTGTGTCATTAATATTTATTACACATTTAAAGTGTTAAAATGTACGCAAACTTAGACAAAACTAATTAAAGTAATTAATGCCAATGGTAGGTTAGAGCAAATTAAATAAATAAACTTAGATTAACACATTATACTTAATTGTTGCTTTAGTGTGTGTATCCTTGAAATTATTTTTGTAATCAACACACGTTTGCAATTGTCATTAAATGTACGACTTTTAAACAAACTATTCAAACTTAAAAACCAGTTTATAGCATTACCAAGGTGATCTTTTATTTAAAACACAAAAAAATAACACTTGGGACGTTCTTACATTTCCTAAATAAATCTTTATACCTACATAAAATACCAGATCTGAATTGAAGTCTATAAATAGGTACCA
Source organism: Diaphora mendica (assembly GCA_949125395.1). Taxonomy (NCBI): domain Eukaryota; kingdom Metazoa; phylum Arthropoda; class Insecta; order Lepidoptera; family Erebidae; genus Diaphora; species Diaphora mendica. Next base: position 4,169,618 of record OX421317.1, read on the forward strand.
AATGCCATTTTATTAACTATTTAATTTCCATATCGATAGAATATAAAATGCATTGGCAATTTGACAGTCACGATTGGTCAGCAAAATGCCACTTGGGTAGGACTGGCCCGCAAGGCTAGCCACCGTTCTCGCGGAAGCATACCATGGTACAGTTTGATTATTAAGTCAGACTTATTGTGAAAGGGCTGGTAACACTGGCGCAACAGAAAACAAGTCCATTGTTAGCACTTATTAATGTAATGCATAGTACATTTTCCACGTTGATTTAATTTTAATGAGAGTTGAGTGGTAGATTACCAAATGTTACAATATATTTTGTTAATCAATATCATTCAGTTCCCGAGAAGCAATTATGGCAGTAAGTTAGCATATTATGATATTTTAACAAGATTGTGTGTGTATTGCCGATTATGTTAAGATATATTGCTTATACTGAAGGTCCTAAGGCATACTGAAGGTTTGGCACGCAGGTGATTTGAAAGAGAAGCAATATCTTGAGCAAATCAGCAAGGTCGTATAACTGTAGATGGACATGTTTATGTTACGCGTAACGCACTAACTATGCTATAAACTACGCTACTTTTCGTCAGTATCGTACAAGTTGTCGATACTTGTACGATACTGACGAAAAGTAGCGTAGTTTATAGCATAGTTAGTGCGTAACGCGTGTGTTTACTTGGAACTACGATACTTTTTCTGCTTCAACAAGAACAAGGCGGTGCGTTATCTACCTTTTTTATTTGATCTGAGTCTAGTAGTAACCACGTTGTTTTTAGATACATAAAGTCACACAACTTGCACATAAATGTCAATACACAATATTTACTTCGAATATCTTCTTTATTAGTACTTGAGTAGTAGAAACTCTTTACTCATCATTTATTTTGTATAATTTAATATTTATGAATAAATAGATATCTAATAATTTTCAATGTTTTGTATCATCGCTGATAGTAAAATAAATTAATATTTCTCATTAAGATTCATGCAAGCTACTGTTTTTTGTATATGTTGTTTTGTATATGCTTGGCATAGAAAGTAATGTTTACCAATATGTCAAATGAAATGATATTTGCTTATATTCTTTTTCATCTTTTTATTATTCCTGTGTATATAACAAATTACAACTCTTAACTAAATGAAAAAGTGTAGTTTAATATCGGAATAAACAATTTATTTTGTTTCAAATCTTTAAATACGTTTAATATTTTAAAGATAGAGGTTTTAAAATACAAATGAAATCGCACTTGAACTACGACTTTAAAATGCCAATATGATACTAAGATATAATCTGTGTTTGGCAATAAGTAAGTATAGTTACGTCCACTAAATGTTAAGGACTTTTAAAATATATAAGTACAATATATGTAAAACACACGACATTGTAACAATAGACCATTGATCTGAGATTTTGACCCAACTTTTAGTAATATTGTTATAGGATGTGGTTTTCCTTAAAAACAATAGCTTATCTATTAGTAAACAATACACAATCGCGGCCTTTTTTTGTGAATAACCACATGGGTCACCTAAAACGGGGTTATCTAGTGAAATGGCAGGTCGGAATCAAACCAACCAGAACCAGACCGTCTACTGACCCGACTATTTCTATCACAGTCTAAAAAAACTTCTAGGCGGTCGACTACCGGAAATGTTATTTTACACTGCGGTTCTATTGTCTGATTTTCGTATAAGCCTTCCTAGAGTATTCCTCAAGAATACCCTAGGAAGGAAGTCCTACAGAAACGTTTTTCCGGTGCTTTTCAATTGAACGATTTATACGGAATACTGAACAGATTCTTATCTGCATCGAGAATACATATAACAATCTATTAACAGCATTATCATGCTTGCTTGTGTTTATCTAAAAAGGTTAAAATTTCAGCATATGAAAACACCGATAATGCAGAATTTTCTGTGTGCAAGTTAAATCAAAAATCTAAAACACACTGATTCATGATTGTGAAATATGAGAATGTCTCTGAACTTTGAGTTGTAATTACTACAACATTGTTTATACCTATATGCAAGTCTTACAATATCCCACAAGATCCCATGTCCGTAATCCTGCAATGGGACTGTAAAATGACGCAGGATCCAGATCAAAGATCTCGTTATTACAGGATTTCAAGTCCTACAATGGAATGTGGTGTGTTAAATATGTCAAAACGAATAAAATAATAATAATAAGAGTGGTGTTCACCATACTCGTTGCGAATGCAGACAATGCAACAATGCAGCATGGTGACCCACACTCTGGGTGTTCGCTGGCGATGTTACAAAAGCTACTGGTAAGTGTTTCAGTTTAACTATTAACTTATCTGTTTACGTTATTGAGTTAAACCAACCCAGCTAACGTAAACAAACATCTAAAAAGTGTATTTTTAACACTAAAATCACACTCTTCTCCTCCTCAACTAAGCCATCTAACTAGGGTTTTCAAATCTGGGACAATTCTCAAAAAAAGGGGACAACGGTGTCGCGTCGTGGCCATAGTTAAAGTATCTTGTTTTTTCAAGCAATTCGCTTGAAGAGTTTTGGTGCAATAAAGCTGTAGATAGGTTTTTTTTATTTATTACTGAATTTTGTTTTTTTTTTATTTTTCAAGCTTTGCCAAACTTATAAAATTTCTGAGCAAGACACGCCAAAATTGATAGGAGTCTGCAGTTCAGACTTCATTAAGTTCATGGACATTCGGTTTCGCTCTTTAGTCCATAAACTATTCAATAGGCTAAATACTCTTTCGCAAAAGGCACTGCCTATTAGAATTGAAAGAACAAAACAAACTACATACATTAAATTATTAAAATTTGTGGACGTGTTATTTCGGAAGCGCCTTATATAGAGTTTTTAGACATGCAAACTATGTATAAAGGGATGCAATATTAACAGCGTCCTCTATATTCAATATGGTGGGAAATTTGGGAAGCATTTTCCCCTCACTCACAGGCAGGCCAGCCGTTGTTAGTTTATGTTGTTACAAAACAAAGTAGGTTTTTAGAATCCGGGACAATAAGGCCTAATTACTGGACACGGAACAAGACGCAAAATTCCGGGAGAATCCCAGATTTCCCGGCCATCAGGCAACCCTACATCTAAACATCAATTTTTGAATCCCGTAATCATCATTATCATCAATCATAAAATTCTTTAATTATCTTGTCACTCTTTCCTTCCATTATATGTTAATTTATTCGATAACTAATATGTAATTAAACACTTGCTGTGACATTATTAAGCAAACAGGTTTTTAACCGCTGTCTAATCTCTTTTCATTTGCATAAAATTAATTTAGGTTCATAGACTTGTTCTAGATACAACTAATTATTTATGTTATTATTTATCTCAGTCCTTGAAAGTAACCGTAGTCAACTGTGAGATTGTTTTATATATCCTTTAACTATCTATTATATATAATTCTCGTGTCATGTTGTTGCTTACGATGATAATGCAAAATTTTAACAAAAAAAAAACGACTTCAAAAACGATCAAATTTAATTGGGTCCACACGGGAAGCACCAGTTTTCAAATGAAAAAAGAATCATCAAAATCAGTCGGCGTGATATTGAGTTATTCGTCAATTTGTCGCGCACATACTTAATGCAAATTGAAGATTTATATGATTTTCTCATGGATGACATGTCAGACCTGGACCAAATTAAAATGGGACCACATGGGAAGCACCAGCTTTCAAATAAAAAAAGAATCATTAAACTCTGTTCCCCCAGTCGAAAGGTAACAACATAAAAAATATACAGTCGAATTGAGAACCTCCTCCTTTTTTTGAAGTCGGTTAAAAATATCTGACCAATTTTCACTTTTAAAATGTGTGTTTTGATGGCATACCGAGATTGGATAGTTAACATCAAGCTAACATTAAGCTTAAGAGCTGAGTATGATTGAAAAGAAACGTAAAAGAAGTTGTGTACGCCATCTATAATTTATCTTCTATCTATATATACAAAAGCGAAATACCACTCACTGATTAAATCACGAAATCTCAGAAACTATAACACCTACAAAATTGAAATTTGGCACGTAGGTTCCTTATAGGGTGTAGACATCCGCTAAGAAAGGATTTTACAAAACTCCGCCCCTAAGGTGGTAAAACGGGGGTCGGAAGTTTATATGAAAGTCCTTTGTTATTAAAGTAAAAGTAATTACGGCAGATGGATTTTAAATGGTATTTAAGTATTAAAAAAATGAGCAAATAACTAACTCCACGCGTACGAAGTCGCGAGCGGTCGCTAGTATAATTTATAGTATACTATAAAATAGCCTTTGTAACATTTTTGCCGTCACGTTTAATAGAGGCCTTTAAATGTTATACAAAAATCTATATATATATATATAAAAGAAAGTCGTGTTCGTTACACTATTTATAACTCAAGAATGGCTGAACCGATTTGGCTTAAAATTGGTGGGGAGGTAGCTTAGAACCAGGAGATGGACATAGGTTACTTTTTACTTTTTTACTTTGCCCTGCGTCGTTACCTGCGGTGTTGTTGTACCGCGGGTAAAACCGCGGGGCTCAGCTTGTGAGTTAATAAATACACAAATCAGTCCATTTCGAATTGCCAGTATAAATCCAGCACTTTGATCTAATTATATTTGAAGTGCACTATAAATTACCGATCATACCGTCATTTCGATGCAGTTTTGCTGAATATTTCGCAAGCTCCATTAAACAATGAATTCGTAGCGATTCGAGTTCATATCAGACTGAGGTTTTTTTTTATATATATGAGCCTTCCAAAGTGACACTATTCTGCCTGATGGAAACCATGAGCAGCATCCTAAGATAGGGAAGGAGATAGGGAAAAATAGGATTGATTTACGAAATATTAGCTGTACGTGCAATTATGCTCTCTTCTTCATTGTAAGTCTTCAAATAAGGTTGTAAAAGAGAGCGTACTGTTTGAAATTAAAACGTAGGTCAGTAGTGATTTTACGGAGAGCTTGTGTCACACTACATTAGTCGATAATAGTGACTGTGAATTCCAATCGATTAATCTTCACACTATGTTAAGATGAAAAACGTTGGCCACATGTCGAACTTGCTTTGGGTTTTTATTTAGTGTTTACATGGCATGTGCTTCTTGGGCATTGAATCGCATTGTATATTTTTGGAAAAGAAAAATTAAGCAGACTTCTTTTCATTTCTTAGTTCTCTATCAATGCGGCTCATTCCTTAGATTAAAATAATATTATATATAAAATATTTTTCGCATTGTTTTAATACAATGCGGTTAAAAATGACGCCGGATTCATGCTTGAAAAGAAGTGATATAGGTACGCCTTTTATTTAAATATCGTAACGTTTTATTAAATTCAGGTGTTCTCGCGTTGGTATTTACTTCGTTTAAGTGTTTTAAAAAGATTCTTGGTTAAACTAATTTTGAAATGTCTTTATCATAACACAAATAATCAACTAAGATCATATAAAACAGCCACGATATGAACAAGAAGTAAAAACATCAGCTTTCCCAATATCAATAACTATAAAAACAGTTTACAATGTAACAGTACAATACTACAAAGTGAATATCAGTGGGTGTTAATAACTGGTACAATTATCGTGAAGTAAGCGATAAATAGTTGAGTTTTGACGTGTAACGGTGTTATTACGGGACTCCGGTGTACGTAGTACGTTTCTAATAAGTACATAATAGAAAAAACAGCTAAATGGTAAGGCACGGAAATAGATCTGCTTGGCTAAAAGAGTTCAAATAGAATCACGTACAACTTGTTTGAAATCAACAAAATGAAGTGAACGGAATGATTACCGATGTAACTGTTTAAAAAAACAGACGTGTGGCACTCAGGGACTGCCGCGGTAAAGCTATTGCATAGCATTTTTTATCAACTTATGCAATTATAATTATTTATTTATAGAGACAGACAGATTCGTTGATTCGTCGTTCGGAGCAGCTCGTCTCGATCCGTGCGAGCTTCGGGTGTCAGGTTTAATTTTCGTTACGTTACGGAATTTCTTGATTAGGTCGCCGCGCTCAAAGGCCTCAAAGCCCGCGATAAAAGCTATGCAATGGCTTAAAAACATTTCTTAAGTTGGCTCATATCCTACTGTACCACAGCTTCAGTATTATGTCGAAAACTTCTTCTTCTTCGTCTGGCCTTTTCCCGTTTCTACTCGGGGTCGGCTCTCCTTATCCTTCTTCTCCAGAGACATCTGTTCTGGGTCGTCACGGGGTCCACTCTCTCCTCTCCGAGGTCTTTGCTGATGGTCGACATCCATGTAGCTCGGGGTCTGCCACGGCCTCTTGGTCCCGACTCCAGTTGCAGCACTTTCTTGGTCATGTGTTCGTCAGGTCGACGCATGACGTGACCGTACCACCTCAAGCGCGTCTCTTTGAGCTTCTCCGGTATTGGTCTTACTTTAAAGCTGCCTCTGATATATACATTCGGCACTTTGTCTAGAAGGGTGACGCCTGCGGACCATCTGAGCATTCGCATTTCGTTGACGTGCACCTTGTTTACCTGCGCTTTTGTGATTGGCCAACACTCTGCGCCATAGGTCATTGCTGGCCGTACTGCAGTTTTATAGACCTTGCCTTTGGTTTTTATTGGCATTTGTGAATTATGTCGAAAACTAAAAACTTTTTTTTTAATAAAAAGTTACTAACGTGCGACAAAATACAGTGGTTTTCTTAAATTGGGTAAAGAGGTCAAGCAGGGCTGGATTTGAACTCTTGACCTCTCGCTATCAAAGGCAATATATATCTGTCTTTAGTATTACAAACTACCGCAATTTGCTGATCAGTATTCGATTAGCCTCCAATCTTGAACATAATTAGTAGTCGTAGGACGGGTCAGTGGACGAATTAATCAATATTTGGATGAATCCTGACGATGATGAACTATTTTTGTATTGATTTGAAGTATCTAACTAGACATATAAGATGACGTAACTTACTAAGGAATCAGAATAATGTTAGGTTTGTTAAATTGCATTAGCTTAATTTTCTAATGGATATTTATAACAAATTTATAGTTAAAAAACACATTAAGTTCCTCTCGTTGCCTTCTAAATAGTTATATTCTTAGTTACCTTTTCAGTATTATATACATCATGATATTTAAATTCATGTCCAGTCTCATTTAAAAACACTTTTAACTAATTCCAAACAACAATCCTGCAAACATACACCTTTTCTCAAGGTTCCCTTCACACGTTCGATCAAGGCTAACCATTGTCCTAGTCTTCCTATCGCGTCTAATATCGATATTATTCGAGATCTTATTATCTTGCAACACTTTTAAGTTTTTTATCTGTTCTTTCACAATGATGATATTGGTAATCCGCACGTTAAAGTGATTAGCTTTTGTTAGTGTCCTATCGAGGCCGCACCTAATCACGAGCCATTATGCGATGATTAGTTGTTTACAGGCCGAATGGTGGTTACCGCAGTCATTAAAAACTTTTCCATAGAAAACAAAGATTAATGTCTGAAAAACGCGCGAAAGTGGAAATATTATCTTTAAGATGTGACACTTTTTGTTCATTGTCAATTTCATGTTCAATAACAAATTCATAAAACTCTTAATTTAAACATTCTTATAATAATTTAATTGACTTTTCTTCAGCTTCTTTTAGTTTATTATTCTGAGTGTTAATTTATAATAAGTAGAGTAGCTGTTTTCAAGAAAGGCTCTTACTTTGATGGAACTTATTTCCAGAATTAATTTTGTAAGATTCTTTAATGTAGAGTACAAGATTAATTTTGCAAGACCGTACCAGGTATGTTTGACCTACGACATTAAGCTAGTGACTTAATCCATTTCGCTCCATTTTGATGTTTCCATAAAGGCTTATGTACACAAACGAAAACTGTTTATAAAAACAGAACAATTGCATTATGCTAATCGCCGAAACATACAACCCATTACTTTTAGTAATCATCTTCCGTGTTTTGAATCGTCGAGACCGTTTTGGTTTTCATTTAACACACATCGCAATGCTCCAAGTGTAAATTATTCGCATCATAGTAACTAAAACGAGGTGGCATTTCAAATAAAGAACCTGTAAGGGCTGTGGCGCATGCGTGAACTGGGGCAACCCTCACGTTTCCAATATGGCGCCGACCGCCACAAGTTAAGCACGCGCTCCCTGTTTACATTACACCAATTAGACATTTTAACATGTGAAAATAAAAAAGAACACAATAATATACTTTTAAGTTCGAAGTATAAAAAGAAGAAAAAGTTGTTTTCAGTGATATACTTGGTGTTTTTTTTTCTTAAAAAGTAAAATCAGATGTGTTTGTTCATGTTAAAAGTGAAGCGGAACGCTAAACGCGGGTCAATGCTGTTGTAGTTGTGATGCGTCAATTTTTTTGACGTTTTCTTACTCAACCTTTTTCTTTCAATAATACAGTGGAAAAAAATATATGTTATCGTAATCCATAGTATTAATTAACTAATATTATTTTATTTCATCGTAAAGTTTAAATGCAAACTTTTTGAGTTATATGACATGTAGTTTCACTTATCGCCTGCAAATACCGTCATTAGTTATTTGAAATATTTATTTCACGAAACTTAGGAAAAAGGAAAATAAAAGGAATAAAACAAATAGTCGTCGTGAAATTAAAAACTACATTTATGTCCATAAACATATCTCAAATGGTATAAAAACAAAATCAGAACTTGAGTTTCCCTTACAAATTTTTCGCGGGTCCTCGGGGTCCTCTCTACCAAGATACAATAAGCAGTCAAACTGCGGCGCTCGAAGGTATCGCCGGCGGCATTGCTGCTCGGTACAAGGCCAGTGTCTGGGCTGGTCGAACCCGTCAGGAGCCCTGAGGAGCCAGCTTTGGACGTCGCACAAGATAAAGCTTACTGGGGCAGTGTCGCTACGGCTATGACAAGTATATGAGTATTAACATTTTTTGCATGACTGCTTGCACTTTTCTAGTTTTAGTATCTCTCTTGAGTGCGTGCTTCTAAACCTGAGTCAGAAAAAAATGGATTGAAAAAAATGGAAAAAGATAGATGGATCTATTACTCGATTACTGGTGGACATTGTTTAGTAATTTTACAATAATTTGATACTCTCATTTTTATATTATAATATTTAACGTTTAAAAGAGTAAGGTGAGTGTGATTTAGTAACTCAACACGTCCCTATTTACTTATTTAACCTTCAAGTCTTTAAATACTAGTACGAACCGTATTTAGGCTTTCCACTACTTGTGATGCATAAAATACTAGTTAGTATTACTGTCCAAACTTATATCATACATTCGAAAGTACCTAGGTCTGTCTATCTGTTACGCTTCGTAAAAGCGTCTCTTTACCGCGATAACTAATATACACACAGGCGGAGCTGCGGGAAAAGCTACTGTTATATAAATTAATTTGCAGTGATTCATACGTATCCTAGCAACGTGTATGCATTTATATGAGGATACACTCAAATGCAATCGACACGACTATTTGAATGTATCTACACATCTATCTAACTATAAAAATCTTTTATCAATATTCAAAGGGGTTTCATAGTTCGACGTTTTATGAAGAACATAATTACATATTTTAATGCGACGTGATTTTGATACAAATAAATTGCATGGAGGATTATTACAAAAGTGATAAACCTTCATGCATTTATTTTTTGCATTTGCAGCGACAAAGTAACGAGAATAATATACCTAATTAAATAATGGCGATTGGTTTAGATTAAACGGCTTCAGTGGATTACATACATTGTAGTAGTTGTGAACTGATATTCCATAAATAATGCCGTTGAACTGCCGCTACTGAATACATACGAATACGAACATTGATCGCGAGAAGAATATTGCACGTAAACGTCATTGTATGAAAACTATAGTAAAACAAACAACGCATGAAGAGCTTCTGCGTAATCTTCAAGTCATAAAATGATATTTTAAATTACCAACAGATTATGAGTTGATGGATGTTCGTGTATTATCAAATTAGCGTAGTTAAATTATGACCAGCCATGGGTGTGACATTTAAGAGGACTATGGTTTAAGTTAGAGCAGGAGAGCGAGTTGTGTGCGGTCGTAAATTTTGTGGTATAAGTGTCAAAGTACTATCATGCATTATAAATAAGCCACAAATAAACAATAGTTTGAAGCTGCAATTTTTTCATTATATTTTCTTGCATTTTCTTTGCATTTTTGCATACGTAGTGTATATTTATCATCATTTATTTATTTTCCCGCTTAGGTAAAATCGCTATCAGCTCATAACTTGCTACCTCTACGTGCAAAATATCAAAGTTCACATCCATTTACGTCAGCCGTTCTGTTCCCTGTTACTGAACATCAGGAATCCAATTATTAAAATAAGCATTTCATATAGGTATACTGTCCGTTTTATTATTTACCTAACAAATTGTGAATAAAAATGCTTTTGAAGTAATTCTTTGCCCTTTATTTAGCGACCTTTTACCTTTCCGGACCGTTGATTAATCATCTGACAGCTTGTTATAAATAGCGAACAAAAATGAGCTTTAGAACATTGTGATTTTTTTATGGAAGGAAAGTAAAGAAAGTACAATGTGTACGATGCCTTACTTGCCGTCAAAATGTACACATCTGTTACATTATGAATTTGGTTCTGCTCTATGACAAAATAGACCTTAATTACATACTAGTACATTACATTTTTGAAGACTCTATCATATTCTTCATCTTAGTCATTCATGAGTTTATACTCCATATACCTAATTGAATTCATGAATTCGTAATATTCTGTTATGTTGAAATTAATAATTTTCATCTCAGCAAGTATGAGTTCAAAGAAAAGTTTAATACGGTGGTTTTATTGCCTAAGAACCCTTGATAGGTATTTCAATTTTGCAATATTGGAGCTAATGGATATACTCGTATGGGCGATTAACAAACATTTGACCTTTTCCTTTATTTGCTTGTACGTAACTTTCAGTGAACCTTTCCAATTAAATTTACGGTCCGGTAAACTCGTATCTCGTACTAGCTGACCCACGCAACCTCGTTTGCGTCTCCTATTACCCGTAGTGTGATAATTTTTCCCCGTTTATGAAACATTCTTCATTGGTGCTCCGCTCCTATAAGTCTTAGCGTAATGATATATAGCCTATAGCCTTCCTCGATAAATGGGCTATGTAACACTGAAAGAATTTTTCAAATCGTACCAGCGGTTCCTGAGATTAGCGCGTTCAAACAAACAAACAAACTCTTCAGTTTAATAATATTAGTCTAGATAATTTATATCGCAACACACATGATAGGTTCATAAATTGATCTATCAAAATTAATAAAAAAATGGATGTATACCAGCCGAATCTTCTCAATGAAAGGGCGATCTGAGAAAATGTTATAGTAATGGTTGAAGATTAATATTTCTTAGTCTCTTCGACTACTATTAATGCAAATTGCGAATGTATCCTTTGAAGACTCAAATGCAACTGTAATATGTCAGTGTTAAGTATTCTGCATTAGGAATTAGCTTGTCGAGTGTAAAAATAGACTGTTATGACGCTTATTTACCTTTCTTCGGCAAAGCAAAAAGTGTAATATTCGTGGCAGTCTATACCTTTATTACCTATGTTTTTATTTTCCGAAACTACTGAACTGATTTTAATGAATGAGGTGTCACTATATTCGTAACAATGGCTATAAGTATAAATTTGAAAAGTTTTTAAGTAGTCGAATTATAGTTTGTTAAACTTTTTCTTGTGTAGCAACTACAATTTGTAGTTTTACTCAGTTATTCTTTTTTGTGTCTCATAGTTCTATTTGAAGACATATCTGTATGTATTTGCATGATTATTTTCAAACCAATGTCAATTTAGAAGACAATTTATTCTAACCGTTAAATTAACGTATAAGATACGTTCAATACAAATATATGTGTATATAAAATACAGTTACATGCTCTTCTACAACTGTGAAATTTAATCCTAGATAGCTTTGACGTCACAGTTCGGCGACTGGGTGACCTAAGAGGATTTTGCTTCCAACACTTTCATTCTTCTGCTAATATTATACTATTTCTAACTGTTATATGTATTTCCATTATTGAGAATTTATTTGCTAAACAGATTTAAAATAATGACGTTTTGAAATATCTCGCATATGAGTTTCAAGCTAGACAGAGTCGATACTGTGTACATTGATAGATATCAATCATTAACAGCTTTTAACAGACCACTGCTACACAGAGGCCTCTCCTTACCTTCCATGGTAACAGTTCTGATATTCTAATATTTCGATCTCAGACCAATAAAAAGATTTCGATATATTAGATAGCAGTATTATACCATAATTAGACCAAGAGATAGAACATTTTTTTTAAAATCTTTATTTGGAACTGATTACAAAATAACAAAATCATAAATGTGTTTGATAATGACTGCATTAGTGAAGTGAACCAAAATGATTGTTTATTTAACATTTAAAATCAGGCTCACAAGCATGTCTTAATCTGCAGCTTACATATTTACTGCATTACTTGTTCCGTGGTATATATTTTTAGTGAAACACTTCTATGGAAATCACTTTAAGATTTTTATTACCTACCTACTGGGTTTCCAGCTTCACTGTATCCCAAAAGAGATCGCAAGTTTTCTTTTAAAACCAAGACATATTAGCATATAGCTATAGACTATACAGAGATAGAAAAAAGTACTATCACTACACAAACGTTTAAATAAAAATCTACTTTCACTACTCCGTAACAAAGCGCAAAATCTATTCGCATTTCGCATCTCCACTCTATCCTACTAATTTATTAACCGACCATAGTGTGAACAGACCAGAGATATTTATTATTTGGCAGGGTTGCGATTTTCGATTTTAGAACCAAATAAATTTTACTTATCGATTGTAGTTGTTGTTTTCGTCTCGCTTTGAAATATCGACTGGATGCGTTGTTGGCGGACACGCTTGACTTTATAGCCAAAAACCGTTGCCTTAATTACTAGGATTTGGATTAGGGTTGGGTTACTTCAATCACGTGGTGAATAGCTACTAAAACTCCAATCGAGATGACCTATTTAGGCCGAACATTGCTCTCTACACCTGCTAATACTTGTATTATAACAAACTCTACTAATGAACCTTACTGATATAGTAAATGCGAACATATAGGTTTTTAACACTTTTCTCTATTGACTGATCAACTCTCACTTAGTTTTAAATTAATACAAATGCGTTCTTAGTGATTATTCTATAGAAAGAAAACCTTATGGATATTATAGGATTTGTTTCAAGAATTTCTTCACTTTTTGATCTACATAGTTTGTTTCCTTAGTGAGCTAGTGGTGACACTCCCTATTCTAAATCCATGATCATACAGCCTAACCGCACTGTTTTAAGAATATATTCAGTAACCAATAACTCTTTAAGTATCAACAGCCTTATAGCTAAGTTAATGTGCTCAACTACAGTTTTTGTTACTTAATTAACTATCGTAGTAACCACTAAATAGTTCACGATTGCAATATAATTACAGTTAACTCAACATCGATCAAGTAGCCGTCTGTTTATAAGGCTTCCTTAATTGATACATGTTTAGAATTTATTTAATTCAATTTATATTCTGAACCTGTAGAAGGTGGATTTTGATATTCGTTTATTACCAAATGACGACTTTTTAGGCCTATCTCTATATGGAGGAGAAGTGTAGATAGCTAAATAAAACAAAAGAAAAATAATTAAGGTCGAATTTTGACCACTGGGTAACCACGTGTTGAAATAATTCTTTTGCCATTTAAGTAGACAACATCACCCAGTTATCCAAAGAAGGAATCTGTAACCAATGAAATTGTCACACTAGAACGTTTGTGAAGTAAGAAGAGTATTCCTTGATTGTGTAGAGTAACGAAATCAATCAAATCGTCGACCCAAAGTTTGTTAAATATTAAGTACTAGCCTACCTTTCCTTTCTTAAAAGAACTGCTCAATATGATGGTAATCTATTAGAATAAATATTTGACATGATGGTAATAAAAATGTGACGACCGTGTGAATGTAACCTTAGTGTCATAACGTTCCTATAAGTAATCATAAGGTGTTAGTTTGCTGCAATAAAAGTAATTTAATCGTAGTGATTACCTACGATTACAACGCTCTATGATTGGACACTCACAATGGTCATCGAAAATAGGTATCATTTTGTTTATGACTGTATTTTTCGATTGTGTAACATGTTTACAAATCTATTCCTAGTTTATAGTTTCGTCATCATGACAACATCTTACGTTACCGATATTGTACCATCACAGTATTAGCCTAACTTCTAACTAAAGTTATACAGGTTTTGTTCAACTCTTCGATTCTCGTCTCCATTTTTATCTTAACCTGCAATAATTCACAATTCATTCTTTTATGATTCTCTATAGAGATAATTTTACTAATGTCAACATATTTATAAAAAAATACAGATGTTGGTTTCACAAGTTATAAATAGAGACATACATATATATGTATATCAGATCTTTTATTTGTTAAATAGTGTTATATGGCAGATAACTATCTAAAACTTTAACAGAAATTGGCCATTAGTCGTGTTTGCCATTTACCGTGGAAATTAGAATACCTATTGTCATGTTCTTGCTAACAATAACATTTAAAAGTCGCATGTAAATCTAAAAAAAATTCAATTCTCAAAAATATCTGATTACCTAAAGGAAAGGTGTGCATTACGTAAATATGCATTCACTATTCAAATTAGGTGAAAACACCAAAATTTACTGCCTGCTTGTATCGATCCATAACTTCCAGTTTCCAAATTGCGTAGAGCCTTATGAGAAGAATACTGGGAAAGAAACTCATGGCCACTCTTCTTAAAAATCAGATCTTCAGGTACAATAGTATTAGTAAGTATTACATGAGAGGTTAACAGTATGCAAGCTGTTGCCACCTGATATTTATCAATACATGACGTAAAGTTAAATAGCGAATGTTTATAATTTTTTAGAGCTATTGACCTCACATTTGGTTCCTAATTTATTATATTATAGAATTTTTGATAAACATGCTGTCATAATCGTAATATATGCATGTAATATATTATTTTCTAAAAATATATTATGATCGATTCTAGTTTTATTTATCATCTGCATAGAATTTAGGAATCCGTAACAAAAAGGAAAAACAAAATTTTACAAGCCCTAACCGTCTTTCTGTACGTGTCTGTCAGATCTTACGCACACTAGGCAAAGAGTTGAAATGTTTATAGTGCACGATTTTTTTTATAGACGACTGCACTAATATCAAAGACATCTGTCGTGGATTGCAATCAGATTGCTTAAATGACATTTGTGACAGAATAGATTACGAGCGCCATTGTTCTCTCGCTGTCCACAGATGAAAAATAAAATAAAATATATATTCCGCAATTCTGTTTTAATTTGTAAGTTTTATGTGAATTGCCTTTTGAATGTGTGAAGCCGGGATTTTATCTTGACACAGAATCGTCTTAGAGCGGAGATCGTGTCTGCCTCAAATGCAGGTTAGATTAGATTAGATAATTAATCAAATCTAATCCGGATTTTAGTCAGACGTAAGTTATATCAAAACTAAAACTGACCTGAAATCACAGTAGTCATTTCCGTTGTAGGAATTTTATCTTTAATAATCAGATTTAATTTTGTATTGTTGATGAGACTGGAAATTGTTTTTTTTTAATTTTTTAATCTTACGAAATATCTTGCATTATAACAATAAGTCGTAAAATTTTATAGTTTAGAACTTTATAATTTGTACATGAAACTGTACTGTTTATTAGATATTATATTTCAGAGTTGTTGTTCAAAATGTCAAAATATTTTCGGTATTTTCAACTCATTTTCTATACGGCTAAAGTTGCTTAAAATCGTGTGAAAAGAATATTAATGACCTAAGGATTGACAGAGATTGATAGTGAATTGCTTTACTTTTTTGTTCATGTTGTTACGTTGACATGACCTTATCATGTTTAAAATAAAAAGTATAATAAGTGTTAATTTAAGCTTTTGTTTGTACTCGTATAACATGTAATGTTACAAGTCATGCTAAAAGTATTTTGATCGTAATCGATTATCGTGCCTTACATTATATATTAATAACCAAATAACTGCTTACATTCTCCTGAATTTTATTAGATGACATGACGTAAAAGTAAGTATATCAAGAGACAAATATACACGTCGAACAGCAGGACAAAGTTGCTACCACAATAAATCGCTGGTGTCGGGTCTATTAATTACTTTTTTGCTAGTTATTCACTGACAGTAAAAGATTCCACTTATTGCCTTAAATGCCCAGTATATACAAGATAATTTTTGCTATACATACACATGTAAATGTAAACGGGATTGAGAAGAAATCAATAAATAATGAGACGCATCTCGAATTGTGTTGAAAGTGTAGCATTCCTTTGAGCAATTTCAACAATGAGGTACCTATGTGAGAAAACATCTGCATTGTAGATGTTGTCATTTCATTGTGTTTTTTTTGTTATTTGTATGTTTTGTTTCTACACTTGATATAATTTTGTTATTGTTTCACTTTTCAATGTAAATACGAGTACATTCTTTAATTAAAATCTAGTAGATGATATGACAAAAAGAGTACGGATCTTCTTTTGTTTTTATACTAAAAACTAATTCTTTTGTCATAGAAAAGGAGACACAGGTATTTGAAGGCTTTTTAAGCCTTCAAATATGAGAGATATTTAATATAAGTCCATTCTGCTTTATTTGTCTTTGATTAATCATATGAGAGAAAGTCAAGGTAACTATCAAAATTGGTACTCACGTTTAATTGATTGCACTGAAAAAGGTTTACACATTGTTAGTGTTACGTTAGCGCGTTACATACGTACGTGTTGATTTGAATGTTAATTGAGTTGTTTGGGAATTATACTAACGTATTGTTTGTAAACGCGTTAGGAAGTTTGAAAAGAAGAGTAAATATAACTCTCAATAGGTACAAAAACCAAACAAAACTTGCTCGTAGCGAGTAGACTGAAGTTATTTTTTTTTTTTTTTTTTCTAAATTATGCTATCCACCTACCATTACTAGAATATTATAAAAATAACACGTTCTACATACTGTGATATCGATCATCTTTATTTAATTGCTATACACTTTCAATTTGCAAACGAAACAGAATGCAATAAACCTCTATACTTCGGATACAAAACTATTACTTGTACTTATAGGTTTGGATGTCGTAATATTGTGACGTTAGTACTATGTAAGAACTAGTAGAGCACTTATTACTTTTACTGTGTTTCCAGGGAGCGTTAATAAACTCTACCCATTTCTGTTTTACCACCTTTTTCTACCTACAGTTAGCTTATGTTTTGTTTAAAAAATCTTCAAGACTATAATTTTTTTGTAATGGAATACTAGCTTTTACACGCAGATTCGCTCACGCAGACTTTCATCCCCTGATTTACCCCCTTAGGGGTGGAATTTCGAAAATTCCTTTCTTAGTGCTCACTTACGTTATATAAAGAACCTACATGAAAAATTTCAGGATTCTAGCTTCAGCGGTTTGGGCTGTGCGTTGATCTCTGGGTATGTCAGTCAGTCAGTCACCTTACTTTTTTATATATGTAGATTTGGCAAACGAGCTGACGTATTGCCTGATGGTAAGCGATCACCGCCGCCCATGGACACCCGCAACACCAGAGGCGTCATAAGTGCGTTGCCGACCTTTGGGGGATGGGGCGGGGGATGGGGGGTCGGGGAGGGGATGGGGGGATGGGTTGAGGTTTGGTCCTCAGGTATCCTCACTCACTCGGTTTTCTATGAGGCCGTGGTATCACTTCGGTCGAGCCGGCCCATTCATGCCGAAGCGTGGCTCTCCCACGGTAGAACTGAAAATAAATAAACGAATGCTAATTGACCGATGCTGTTAGTTCCTTAAACATTCCTGAATTAAAATGAGTCCATTGCAAAGAATACGGAGAAAATACGGAGTTTCACCCCACTATTTATCTCACGGGTGTCGTTAAGAGGCGACTAGGGGAGCATACTACGCAGGATAACTTCACTGGAAAGAGAAGGAAAACTTGAAACAAACCCTATAACAACCCGTCTATAACACTCACTAATAATAATAATACACAAAATACCAATAATACCCATAATATTTTATCCGTGGTGCTTCCCGGTCTGAAAAAGGCGTCTGCCTATTTTGACTTCATTTTGTCTCCCGCTTTGCCAAGGGGGGAAGTGGAGTTATTATATTTCCAACTCCTCTAGTTTTCTTCTGATTAATTTCGTTGCGGGTTCAAAGACAGTTTAATTTTTCCTGGGACTTCCCGAGTGTCATAACTCGGTGTGTTCGTGGGTCACCGCTGTTGATCCTGGTGTACAGGAGTTACAGTGGTGGGCGTGTGGCGGGATTAGTCCCATTACCCCTCTATAAAGCGTTGTATAGTAGGCCTCAACCTACTTTATTATGAGAAGCTTTACGTGCAGCAGTGGTCTGTTAAAGGCTTATGTGATGTGTGTGTGTGTGTGTGAATGTGAAGTGAAGTGAAGAAGCATTGAATGTGAAGGTGAAGTAAAGGTGATGTGATTGCAAACAATGTAAATGTATTGTATTATATTATGAAACGTTGATAAATACATACTAAAACATTGTCAGATTAAAAGTTTTCTCCAAAATCCTTTTAAACTTACTCACTAAGATAAATTGATATTACAAATTGAGGTTCCGTGAGAATTCATTAATGTATAGTTATATTAGTTATGTGCTATTTGTTTACACACTCTGAATCTGTGAGGGTGACGTTCTTAATTGTAGTGTCGAGCCGTGATAATTGCGCTACAAATGTTTGTTAGTGATTCAAGCTTCTATATAAACAGTTTTGTCACATTGCAATACTTAAATAACCACAGGAGTTTGAATGCTACGGCTAACGCTGACCTATTCACAAATTAATCTATGTAATAATATTTTAAGCAAAAACATTGTACCTCTTTTTATTAATTTTATGCAAACGGCGAAGAACTCTTGACTCTTGGATTCTACTCATACTTTCCATCAGGCAGAGCAGATTAATTTTTGCAGCTAAAACATAAATAAGAGTATGCATAACTTTGACACAGTTAAAGTTTATATGGAATGTTCGACTTTCGACCACTTGGTGACCACTAGTATAGGTAAAATAAAACTAATCCGAGAATTTTTGCGCTATTGTAGTATTAACCAATTATAACGTCTCTTCTTGGAAGCTAACAAAAGAAAGCTCTTTTCGTTAAAATTAAAATGATTAGATAAACTACATTATATCATTTACATTTAAAAAGAAAGAAATAATCCAAAGATTAAAAGTTAAACATTACCTCAGCAAAGTAAACAGAATCACTTAAACTACAAACATTTATTTCCCCAATGCTTTGTGAAACAATGAAAACTTTTAATTTCGTTTCAAGTCCCTCGTCGTTTCCATTGTGTTAACGTTTAAAGGAAAATTTTGCCAGCGTTCACACGGTTGGCTTTTATACCTTGTAACACGCAGTAATAAATCGCAGCTGTGGCTATGACAGACTTGCGTAACAAAACCCTTAAACACGAACGAATCGTAAAGAATAAGTGAATAATTTAAGAATATTAGGACTTGGTTGTGAATCTTGTTATATTTCTTTGGTTTTTGTACGGTATTTTACAAGTTCAAACTGTAAAAGTTCAAGGCAATGTGGTATATTATGGTGACCTGGTACTGCCAAGCTGGCAACAAATAAAAAGTAATCGAGGGTTAAGTAAAGTTTCACAAACTCGGTTTTTAAATGTAATTATAAATTCATTTGTCAATTATAATTCGTGTATGAGCCTGTTGGCATTATGAATAATCCATATCGGTAAATATGATTTTTACTGAAATGTTAGATATCTATCACCTAAGCTGTAGCCTAAACGTAACTTCAACTAATACTTTCCTACCTTGCGGTCTATCTTATGAAGATAGCAAGATAAAGACCACAAATTTAGTAAAAAGAATGGACTAAGAGCTGGCTACGAAAACGTGAACTGATAGGTGTAGTAACGAATTATATATATAACCTCTCCTTGGTAGCTTATAAGTACAGAGTGAGACCCCTCAGAACTCTCTCCCGGGCGGAAGGCGTGGGTGGCCGGTCAAAGTCGTAAATTTTCATTAAGAAAAAATTTATTAGGTGCAGTTCTGAAATTAGGTAGAGTTATAGTTTTTAACTGTAGGAATCTAGGAAAATTATTGTCAGAAGTCTAGGTCGGGGCTTAAAGACTGTCAGAAGTCGACAAAGTTGTAAGAAATTGTTTAAATTTTTCCTGCTCGGCCTCGCTCTGTACCTATAAGCTACCAAGGAGAGGTTATATATATAATTCGTTACTACAACTTATCAGTTCACGTTTTCGTAGCCAGCTCTCCGACCAGAACTTTTATCATTGTTTTCAGTGTTTATTTCTTACCGCGCCAAAAACACTGAATAAAATGAAAGTTAAAGAAAACCGAATGTGAGAAAAAATTGTATAGCATACTTAAATCCGATTCGTACTTACCCAGTTTTATTATTTTTATCCTACTGTTACTTTATTTTTTACTAAATCTCGTGTTTGACGTTGCAGAAACTGATTTTACCTACAATCAACAACCGTACGGCATACAAAGAAGCTATTTTCAAAGATTAATATAAAATGAAAAATATAATCTTGGAAAATACTAAAGTAAACCAAGTTGGTAAACCAAATTAGGATATATATTACATTGTGACATTCAATGCCGCTATGTTTACGTGATATCCTGCGGTTATGAACTTTTAGATGCTGATAAAGGGTCGCAGTCATTAGTTAACTAGGTTATTATGTTACGTAAAGAATTCGACTTTTGAGTCTTTTAGGGCGAATGATCAAAAGTTATTAAGCTTGTTTGTTGATAGGAATGCTATTGCTTATCAGTCGTATTATGATACGTTTTAATATATTATATTAAAAATAGTAATTTTAAAAAGCAAAAATATGGGACCAGTATGATGGGAATCGATGATACCAAGTAGCAGAACCTTCTAAGGAGAGCCCTATGTCTAGAAGTGGGCTAGTGAGGGTATTAGATTGATAGAATAGGTATAAGGTACATACCTTTGTTGCCTGAAGTTGCGACCACTTTCCACAGTATTCTTGTCACATTCGTGTCCAACGGTGCACGTTCTCCGCCTTCGAATCCATGAAGCAATTTTTTTTTTGATCCGCCTTCATATTTAATGCCCCATCCACACTCTCCACGAGGCCACACGAGGCAACGCGAGTGCGAAAGTGAGGACGGTGGGTGTGCTCGTTCCCGCTCGTCTCGCCGTCGTTGTCGCTCCGCTTTGTGTCGGTTTTTAAGCGCGAGTCAAAGGACGCAGGGGGCCACGCGAGACAATCAACCACACTTCCGCGAGAGTGTGGTTGTGGCACCCTCCACTCGCCGAGACTCGTGCCGAGGCGCGAGGCGATGCGCCTCGCGAGAGTCTGGATGGGGCATAAAAAAAAAATCTGTCCACCTTGTAAACTATGTCGTCATTGCCACAACTAACTACTTTCTAATCTGAAAGAAAACCAAAGTGACGATCAAAGAAAATTTCTATTTCGCACTGAATTTATTCATCGCCTAATAATAAACTTTTGAAATTGCTTTTACTTTTCTCACGCCTGAAAAATAAACCTTATTTCATTTAAAAGATGAGATATTTTTTATTTATTAGCCGTAATTTTTATGAGGCCCGATACCTTTTTGTGTAGACCTTTGATAAAATATTGCCGATATTTTCGTCCAAATCCCGATGTATTTTTATTCTAAAAAACTGAGCAAGTTTGTATAATATATCGGAGCTTCAATCTGTTGGGTTTATATCGTCTGTAAGCCGTCGAAATTACCTTCCGATCCGTCGAGATTAACAGTAAATAGAATGATATCCTACCAAATTGTTTACCTTCATAAAAATCAGAACTTTTAGAAGTAAAGCAATGCTTTTTATTCCATGTAGCTGTGGTAAGTGGCTTGTGGCGGCCTCCACATACAGCGCAACAACAACATAACATACTACAGCGTCATCTACTGAAGAGACGTCGAACTACGTAGTAACGAAGGAAACTAAGAAACTACCAATCCTGAATCGCGCAGTGAAAGTTCTCGTGCCGATAATCATATATACAACATCCCAACATCAACCGTTGGGCAGTTGGCCCGCCAGGCATGATCACCTCGCCTGGTCGGAGGATCCTCCCTTTGTGTTGGAGGGACATCTCACCCGTTCCTCCACAGGCTTACCTGATTCTGATGACTAAACGTCTATTGACGCATTTTATACTTAGTGTAGTTTTAAAAATATGTGTATTTATGTGTGTATATATATGTGTATTATCATCAAGAGCTTTTGATAGGTCATTGCTGACATGCTGAAAATAGGCTTCTCTTTAGAAAGGAGTTTTTAACCTATTTTACCACCCTGAGTGTTTATATCAAGTTTTTTTTGACAATTCTGTTGTTCTGCTTATAAAACTTTAAATTCAAGATGTTTTAGATGTACTCTTAGGCGAGTCTGAAAGATCAGATTGACTGCCTCGTTGGTCTCGCGGTTGGCGTGTGCGACTGCTGATCATGAGGTCTCGGGTTCGATTCCCGGGTCGGACCAAATGTTTGTATGATCTACAAATATTTGTTTCGGAGTTTGGGTGTCTTCTATGTATAATATGTATGTTTTTACAAAAAAAAGTATATAAATGTATTTATATCAGTTGTCTAGTACCCATAACACAAGCTCTGCTTAGCTTGGGAATAGATGGCGTTGTGTGTTAGATGTCCGAAATATTTATTTATTATTTACTATTATCATGGTGAAGTACACTATATTCTTAACTCTAGTAAAGTCATGTGACACTTTGTAGCAAGAGCCTCTGCAAACTAGTTCTACTAGTATTTTCCAACCTATACTAGTGGGAACTACTCTATTTCGAGATTAACATAAAATGGCAGATTTTACTTTATTTGTATATTATATACGAAATTGTATACTGGATCCTAAATGTAACTCAACTGTGTATGACGCACAGTCGCCTTCTCTCTTAAAACTTCTACAGTTCATCTACCAGAAACGAAAGTCTTTACAATAAAAAAAATCGTATATTGGAATTGTAACCTGTATGATTTAGATATTCTAACTTTTCTAACAGCCTCTTTCCTTGTTTCAGCCACAAGCGGCGCTGGCAGCGGTCCTGGTGGAGGTGACGCGCGGCGTGGTGGTGACGTCACACCCCATGCGCAACCCCAGCGTCGTCTCATCAAAGTCGACTTTGACAATCTTGAGGTAATTACACTTTCTCAATCGCCTGTACCTGCATATACGATGGGTGTAACATGCCGATCAAAAGTGAAAGTCGTGTTATTACTTTGGTGTACTGTCAAGCGGAAAATTGATTTAGAGCTAATATTATGAAATCATCGTCTAGAAAATTATTATTTTTTATGATGTAACCACTACTCGATTCCTTTATAAAGTCCAAGACCCATATAGAGGTTCAGTCAATCTAAGTTATCATATTATGTAATAATATGGTTGTAGAATGACCTCATTATTTCAATCAGCCTATGACCACACTGAACACGGTCAGCACGACGACCGCGACCTAGAAAAACAGGCAATTCAAAGTTAAGTTATACCTTTATTTTTTTACTGCCGATACCACCTGGTGGTATGTCGGACTCGAACCGACTAAAACCACACGCCGTCTCGGATACTAGATGCCGGGGAACCAGGAGCACCCTAGAAAGGAAAACCCTGGAAGCCGATTCTTGTCCCCTTTGGAAGATGAAAACATATTGCACCACTCCGATAGAGATAGATAACAAAGTACTTGTATGAAATTAAAAATTAGTATGAACACAACATGGTAGGATGTGCCGCAAACATTCTTGACATAACGCCACGCGTCATTTTTTTCCCACCCACATTAATTTACATATAAACACCAACTTATACATAGATAACATAAATTTCGCTAAGTGCCTCATGTCTCCAAAAGTTTTCTGTATTAAGAAAATTGTTTTAGACTTTTAAAAAAATCCATTAATCATTTGTTTATTGCTGCCTAAAAAGTTTTTTACGTTAAAAGTACCTTATAAATTGCTAAAACTTCTTTTTTTTTTACTAGACTACGGCGCAGCCTAAGGGAACGTGTGTGTTTGCATGCTCCACTGTTGCGCCTAAAACTGAACTGATTGTAATGAATGAGGTGTTCATAGATTCGTATCTAATAATTGCACGGAAGAAAAATTTTCACGAAGTCGGGTTATAGTTTTTACAGACTTAAATATCAGCCTTCTCTCAGTGTTTATTCGTTTATTGTTTGATCCACACATGAAATAATTTAGTATTCGTAAGATTAAATATTTGTTCTGAGTAGGTATTAATTTTATGATACAGCGATATTTCCCAAAAGAGAGAGAAATATGTGGGAAGTAAATTAACGTAATTCAGATATAAACACTTACTCTTGCGTTCCCCAAAGGGTGGGTAGAGGCAAATAAAATGTCTATTTTTTGTACGATCTCTACGGGCAAGCCAATCACTGTCAACTAAGAACTCCAGGAATCAGATGGTAAAGTTAGGAGTATATTGAAATTAGAAGCAGGAAAACCTTATTAATGGCATTACGTTCATTAGCCGAACCTCCTTTCTAAAGAGAGGCTTATATTCAGAAATGGACACTCAAAGGCTGTTGTTGATGATGATGGTAACATGTATCAACTAAACTAAATTATTACGTAAATGCATACTAATTATAATCTCTCCTTTATTGACCTAGATAAAAACATGAAACTGTCTCAAGGCATAAATTGTTAATGTTTTAAGAAGGTCTTCGGCTTTGGAATTTACAAAAAAAGTGATTTTTTTTTCCAAATTTTCACAATTTACTAACAAATTTTTGACCCGATTCACCACTTTCTTCTAGCGGCGATGCTGCTTCTTCTACTGAATATAACAATACACTAAGTTACATCTTTATCCTACTTCCTATTAATATTTATAATACGACAGTTTATGAGGATATATGGATGTTTGTTACTTTTTAACGCAAAAACTACTGAACGAATTTACATGAAACTTTACAGAAATATAGCTCATACATCAGAATAACACATATTATACTACTTTTTACTGCGATATCATACGTACACGCGGGCGGAGCTGCGGTCAAAAGCTGGTCTGTTACAAAAGCTCGATTACAACACAATTTAAAATAACAAACCACATTGTTTGACAATTACGTACGTGATTTATACGTAACGTAACGCCTTTCAATTAACCCTCCCCGATCAAAGCAACCTAGTAAGGTGGGGAAAAGCTACAGAAAAGGCTTGTACGATGTGCAATGCGGCAATAGGTACAGCCAGGCACTTACTGACAGGTTGTAAGGCGCTATTAGACCGGGGTCATTATTCACGTCGCCATGATAGGGTATTACTCATCATACGCGAAGCTATAAGTTTATCACTGGCGAGAGCGAAAAAAGGAACAACAACAAACATAAAAACTAACATCGCGTTTGTAAAGGAAGGCTCAACAAAAAAGATTTCACTCACACAAAAGCCGTACTCAATTATAAATACCGCCAGTGACTGGACATTATTAGTGGACACGTATGAAAATCACTACAGAATACCGGAGGATATCTGTGCCTCGGCGTCCAGACCGGACATATTTCTTTATGTCAATTAAGCGTGTAGTACTAGTAGAACTCACGGTGCCGTGGGAAACGAACATCCCTAAAGACCACGCTTTAAAAAGAAACAAGTACTTTGACTTAACCAACGAAATAACTAAAAATGGTTATGTCGTTGCGCTGTATGCCGTGGAAGTGGGTGCGAGGGGTATACCAGCTAAATCCCTTTATAACCTGCTTAAAGACCTTGGATTGCCAAGAGCTTCAGTAAGCTCTTTTCTTGAACGAATATCCAAAGCGGCATTGCTAGGCTCACTTCAAATATGGTTAGGTAGAGGGGGTAACACGGCGGACAGTGGAGGTGAGCGTTGACGCGTCGTAAGGAGTGCTCCTTAAACCTAAACCTGGGTCGCAATTCCCAGGCACTGTCGAAGTCGCATGTGTTGCCCCCATCTATCACGCGATGGACCCGGCACCCGCACGGTGAATCCATGGAACGCTAAGAAATAGGTCTTAGTTCAGTTATGTTTGTAATGATCTCCTAATAAAGATTCAGACGTGTTAATCTCCAAAGAAAATTAATCTGTAAACCTAAATTTAATATTCGTTATACTACGCCCACATCACTTCTGATATTTTGTACGAAAATCTCAGAATTGAATATATTTGGGTACTAGATTTGTATGTAAAATTTATGATGAAAATTTACATAACAGAAAATATCCTTTGGGTATTGTGTACTTAGGTCTGAAAAAGTTTGAGAGGTATATTTATTTTAGTCATGAAAAGTACGCTCAATTCTGATGCGTGAAATTAAATATCATTGTATACATAATATTCTATGATTTCATGTGTATTTTTATATCAAACAAAAAGCTAAATATAATCGAGTACAGATATTGTTAGAACAAATATCAAATATAAATTTTCGTTTCTAAACAACTCGTGTGCGTGATTGTACCACAAAGTAAATGTTTATTACACACACAAAAAACAAATATGAAAAGTCAGTTACATGTAGGAACATTTCATTGGAATTGATTTCAAGTGATTATGAAGATTGCCTTGGGTCCAATAACGCTATGTGGTTGTCATGAGATACCTTATTTTCAGTAGTATCTAAAGCAAGATATTCTTTTTGTATTTTTAATGAAAGTTTCTAGGCACTCTATTTAAAAAACAATTGGCTGTACTCGCCTTGACAGCTTATAGGTAATACTTCTTAAAAATAAAATTAGCCTCAATCACTTCTTAAAATTAATACCGATGTTTCTGTCAGTGATAAACTTTCCAGAGGTTATTTGGAAAAACTAGACACACACTCCGACAGAAATTTTAAATTAATTGATTGATTATTCATGTAATGTTAACTGCCTCTTTGGTCTAGTGGTTAGCGTAAGCGACTGCAGATCAAGAGGTCTAGGGTTCGGTTCCCGGGTTGGACTGCTTTTGGGTTTTTCTTACAAGAAATTCTTAATAGCAGCCCAGAGTATGGAAGAAGGCAGTGTTCGTGTTTCCCGCCCGTGCCACGGAGAGCACATTAAGCCGTCGGTCCCGGTTGTCGTGAACATCTATGGCAATCGTTATTGGGCAGTCAGTGCCCTCAAATATACTGACAACTAGTTCAACCTTCGAATTCAGTTCACCCTCAGGGTTGCGGAGGTCAGATGGCAGTCGTCTGTGTAAAAACTGATAATCAGGTAAAACCGGTTGAACTAGTAGCCGACCCCAACTAATCTTGGGAATAATAAAGGCTAGGAAGATGATGATGATTGTTAATGTAACATTGAAATGATGAAAAAATTATTAATCGGTTATATCAAACAGACACAAAATTATTTATTTTTGTAGATTTTGGTGTTCCTTACTGCAACATAACGTCTGTAGTATGTCGAATTTTTCCTACCTAAGCAATCAATAACCAAGAAAGTAGGTAGCACTTGAGTGGAAAGCACTTCTCGAAGAAAAATCAAAGTACACGTTCGAAAGGTTCTGTTATAGGCTTTTTGTCGATAACAGGGCTGTTGAACAATACCTGCCAAGATTTATGAAGGTACTTGTACGCTACGGCTAAGTTAATGGCTATGTATCTGAAGCGTAGTTTTACTTTCTTCTGCAAAAATTTCTAGTATAATATACTTATTGCGGGCGAAAATATATACATGTACATATACATGAAAAGTATACATGTATTTTATACTCTCGAGCGTAGATGCCATAAGGCGAAACCGGTCAGGTGTAAACAAAATATAATAGTGGAATCAAGTACATGTGAATTTAATTCTAGAATGTATTGTATACGAGTACATGATTAAGGTACATATCGAATTATCGAACAATTTTAAATTATCAAGTTGACAGACGTCAAAATGCGATATTGAAGTTTACTCAGGAAATAATCTAATTGTCAAGCTCCCGAGTGCCACACGTTTTTTTTATATTGGTGCAACTAGACCATACAGGCACTCATTCATCATAATCATCATTCATCAATAGCCTTTTTCAGTCCACTGAAAGAGGCTCTTCTTAGAAAGGAGGTTTTTGCCTACTAGTAGGCAGGCAGAGTAGAGTCATTTTGGTAGGCGCATCCATAAAAAAAAACTCAGTGACAATTGTCACTAGTGTCATTTTAGAACTTGCTCTGCATTTGTGATAAAACTGCCGTGTAAAAGATGAAAATATTGGTAATACGAAATAAAACCGCTTTTCAAAGTGAATTCGTCAGTTTCGTAGCCGTCTGTCACAGAGATCGAGCTATATTTTAACCGACTTTAAAAAAGGAGGAGGTTCTCATTTCGACTGTATTTTTTATGTTTGCTAGAACTTTCGACTGGGACTGGGTGAACCGATTTTGATGTTTTTAACCGACTTCAAAAAAAGGAGGAGGTTCTCAATTCGACTGTATTTTTTTTTATGTTTGTTACAACTTGGTCTTATTGACTGGGTGAACCGATTTTGATGATTCTTTTTTTATTTGAAAGCTGGTGCTTCCCATGTGGTCCCATTTCAATTCGGTCCAGTTCTGACATGTCATCCATGAGAAAACCATATAAGTCTTCAATTTGCATTAAGCATGTGCGCGACAAATTAACGAATAACTCAATATTCGAATATGGTCCCATTTAAATTTGGTCCAGATTGAAGTCGGTTCTTTTTTGTTAAAATTTGTGATTATTTTGACATGATAACGTCTTATAATTCGATGGATCCGGCTGCACGCACGAAAAAACATGACTCATAGCTCATGCGGCGTTGCCTCGCTCTGTGGCGTTCCATTTAAGGATGGAAGTGCAAGCGAGAGATAGATACGGCGCTTGCTCCGCATATATCTCTTATCATTTCATCATGTTTCGTTATGACGTTCGTGTCACGTTAAACTATCGTCCGTAAACAGACTTTACAGACAACCATTTTTTATTTGAAATCTGGTGCTTCCCCTGTTTCAATTTCATTTCAATTTGGTCTAGTTCTTGAAGTGAATTTTATAAGTAGTAGTACTGAGCTTGCTTGCATTGAGTCCAAGGCCCTACTAAGAAATAACTGTCCTTCCACGAACGATGTCTCATACACATTCCCAAGAAAATAATACTAATTATGGCGGCCATGCTAATTTATGTGCTAACGGTGAAATAAATTATATCCTGAAAGTATGTGCATTTGTTCAAACAAAGCTTAAAAGGTTTCTGCGACCTAGTTTGTATAGTGACAGTAATAACAACTTTATATTTTAAGTCGTTAGGTCGTTTTTAGTGTGAAAGTAGACCGAGTAAACACACTCAAAGGACTTCTTGAAATTAAAATTTTAGATACGCTAATTAGAAGTTTCAAGATGTAGTCTTTGTTCTGTGAAAACATGGTTCGCGCTGTTTTCGTTGTATATTTCAGAGAATACCTTGAAAATGTTTTAATTCTGGGGCTAATGTTGAAGGTCTAGACTTAAGTACAAAAGCTTTAAACATAAATGTAAATTATATACAGAACGTTACACAAATAGCTTAAAATATAAATAGGTAGTAAGTAATAATGTTCAATGTTCAATGTAATACCGTGGGAGAGCCACGCTTCGGCATGAATGGGCCGACTCGACCTGAGTGATACCACGGCCTCACAGAAAACCGGTGTGAAATAGTGCTTGCGCTGTGTTTCACCGAGTGAATGAGGATACCGGAGGCCCATACCCCAATCCCCTACAATTCCCCTAAAATTATAGAATAATAAATTATAGATTGCGTTTTAAGTTCTACTAAGCTGAAACTAGTCTCAGTAACCAATCTCAACTCAACAAATTATTGTTCCGTGTCACGCATCAAATTATAATAACAAAATATAATTAACAAACATAATTTATATATTATTAAATATTAGTTTATATATAAAACACTATTGGCCAGTGTATCAATGTAAACATAATAATAAGAAGCAACTCGCCCTAAATTAAATATTATAAATATTAAAATAAAAATGACTAGATATAACGGAACCGGATCTACAACAGAACGTTTAAATTGTTATCAATACTTGTCATGTCGAATTGTCAAACTATGTTTTTGTTTTTTTTAACCGACTTCAAAAAAAGGAGGAGGTTTCTCAATTCGACCGTATATATATATATATATTTTTTTTTATGTGTGTTCGGGGATAACTTCGTCGTTTATGAACCGATTTTGATGATTCTTTTTTTAATGGAAAGTAGATGTCCCGACGGTGGTACCATGATAAGGAAGCTAGGATCTGATGATGGAATCCCAGAGAAATCGAGGGTAACCCTCATTTTTTTCAGGCACGTACTATGTTTTTCGTATATTTTCTGAAGCTACGCCGGTATTTGCGTCTGGTAGTCATCATTTAATGATGATGAGCTGATGATGAAAGGTAAAACTCCTTAACGGTTAGGAGTTGGAGGATAAATCTTTAAATGTCATTTGTATGTATGTTACCTTTAGTCGTATTCTTTCAAGTTATTTTGGTAAGCTGATGATGGAAGGTACAACTCCTCAACAGTTAGGAGTTGGAGGATAATTCTTTCAATTTCATACGTATCTTTATACCTTTAGTTGTATACTTTTAAGTTATTTAGGTGAGCTGATGTCACAGGCGCTATGATGACTAACCCCTTAATGTATTTTGCTTTAAGTAACTCGCCTGCTTCTATTTCATCACGACATTTAAGCTTGGACACGATTCCTATTGCCCCGTAGACCACGTTCTCGGTATCAGAAATCTTGCATCTCAGCATAATTTTGGAAACTGATCATACTCAGTTTTAATACGTGTTCAAACCACTAAAGTTATTCGCATCAGCAGAAATTATATGAAATAGTTCAACTTACTGATAACCGGATTTGCACTAAAAATGGAAAAATAAAAACTTTTTATAAAAAAAAACCGACTTCCAAAAAACCATCCGACGAAAACTCCCTGCTAAAAAACACTAAAAAGCGTAAAATAAACTGGCTCTTCATAAATTGCTATGTTTATTTTACGCTTTTTAGTGTTTTTTGGCAGGGAGTTTTCGTCGGATGGTTTTTTGGAAGTCGGTTTTTTTTTTATAAAAAGTTTTTGTTAAATTAATGTTATATTTTTGTCAGAAACCAAAAGCTTGTGGGTGATATTAATTGAAACACATGATTGAATGTGTATTTTAAGTAAATTGAATATCAATTTAATGTGAATTAAAGTGAATTGAAATGTGTATGATATAGGTAATTCTTTTGTATATAAAGTAAGATAGATAGATAGATAGAAAACTCTTTATTTGTACACCGTATTACAGATTTAAAATAAAGTACAGAAAATGATGAATGTATAATGTACAAAGGGCGGCCTTATTGCCAATCTCTTCCAAGCAACCTTAGGATGGATCAAAATGTATCGGAGAGACAGTAGTTGACGGTGCGAAGAGTTTTGAAAATTTATATTTTTTATGAATATAACTAGAAACACATGTATATCTCCATACATGCACATATACACACATATACATATAAATAATCACACATACATAGACACATACATACATAAATACACACGCATACATGTATACATACTAATAACTATAACTACTCAATTATACTAATATTACTATGTATATACATATTGGTAACTGACTCAGTTATGACGTATAAAATTCCTGAACCATTTTCTTAAAACTATTTACTGTTTGCGCTTGCCTAATGTTTGTCGGCAATGCATTCCACAAGCGTACAGCTTCAACCGTAAACGATTGGTCATAGAATTTTGTAGAATGCAGAGGCATCTTCAGTCTCAAATCTTCAGATGACCTTAGACATTTGTCATGTGTGTCATTGAGGAACTTGAATCGTTCTTTGAGGTAGAAGGGGGCTTTAGGATTAAACAAGATGTTATAAAGGAAAATGAGGATATGAGTATTCCAGCGAGAGCGAATTGGAAGCCACTTGAGCATTTGACAGTAAGGTAAAGTAAATCTTTCGTTATAATTCAGAAACATCTTCATAAAATACGTTCATTTCCCCTAATACCACTTGAGACTAGATTGAGCTTGTCTCAAGTGAACAAAGATGACATCTGTCAAAATCTATTCCTGAGAGGAGATTTTGACATTAACATCGTTCTAAAATAAGCTATAAACAGAGATTCATTTATCTTTACTCACTTGACTAACGATCAGTTAATCTTGCCTCAAGAGACATTCAATAATAAAAGCTCTTCTTAAAACTAGATTCACGACTGAGACGCCTTTTAAAATACGGCCCTATGACACGCTGGACAGACGGGTTGGTATAGGAATTGTTTCATGTTTTTCCTTCTGTTTACAGTAATGTTGTCTGGCGTAGTTTGCTCCCTTAGGCTGCTCTTACGACACCCATTGGCTGAATTGGGGTGGTGTCACTCTGTATTCTTAACGCCACGCGTATTCTTATACACGGAAATATACATTATACAATTAATCAACACCTATATCTCTAATTCTACCGTGGGAGAGCCACGCTTCGGCATGAATGGGCCGGCTCGGCCGAAGTGATACCACGACCTCACAGAAAACCGGTGTGAAATAGCGCTTGCGCTGTGTTTCACCGAGTAAGTGAGGATGCCGGAGGCTCATACCCCAACCACTCCCTATACCCCCCCTCATCCCTCTGTGACGCCTCTGGTGTTGCAAGTGTCAGGCGGTAATCGCTAACCATCAGGCGATACGTCTGCTCGTTTGCCCGCCTAGTACATAAAAAAGGGTAGACAGAAGTGCATGAAACAATTGTATTTTATCCCCACTATAATTTAAGTTTTATTTACCTACGTAGTTAAGGTCAATTTTGCCATCAATCGAATATTTTAGGGATTAGGTAAATAGGAAGTAAATAAAAAAGGTAAATAAGGGAGAAAGGTACTAGAGTAGTAGTAGGTAGGTAGTAGAGCCACGCTGATTTCAGCACGAACGGGCCGGCTTGACCGGGCCGGTACTACCCTCGCACAGAAGATCAACGTGAAATGACAGCGTTCGTGCTGTCGTGTTTTGTTGGTGAGTGCGAGACTGGAGACCCAAATAGTCTAGTCAACAAGTACCATACTTGTTGACTAGACTAAAAGATGCAGAAGCATCACTAGGCCGCCGCGGTGTGGGTCGCCATGCCATGTTTAATATTTGTCTGTATTCGCAATGAGTATGGTGGCCACCACTCTTGGATTTTGCTTATGCTTTCCATCAGGCAGAGTAGATTCATTTTGGCGGGCCATACATAAAAAAAAATGTTAAGAGAATTATATTGTTTATTCTAATGGATTGCAGAATACCCATAAAAAAAGCTTAAATAGTTTTGGGTCGCCTTACCTATAAATTGAATAGCCTAAAAGCCGAACGTTTCAAAAAGATGGAGAAAATACAAAGGAATCGCTTTCATTCACTAGTCAAAAGTCAAACTTTATTGAAAGAAATTTGGTACCTAATTAAAAGAAATCTTAAAAAAATATTCGGCAAAAAGTTTATTCAGACCTCTTCGAAATTAAAGCAAGCTTATTACTTTCACAAAATTTATTTGAAAAGAGAATCATAATAATAGGTAACTTTTTAATATGATAACAATAGACATTTTTAAATCGTTACTAATTTTTTTTTTAGTTTACTAGTAAGGTCGCATTCTACTCAGCTTATACCGAATTTTGTCTAATACCAAATTTATTTTGTGGACTTTAATTTATTTTATCTACGACTTTGAGAGTTCTGGAATGTCATTAAATTTCGAATAATTTCATAAGGACTTATCCTCTATAGTTAGTCGACTCCACGGAATCCATATGCTACTAATCTCGTGTTGTATTTACCGTGCAATACAATATACTGAAGCCTATTGAGTAAATTACATATAAGAGAGGTCAATTCATCTCCATACATTTCGGCATTCTTGATACTCGATACTTAGTATAGTCACAGATTACTGAATAGTTACTACGTAACAGATACTTCACTCAGTAGAAAATTTCCAATACCTATTACGATAATTGCCTACTCCCTCGCGTCAACAACCACTGTATGCTAAAATGCGCCTAAATGCTCAAGCGTACAGCAGTGATTGCTTCGCACCGCGCGATTCCACAGTAATCGCAGGGCTGCCTCTTCGATAAAATTAAAAAAACGGTGAAAACCGCATCGATATCGGTTTGTTACAAAGGAGTTTTAAAATAAGTATAATACTTCTTAGTTTGATGATGATCTTCGGAGATGTTCACTAGAAATGAAAAAAAAAGCCTTAAAAAAGAGAACCGACTTCAAATAAAGCACTAAGCCGTAAGAAATAATTTGTTTTTTTTTATGTTAGTGCTAACAGCTGGTAATTACGAATCGAAAAAGCACCGACATCAAAGAAGAAATTATTAATCCTTTCTTCATTCATTCATTGACAGGTAAATGGAAAAATGTTAGGTGTTTATCCCTTCTTTTGCTTGATTTACACCCATCTACAGCACATAAGGCATCGTAATACGCGTACGAACGAACAGCACTATTAAAATTGAACGGCGTGCGCGCGCTTCGCTTGCGAAAACCGCACTGAATTTGTTCCGCCGGCGGACCGAGACCGCTCGGCTGGGCGGTAGGCACTTATAGCGCGCAAGTACATGGAGTGACGGAGGCCTGGTATAGTAGTGTACAAAATTTCAATTAAAATTACACGGCGTCTACAAAGCTATAGGACCAATATCTATGTATTTGTAGACTATTATGTCTACAAATACATAGATATTGGTACTATATTGTCGTGTACGGGGGCTAAATTTCCAGGTCCCATATGTTTCTTAGTAGTACAACACCCGATTTAATCATTCAGGTGCTATGCATGCTGCGACACCAGATAAAAACATAATATACTAGCTGTTGCCTGCAGCTCCGCCCGCATGTATGTCGGTTATCGCTGCAAATAGTAGCCTATGTGTTATTCGAATGTATAAGCTATATTACTGTAAAGTTTCATCCAAATCCGTTCAGGAGTTTTTGCGTGAAAGAGTAACAAACATCCATACTTACAAACTTTCACGTTTATAATATTAGTAGGATGTAGTGTCTTATGTGGGTACGATACAAAGTAAAGTATTTAGAAAGCCGATGCATGAAAAACCCTTTGAAATGTAATTATTTGTGTACCATAGTATCCTAGTTTGGCGCAGTTCCAATTCATCAGTCTGAAGTATAAATTAAATTTGTTACGCTGAATGTGTTGAGTTGTACAAGGGTTTACTCTGTGCATTAAATGCATTACGGAGATTAGAAAATCTCCATAATGCATTTAATGTGATGCTGTAGTCGTTACCGTAGTCGTAGATAGTATAAGTTATTTTCACATCAAAAGTGACGTTCAATACAACTTACGTAATTGGTATGTATGATATAAAATCGTTTGTATAGACCTGATTGTTCATTACAAATGATTTAATTTGGATGTAATGTCCTGAATGAATTCTTTAACATTGATGATTTGTTTCGTCACATTTTTCAATATCATTGATTCTCTTTATAGTATTAAAAAATGGTCATACTAATATATTTAAAGACATTATGGGAACAATGAATACGATAGTTATGATAACTGTGTAAGCTTATAGCTTTCCCTTCGAATAACATCACAATATAATGTACCTGCACATCTGTAATGCAAGGTATTGCATTATACAAGAGCCTGCAGCGACGCCGCGATCTCTGACATTATACAGACACTTTCACGACGGAAGATATGGAGAGTCGATACAGCGAGTACGTGGAAGCTCTCACGATATATTGCCATAAATAATCGCGACTAAGGAATAATGTAATAAAGTGATATGATGAAAAATAGGTATATGAACAAGTTTACTTACAAAATAAAAAAAAAAACATCGATTCCGTTTGCTCTCGAGACCAAACGATGTTTAATGCATTAAATCAAACAAAAACCTGAGAGAATAATACATAATACCTAGAGCTACTTTCTGTAAGGTCAGTAAATATTTTAGTACCTATTCCTAGATTTCTTACGATTCTTCTTACAGCACTTTTTCAGTACCTGTGACGTCAATAGGAAAGATTTTGCTATTAGGTGAAATGAAATACGATCTTTTAACGCAACTTTAAAGAAAGGTTGAGAATCAATTGTAAAATTTAACTCCTTTTCGTTCTATTTTCGCGCTTCATCTGTCACAGTTAATTTGTGCCGAATCTGCTTGACTGATTAGGTTGTAATTTGGTACACACGTCCCAATCACAACCTTGTGACCCAAATACAGATTCGCAACGGATGGCCTAATTAATAAATGTTGATCACTTCTGGCGTGGAATTAAGAAATTTAAAAAACCAACTGCAAACTATGCTTTTGGGCGTGTTGTATTTCTTTTTTTATACTTGTAATCAATTCTTTCAGAAACTAAAAGGTACCTAGTCTTATTAGTTTAAAGTCTAAAAATAACATTTTAAATATCTAGTTGGAATGTATGGGAACGTACGCTGTTCAACTACAGATTGTTTAAAATATGGTAAATTATAGAACAGGTGGAATCATCATACTAGGTAAGCCATTTTTATTAGAATTTATAGATAATTTGAATAAGCTAATGGCATGAGAGCTCAAACAGGCTCGCCATGGGAGTCTTATGCGTGTGTCCATATGAGTTTATCGTTATTGCCTTGTGAATATTGTGGCAAGATTTAAACGCGGAAGGATAGTAATTACCAAATTAATCAGTCTACGAATGACCTTAACCACTTATGACCATAAAGTGATCTAAACGTGTCTAAATATGACGGACAGTTTTAGGTTTTAGAGAAGGATAATGATGAGATTTTAGTTTTAGTAATTAATACCAGGCAGTTTCATGCTTATAATATTCTAGTTAGCAATATAACTAAAAACGCACAATATTTAAATGGACTGGTTTAATCTTGCTATGTAACATATTCAAAACAAGAAAGTTTTTTTCGAAATGAATGCATGATTAGATATCAAAGTCCAACCATAACCTAGTGAACCACCTCCACCCCACAAAATAGTAAGGTAACCACTTCTAAATACTACTGTAGTACTATTCTGCGTTTATTTAATATTTGGTTCATCACAATCTCCTTTTTGTATTATGTATTACCTATAACAACCATACCAGTTGCTATATATTATAGATTATCCATAAAAAAGTTCCGTTAAAATAAACGCTTCACACTTTAATCCTTGACCAATGTTTTTGAAGAACTTACTTATTATAACTTTAGTTTCTTACTAAATTCGTGTCTAATTTGCTCACGAGAGCGAAGTTCCGTGATAAACAAAAGGTGAATGAAATCACTTTGATGCTATTTGATTTTATGGTGAATTCTTGATAAATATTAAAGGATTGTAATACTTATAATTCTCCTTATAAAGTTTATTATTCCATAATGTTATCAGACGACCAGATATAGTCGTCGCTCTACTCCTTGAGATTTTTGTAGCTACATAATATTTAAAAGTATAAATCGAAGAGTTAATTTAGTAGGCACAATACTTAAACCATGAAGCTGCTTGTACATTTATCACTTACGTTACTGGAAAAAAATGAATCAGTTTTCAATCGCTACATAATACATTTCAAGGTAACAATAGAGCTTTTTGCACGTTCGATCAGCCATGAGGCCAGTCACCGATCACCAACCTCAAAATTTTCTGTAAACGATCTTTACTGTAGGCTTTGGGTATACTTTGGAGAAGTGTTTGTTATTTTCACATGACGGCTCAAAAAGAGAATTTAAAGTTCGCAAAGTTGATGACGTACTAGTTTTATAACTTCTAAATTCAGATGTGAATAATGTACACCTATGTTTTTCTTAGAATCGTACTAAAACATATAAAAAATACAATAGCTGTGTATATTTTTTGTGCTTAAGTGTACTTGTTTTTTAGTAACTTGTGACAATTTTAGGGATGTGAAAAACAACTAGGAAACCTTACATCTCCATAGTCTAGAAGCTGAATCCAGAAAAAAACTTTATTTAAAATAAATACCATGTTTTTTGTTCAAGGATGATGAAGACGAGGATGACACAGAAACTTGCACGAGCCCAGAAGTATGCGCGCCCCAACCTTTCCCAAGGCATACGGCACCTCAGCAACAGACTCCCAAACCTTGGAAAAGAACCGGTAAGCAAACTTCAACCTTGATCACTATATAAAATAAGAGCTATTTTAAAATATATCTCCTCCCTAAAGACGAATGAAACAAAAATTATTCCAAATTTAAAAATTGGCATTAAGCACTCAATCCTTCCTACATGCACACCTTGACAATTTGGTGACATTTGATGACAGCCTCCGAAGAGCCGCCGAGGGCACCGCCGCGCACGCGCATCTCACACGACGAGTACCACCAGTTCTGCGACGAGACCCTCGAATGTATGAAAGCATGACACAACTGTCGCATGATCGTCACGCTTTTTATTTTGCAATACAAAACGCTTGGCAATCGTCATGTTATTTCATGTTTTCAGTACGAAAGGCATGTACGACGTCACAGCGATGAAGCATAGCATTTCATCAAGTTTTTTAATTAGATCATCCAAAGTTTTATTACAACATCATCAGTGTTGCCATTATTATTTTTTCAAATATATCAAGCTTACCTATTTTATAACTATACTTAATCACATTAATGAGTTACCATATTATACACAATATTTACTCATTTAAAAATAAATCATTATCATCACTGTTTAACTGGTTATGTAAAAATAACTATTTTCTTTTCATTTACTCAAAAAATATAATCCGATATATTAAAAATAAACTAAAACGACTTAAGTTCTGTTTGGGTATTTTGTTAGTAAGCAAAGTTGATTTGAACTTTATTTTATCGTTATTGTAATCCAATAAATAATAGGAAATAGTAGTTATTAATTACGTTTCCCATTACATACGTCCTGTAACGTAAAGCCTTATGTATCGATAACATGATAAATTGCCGACGGCTCTTGCCTACGTCATATGAATGTGTAGTATCACAAAAAGCGTTTGGCAATTTGTTGATTGAATTGGTTAATTGGCAGCGTAGGTTGTGTTTCCGATTGCTATTTAATATTTCCGGGTACCAAGTGACATAATTACGACTACGAATTTGAACAAACTTTCCAGTGGTCGATAAATTATAAACGTCGCCTAATAGCTAGTGACAACAGCGACGAAAAATAACAAGTACCTACTTAGTTGTTTCTGGCCATGCTAAAGTGTTTTTTTATAAAATAAAAAGAAATTCTAATTTCAAAAAGTTTCAAAAAGGATTTTAGAATAGGTACTTTCCTTTGCTTAATATGTTCTATAATTAAATTATGTTTTGGCAGCATACGACCTGGCGACTCAGTGTCCGTCGCGACGGGCGTCCATGAGACGCCACACTGTTACGCACACTATTTGCCCACCCACCGATGGAGCCCATTCATTGCCACATTCGAGGTAAGTTCAATTTCTCAAATAAAATTCCTCCACAATATTTAATCTCTGTCTCAATCGTCACTAAAAATATTGTAGCGCGATCAAGGTTCTCGATGCGAAATATCTTTGCCTGTTTTTCCAAAAATATTAAGTGTTAATTGGCAACTTAATGAAATAAATTCAACAACAGGTCTAAAAGTACTTTATCTCTGTTCCAAATTTAAGTTTTAAATTAAGAGCGACCGACAATGTTGTAATTTAACAAACGATTGGTACAGTAATATGAAAGCCACTGTATGTTTAATGTCAAGGGGTCAAGAGGTATGATTCTAATTTCGCACGATACCCCACTCTACCCATTCCCTATTGACATTGATTAAGCGTAACTAGTTAGAAGATATTAACTATCTTCTCCATTGTCACTAGTAATTAACTTTTTATAATCATCTAAGTGTATCAAACTTTTAAATGATCTGAAAAATCTATATCTATATTAATATTATAAACGCGAAAGTTTGTAAGTATGGATGGATGGATAGATGTTTGTTACTCTTTCACGCAAAAACTACTGAACGGATTTGTATGAAACTTTACAGTAATATAGCTTATACATCAGAATAACACATAGGCTACTATTTGCCGCGATAACCGACATATACGCGGGCGGAGCCGCGGGCAACCACTAGTTAATATTATAAATTCGAAAGTAACTCTAACAGCAATCTCTGTCAGTCAGAGTCAGTATGTTACGCTTAAACCGCTGAACCGGTTTCGAGGAATTGCGAAATAGAGATAAATTGTCCCTTGGAGAAGAACGTAGGCTACATATTGTCGCGATAACCGACATACACGCCGGCGGAACTGAGGATAAAACCTAGTTGATAAGAAAAAGGTCATCTATTTACGTTTAAACATGTTCTTGTCCCACCAGGCCAGGTTCCCGAGCGTCCTGCGCCGGCGCCGCGTCTCTCGCGAGCAGTGACGCCGATGGACCTCTCAACGAGCTATCCTGGTCTCGCTCCTCGCTCCAAGACGAGCTCATCAAGTCGGTTAGTGGCAGTCCCACTAATGGCACGCATGTGAGTAGATCTTGTACATTTTGTTTACTGATCGATGGCAATCGACTCTACCTACACCTCAGTGATGTTGAGAAGGTAATTTAGGACGAGTTTTTGCTTGAAATCCTTGAAATACACGTTAATATAATATGTTTTATCCTTTGTAATAAAGGACAAAGGAACTGTTCTAGAGTTAATGTAAGTATTTGAGAATTTAGAACGGCCAATTTTGTGTTTTCAAAAATCTTTGAAATCCTATTGTATTCTACTGCAATTAAATGAACTATTTTCGAATATACAGCTTTGTAGATACTCAGACTGTATTGCGAACTGCAAAAATTAAACCCGTTGGAATGTTGAATAGAAAAACAACTACAAATTAATCAAAGTCAAAAACCTATTTATTGACTATAAATAAATAATATGTGCTAGAAGGTTGTGTTAAAAACCTTTAAATCGATACAGCCTTCTATTAAAATAACATTAACCCAATTATAAGAAAAAATATTTATCGTTTAGAACAAAGACACAACATAATATAACAACTCTTACTACACACATCAAAAGTGTCTAGGGATCAACATATGTGTCTAGAGATCAACATATATTTTTGCAATAACTTTTCTCCTGATTGATATTAATTAAAATTTTCTTTAAGGATTCATCAAATAAAGTGTTTTCGTTTGTCACAGTAACGATAAACCAAGTCACCTTTGCATTAATAAAGAAATTTGCCATTTTCCTAATAAAGGGATTTTTGACATTTGAACCACTAACATTAAAGTTCGAAAAAAAAAATGAAATAACAGTTTTCTTTAAAATTGTATTAGGTAACTTAAACAATTAATAATCCGTGTTTCTACCGCGAACACTAACAACACAAGAACATCGGTTTGGCATACTCAAAATGAGTTCATCCAAACACGCTGTGGAATGGCCGCCCATGTTCGTTGCAACAACAAAAAAAGGTCTTCTTGCGACTGGATACCCTCCATATTCGGCAGAGCTCTTCTCTGTAGCATATCCCATGCATGCTCAATCGGGTTCAAGTCTGGCGACTGAGCAGGCCAGGGCCAAAGCCACATCTCAATCTCAAGAAATCCGCATAAAAATGCTTGATCCCTAGACACTTTTGATGTGTGTACGTATTAATGTATTCTGAATATTTTGTAGTCATAGTAAGCCTCATGGATTTCAAGCGATCTCGTCTCAGCTAGCAGTTAGCTATTAAAAAGAATACCTCCCACTATCGCTCTCGGTCATCGCTTTTGTTTAGGATGTAGCCTTACATTTTTCAGTACAATAAATAGACAGCACAATTCTTTACAACAAAAATAAAATATAATGTTATGAAATCAATGTAGTTCGTTATTTGCTTTATGTTTAAGCTTAGAAGATACGCTATATAGCTTGCATTGCCATTTTGGCTGAAGGTAGTCACTATTAATCGCGCACAATATCTGTTATGGATAGATAGCTTGTTTGAAAACGGAGCACCACCATTTTAGGTTAAAGAATATTTATTTCTTAAAATAATTTACAAAGTTATGTCAGAAGAAGAAGCAATTAAGAAGCAAAACTACATATTTACCTGTTGTCTGAAAGAGATCGCAGTCTGCGATTAGGCCGCTTGTTGTACTTACCCCTGTTTTTATTTGTTTACATTCTACATTATATTGTTACGAGCCGGGTATTAAATAATTAAAGATAGTCGGTTGATTACCAAAAAAAATAACACACTGTTTATTTACAACCCTTTTTACAATAATAGTTCGCTGTCACTTGTTAATCGCACTAGAAGATCGCTTCGATGTTAACTCCCCTGTATCGTGAACAATACTGACTCGTACGGGTAACCCAATCTGCTTATATATGGCTTTGAAAACCCTAGAAAGATCTATAATATTCGATAGAATATTCTACACTAAACAGAAATTACCATAGTGAGTAATCTAGCGCCATCTAGCGTCGAATATCAGAGTTACTCCACAGTTGCGCGCTACTTGACACTAGATGGTGCCTTCCTCCATTCTCGCGACTGGTAGAGTGTTCCAGACTATTTTTCTCGAAGGCGCAACAATATCTTTCATATTATGGTGTGCAATAAAAAAAAATATCATCATAATACATATATGTCCAGCGGTGGACTATTTATGGCTGTTGATAATTTATTCTATGTAGGATGTATGATGCAAGAAAGGATGCAAATTAA
The DNA here is from genome assembly GCA_949125395.1 of Diaphora mendica. Classification (NCBI taxonomy): domain Eukaryota; kingdom Metazoa; phylum Arthropoda; class Insecta; order Lepidoptera; family Erebidae; genus Diaphora; species Diaphora mendica. The sequence goes on from OX421317.1 coordinate 4,212,434, forward strand.
AAACAGGCAGTCTGAAATAAATAATCATTTGTATATGTGCTTCGTTTTGAAACAATATATCTTTAGATGTAATATAATTTTAGCAATGATAAACTTGACAGTAGCTTATCTTTTTTCTTTGAATATTATAGATGCTATACTTTCAGCTTTATAGTAATTAAGTAAACCTTGCTACTACCAAACAAACTTTAAGAACAATCTAGTAATAAATATTTTTTTTGTTTCCAGAAACAGTGGCAAGATGCGATTATGTCTGACGACCGATTGTCTCTGACCCTAGAAGAGATTGTCCACATCAGGTCCGTACTGACGAAGGCTGAACTAGAAGTACTGCCGGTCGAAGGCAGGGTCAAAGAAGACGTTGAGAAGAGAAGGGTAAGGTTTTAAAGTTAACTTTTTTCTGAGTTATTTCATTTAGGATTTAATTTTTTTCTAACATGTACTTTTTTGTTTACAGGTATGCTTCTTATGTTTGAAAACAAGATTCGGCATTTTCGGTCCCTGGGGCCAGAAATGCAAACTGTGTAAAAAGACTGTCTGTCAAAAGTGTTGTTCAAAGGTGAGTTTACGAAATTGAGTACGACTTAATCTTCTAACTAAACCTTATTTTTATAGTCTATGACTCTTTTGTCTATAATGCGGTCCTGGGCCATTATGAGACGAGCCTGTTTGTCTAGTAATTAGTGAACCTGACTGCCGGGCCGGGATATTTAGAAATATTTAAGCACGTTGTTTCTGAACAGTACCATAGTACAAGTTCTGCCTAGTTTGGGATCAGATTTCCATGCGTGAGATGTATGAAATTGTTTTTATTTTCTTCTGATCCCATTGTTTCCTAATTCGCACAATTTTGAAATCTGAATTATTTCACTAATCATGTTAGTTTGTATAATGTAAGCAGGTTGGGAAGTATTAATATTTTATGTATTTATAGTTATTTATGCAACTGTTGTATAATAAGGGGTATTAAAACACGAATGTGTACCTATACCTAATTATGTACAGTTGCATACAAGACTTTATTTACACACATGATATGAATCCTCTATAAAGTTCTGAAACAGCTAGATAAATGGCGAACAAAAATTTCAGGATCCGACGTGAATTCGAATAACAGTTCTTTTTTTAAATACGGCGCTGTGGTACTGATATGCGCGTGCCTGACAATGTTCTTTTTTTGAAAAAGGAGTTGCATTATGAAATTTAGTACAACATTATAACACTTGTTTGGATAATATTAGGGTTATTATGAAACTCGATGTTTTAATGTTGGCAATAAGCTAACTGTTTCAGAAACTTTTATAGAGGATTTATAGCATGGGTGTAGATAAATATAATTTATAGTTCGAAGTATTCAGAATAATTACGTTTACATCTTTATCGATACTTATCTTTGTCATAGCATAATGTGGTTATGTCTATTTCAGATGAGGATACCAACGGAACACTTCGCCCACGTGCCCGTGGTGCTGTTGAGTCCGTCGCTGCTGCCATCGCCCGAGGACGAGGCGCACTCCTCCTTCCCCAGGAGTCTCATGTCGAGGCTCGTCTCTCCTGACTACTCGGTAAGTTACTATTAACTATGTAATCGTGGGAAATGACTACCTACTTATCTCCAATAAATCTAATACCATTCCTACAATTTTTTAAGTTCTGTTTGAGAAAGAACTCCAAAAAAACAGTTGTGTGTTGCGACTCAAAAAGTCGGACTCAAAAATTGGCTTTACATGCCTACTTAAATCTATAATTTAAGATAATTAAAAAAATTGTTAAATGTAGATACTATATAATTAAATATTTAACAATAAGTTGAACAGTTTCATAATAGAAACCCATCTTTCGCATCAGGAAACTACGTCTCATATACTCGTAATGTATTCGCATCTATGAAAAGCGTGATCGCTTCTCATTTTGTGGCAAGTGTTAGAGATGAAGCCTAATGTTGGAGCGTATACCGCAAATTGCTTACATGTCGGTGAATAAGTCTCAGTAACTTGTTTTTACGTCTAGGTACGTTCCTATGTAACTAACAACGCCGCTGAAGTTAGTTATATATTTAAATTCATGGTTATACTGGGTGTTAGAAAAGTACGGGAACAGCAGAATAATTCGTTGGGGATATTTTTGTATAAATACATTAAATACAATAGTTATGACTTTTTTCTGGCTGTTCATTGGTAACCTTGATTTAATTTTATAAGACAACTGCCGCATTAGGAATAAAACCTGTGCCGCGGGGAACTATACAATCATGATAACTATAAAGAAAATACCAATTTAGAAGAACAATATGTGGATCACACAAAATGTGATTCTTTGACCTTGATCACACCCTTGACCTTAATTACAACGCTGCAAGTTTTTTTAAATTTTATTTTTAAATATTTTAGACATCTAACACACAACGCCATCTAGTCCCAAGCTAAGCAGAGCTTGTGTTATGGGTACTAGACAACTGATATAAATACATATATACTTTTTTTTTAAATCATACATATTATACATAGAAAACACCCAAATATTTGCAGATCATACAAACATTTGATCCGACCCGGGAATCGAACCCGAGACCTCGAGCACAGCAGTCGCATACGCTACCACTGCGCCACCGAGATTTTTTCAATTAGAACAGTTATTAATTGAAAGGGGCCTGAGGAGTAAATATGAAATGTGTTGTTCAGCAGAGTATGGTGGAGAACAGCGTGGGCAGTGCCCCGAGCAGTCCTGCGCGGGCGCGGCGCTGTGGCGCGGCCGCGTCGGCGCCGCACTCGCGCGGCGGCTCCGCGCTCGGCTTCAGCGACGCGCTCGCCGTGCCCGCGCACGCCAGCGCCATGTCCCGCAGCGTGGACGGCCCGCAGCACATGTCGCTCGTCCACACGCCGCCCTCCACGCTCGACCGCAGGTCAGTACCGCAGACCGCTCAACAACGCACTATACCCATCTCATCAGGAAATTATATAATCATCACACTTTGACCTACTCCATAACGCTGGCCAGACGGGTTAGAGTATAATAAAATCTACAAAAAGAAAATAGCAGGTGCAACAAAACAATAATAATATTATTATGGTATTTTACTGTAGGTATACGAAAAAACATCTAAAAATATATTATTGAGATACCTTAGGCAAAAAGCAGTCGGAAAATGTTAGTTTTAGTTCATAAAATAATAAAATATTTTTTATAATTTATTCCATAGTTTTCAGTATTTTTTTTATCAGTTCTTTAACACCATGAAATAGTAGCTGCCATGTTATTACGTCAAACCGCTGTCTAAAGTGTTAACTGTCAACTGATCAGCTTAAGCTTTAGATGGTCAGCGCATTTGTTTTTGTTTACAAAGCGAACTGACGTCATTACCACAGAGCAATATGGCGTCCATTGCGTCCAGCGTTTTAGACAAATTACGCGCGAAATTAGAAAATGTAAAATTTAAATGCATTTTTATGACACTTATCGATTGAATAAAATTTTTATAGTTTTTCTATAATGCTATTGTTAAGAATATTTTTCCCTACAAAGACTTTGTATTAAGCTTTTCAATGATACTTTGTAAAAATTCAGAATCTGTAATAATTTTGAGGTAGGCAATTCTCTTCGTGACAATTTCTAATCTAAATTCTAACATTACAGAGCGAGGTACGGTCGCAGCACAACCGGAGTGACCGCGGCGGAACGCCTGCGAGGCGTGCAGATGGCGGTGTGCCACGACTGCAAGGCCATGGTGCTGCAGATCATCAAGTCGTCGCGAGCCTCACGCTCGGCGTCGCGGGACCGCGCACTGCGACACCTCACGCTGGACCTGGCGCCCGTCTACACGGCCGACTGCTAGTGCGCGCGACACAACACCCGCCGGTACTGAGCCCACACCCGACATCTACCCACACAGATGCAGTGCAACTACCTACATACTACCATGTCGTATACCTAGTGATACCAGTGCTCATCAAAATATTACCCAATATATGTACGGCACCTCAAATTGTCGGTTAGTGTAGTCACTCTAAATAACCGGGCTGCGATGTCGACGTGTCGAATATTGATGCGTTTACCTAATGGAGTGTGTTTGCGTTCACCAACAGTTACGATCGTGTTCACCGGTTATGGTGTATACCCAGTGGAGATACTAAAGTTTTTCCGCTTGTATTTCTACCGCGACACAACATAGAACGTGGACGGAAGATTAAGATGTTAGAACCGGTCTAATGTGCTTTCACCTCCGCAACTGTGTATTTATTTCTAGAACCATAATATTAATGAATTAAACTGTCAGGTAGTAGCTCAACGACTTCATTTATTTATAATTACATTAGCGACCGAATAATCTCAATACATTATTTAATTAATAACATCACAATGTAAGCTTTTCATATATACCTACCTAACTTCGTTATATTTCTATTTCTATGATCAACAATTCTTAATAATCTTTATTGTGTATATTCTATAATAATAGCATTCGTTTCCATTTTGTATATAATAATAATACTCATTGACATTAATAAGTAAAATATATCAATTGTCATCAATTAAATCTATACATTGACATAAATTATGCACTTCATTCGTATAAAATCGAAGTCAACTCAAATCAATTTATCGAAGTCATCACGTGATTTATAGAAGTCACCACAAAAGGTTCAAAAATCGAGCTTCCAAGGTTGTGTAGAGTCTATGTTGTGTTTCGTACGTGGACCATACATTTTGCTTTGACAAAATGAACTTTGACAATACTGTATGACCTTTGACAGGCGTTACTACCACTATCATCATTATTATTTGTCGCACAAAAATCATACAATTCATTAAATTATCCAAATATTTATCCAACATTATCAGAGATATTTATAGTGTAATAAAAAATAAATATAAAATAATGATATATTCCAGAAATTTAGTAAACAATATTTTGTCACTTATTATTAGATAAATTTATATTTTTCTCCGAATTAACGAATGTTTTAATATGTCTACAATATCAATGTGAAAATTAAAATGTGTGTTCAAAAAATATAATGTACTTCTCTATGAATGTTGTTGTATAATACAAATTATATTGTATAAATGTTGTTAATATCTTGTAGAATCTGTATGAAGTGATCAATCAAACATAAAAGTTGTACTTATTGATACCCTATTTAATGTCAAATTGTAGAAAAAAACGAATGTCTTTACATGTAGTAGTGTGCTTACATTCGCGTACTACATATAAAGAATATTTACTTGCAAAAATTTCTACAGTTTGATTCCTATATTGAATGTCCTGACCCTTGATGCAAAAATCCCCAGACCGAAACGGTCAGTATCACACGAAGGATTAATTTAAAAAGCTGAATGACATTCATGCCCTCGATAAATTATTTACATTATTGTGTTAGCTTTGTAAACTTATTAGTTGAACAATTTTATAGAAATTAACAATCTACGCGTGAATCGGACATGATAATAACCTTTTTTAAATACTTATTATGAGTGACATTCAGAGCAATTTTGTTTTCATTATGTTAAGTTTCCTGTGCCATACAAATCGAGAAAAATGTTATTATCCGTGACAGAAATCATTAATCGCATGTGCGTTTAGTCGCAAATAAAATGTCACGATATTGTTTATGGAAATCCTACGTGCCTACCTATGAGTACAGATCGAGACTATATATTTTGTTGTAAGTTAAATTTTCAACTTTTCATATGCTTTTTGGTTCATTACGTAAAAACACAAAAATAACAAAAAAAATATCTGAAATTATTTCCTCTCGACCGGTTGCGTGCTTTTGATAAAACTGTTATTATAATGAAGGGTTTTGTATATTATTTTCTTTAATTAGTCGTTCTTCAGTAATTTTTATTATAAGATTTTGTTTGACAGTTCAGTCGACAGTATGCAACCGGCCTTTTATAAAAGTCTGATTGTTTGCAGGAGATGTATGTTTGTACAAACGTTTGTTACTCCATTCATGTTCATACAAAGTCAATGATTATACCGTGGCGATAATATAACCTAAGTAATGCAAGTTATTTTCCAATTGTAATTATGTACAAAACCATGTACTTACCAACTATCCATACATTTATATTTTTAAGATTCAAGACTAAATCGATCATTAATTATTAATGATTGCATTCAACAAGAAGCGAACAAATTTATTATTGCCACAGTCATAAACTTGACTTTATTTTTTTTAGATGTAACTAAATTATTATTACACGAAATGTACCCACTTCTTCCTAGTACTCTTGTAAATATAGATGTCTAGATCGTAGTAGCGGTTCTAAATAAAGAAGTAGAACTATTTTCCAACTAATTAATCTTGTAAAACTGGGTTTTCCCTTAACTCTCACATTCCCTCCGTTAATTTAGTTATTTTTAAGTTATACAAATAGAAATAAAATATTATAATCGTAATGTTACAGGTGGCCTAATTTTGGAAGTTCTTTTGACATTGTCGCATAAATTTGTTTATTTTTAAATACATTCTGAATTTTAAAAAAAATCATTTAGCATTGTATAAAGCCCAGTTACTAAACTTGTAAATGTGTAATTTAGTAGTCTGTTAGATGTTACTTAGACTGTAACTGTTTAACGAACTTAGTAGGTACTTACGTAAGTGGAAATAATTGATGATAAAAACAAAATCATATTAAATAAACATACAATATAAATCGTTAAGTTTTTTTATTGATATATTCCTACCTCAACAAGAGTATAATGAAACAGGAAGAGTTGAATGAAGAATGGTTGGGATTGTCGATTGACCTAGCAGACTTAAGGCAGTGGTCACACCGCCGACGATGAACGAGAAACGATTAGAACTAGAAACTATGAACGAGTTGGCGATCAACGGGCAGCGAGTGCCGAGTGTGTAGTTTCGCTAGTTTTGTCGCTGGGCTATAAATAATACAATTTTTATGCCAATTAATTATTTTATTTTTTTAAAGACAACTCCCGCACTAGGAATAAATCCTGCGTCGCAGGGGACTTTACAAACATACATGAAGGATACAGATAACACCCAGACTCAGAACAACAATTTGTGGATCACACAAAGTGTTGTCCTACGTGGGGTTTGAACTCACGACACTTGGCGAAACGGCGTGGTGACCGTTAAACCACTAGGCCAAACGTGCAGTCTAATATGCGTGCAGTATAAGCGACTGTTCAAGTGCGATGAGCGATTACTCGCGCCAACACCACATTCCAAGACAATGGATGAGTTTTTTATTGCTAATGATGGCGCGATGTTTCGTGCTCGCCTCTAAACCAGAAGAGGTTTCGTCCCATACCCCACGATGAACAACAGACGGCTAAGTTCTGCAGAGAGCTTGATTCCGACATAAGAATCACTTCGTCTTTAACTTCAATAAGATGATCATACGTTACTCTTTACGGAAAACCTATTTTTTTTAGCCAATATACTCAAAAAATTTACAAATTGTATACGAAAACCTTTTTCTAGAATCACTATCTATTAGTTAAAACTGCATCAAAATCCGTACAGTAACTTTTGAGTTTATCGCGAACAGACAGACGCGGCGGAGGACTTTGTTTGAATGTAGTGATTTATGGTAATGCGACGATTCTTGTTGGCTGGCGTGCGTAAGATAGGATAGATAACATTACGGTTTGACCAATAGGACCCGATCATCATTGAAAAGAATCGCAGACGAAGTTTCGTAGGACAATAATAATAATATTAAAACAGTTGATTGTAACTATAAAATTATTAAAAAAATTAGAGTCGACTATGGCTATGTTCATTTCATGCATAGTGAAAACAGTATCGAAAATAAAATAACAATTTTAAAATTAACATTTTATTTTGTATTAGTTGCGTCTGGCGTCAACAAAATTCGACTGAATCTAAACTTCAATGTCATTACTATAATCTTAGTAGGTATAATACGGTAACTATTACAAATTAATCTCACTTCATAATTAAATAAAACAATTATAACAGTAATCAAATTTATTGATTGATTCTATTGATGTACAATGTACCTTAATAAATAAATTGTCTAATAAATATTTAGCCTACAACTAGTATGCCTTCTTCAGCGAAGCTGTGAGGTGGTACTTCCAGGTTGAGGGGTGCGGGGCCTTTACGGATGCGGCCAGAAGCGTCGTAGTGAGAACCGTGGCAGGGGCAGTAGTAGCCACCGAAGTCCCCGGCGTTGGCAACGGGTACGCAACCTAAATGGGTACATACTCCAATGACAACTAGCCATTTGGGGTTTTGCGTGCGTTGCTCGTCGGCTTCTGGATCGCGCAGCTGGTCGATGGAGACGGCCTTCTCGGTTGCGATTTCGTTTTCGGTTCTGTGGAACAAGTATTAGATAGTATAGTGACCGAAGCAACATTTGGGAAATTCTTACGGTTAACATGGGACAGCACAGCACGGCAATGAATTCCATTTTATGGACTAGGGGCAAACGAGCAGACATGTCACCTGATAGTAAGTGATTACCGCCGCCCATGGACACCCGCAACACCAGAGGCGTCACGGTGCGTTGCCGGCCTTTGGCCTTTTGATTTGATATTTAAAAGGTTCAAGTACCTATATGATACAAAATTAAAATAATTGATCTATACATATAAATAAAATTGGTTTGTCTGTTTGTAATATTAAAATTACCGCTTTTTACTATGTGTTACTAAGCATATGTATGTATACACCTTACTTAAACCAATATAACATTTTTTTTTAATTTTGTCTGTATGTTTTGCTATTCTCTGGAACGGCTGGACTGCCGATAGGTGATGCTATAAGGAGTAACTTAGGTTACTTTTTTATTAAAACTAGCTTTGCCAGTGGTTGCGGTACAACAACACACTCGGGTAACACCGCAGGGCTCATCTAGTTTTAAATAAATTTGAATAAAAAGAATGGCATGGTTTTGTACTACACAGTTTGTCACGAATCGAGAAAATTTCAATAATAGCTTATTCAAGTTAAGGATAGGTCTTGCTCACGATTGTGGTGGTATAAAAACTATTGGCAGAAAATTGTCATTATACTATATGACAGCAACTCTTTATCTATACTTATAATAAAAATGTAACAGGTCCAATTCTGTACATTAAAGATATTTAGATTTTTTTTTTTGGAGGACTCTCTATAATCGATACTGAAGCCAAAACTGTATTTTTTTTCATTTTTGTCGGTCTGTCTGTATCTTGGCCGCGCATCACGCCAAAACTACTGAATGGATTCAAATGAAACTTGGCATGATTTGAGTTCATACTACGAGGAAGGACATAGGATACTTTTTATAACGAAATTCATCACGGTTTCCTAGAGAGAGGGGATGAAAGTCAAAATATGTACTTCGTTGTAATCAATGACACAATATACTAAGTAGACCGACCCTCCCCTGGCCCAAACTGTACACCGATAAAAGCTAGAAAAATTCACTTAAATCTAGATGGCGCGCAAAAATAAGGTACTAGAAATAGTTTAACAAACTCTATCACCATTTTATTGATATGCTTCAATTATAGTAATTATTTTATTATTTTTCGAATATAAATCTTACTTTCTAATGCTTGTTTAAAAAAAAATATTTTTCAATTGCGTAACTATAAGTTATCACCTATTTTTAGGAGATGTCGTTGCAATCGATTTAAATAAACTTGAATATAATGACCTATTTACTACGCTAGATGTCACATTTATAAGTTATTGATATGACATATAGAATATTATATGCTGGATGCGCGATGATAGCGCCACCAAGTGGCTACAATTACGTCGGACTTTGATTTGTCAAATGGTTAGTTGTCTTACGAAGAGTAAGTAAACAAACAAATTATTTCAACGATATATCGTAAAGGGGCGTCCATTAATTACGTGAGGCATTTTTGAGAATTTTTCGACCTCCCCTCCCGCCTTGGTGAGATATCGTAAGATTTTCAAACTCCCTCCCGCGTCCCCAAATCTCACGCGAGATTCTTCAAATTTATGTTTTGGCTGTAAACGTGTTGGATTATTGAACTGGTTCTATTACTTCGATTGAAGACTAGCAAAGCAAAATCGAATGCTACTTCGCTGCTCTGCGGAGTTAGTAGACGAATACGACAAACACTATTGTGTCAGATTTGGCCATATTTTATTCGGAAATAATTTTTCACGCAATTTTACACAATAATTACGTGATATTTGCCAAGACCCCCCTAAGTGAGATTTGAAAAGATTTAGCTCAATCCCCTCCCCCCTAAAACACCTTACGTAATTAATGGAAGCCCCCTAATTTAAATATATTCTATTCAATCATGTAAATCTATGGTGTAGATAATAATGTTGAGCGATTTTATTTCCTGTCTGATATGGCATAATCAATAAATTTTAGGTCATTATATGTCATTTTAATATAAAATAAATGATTGAACTGCAAAGTATAATCTTTATTTTGGAACGAAGTTCCTTATCACGCGTTGCGAAAGGGGGCTAGACGGAAAAAAATGTACCTAACGACACTTTTCGTGCCAAAAATTGTAACCACACTTTTAACATTGAATTGACGTCATAGTGCTGGATACTCACCGTTAAATATAACAAACTGATTGCCAACGTCCATACCATGTTGAATACACCGGTTCTCGTCCGATCATCGACGTTAAGCAACATCGGGCGTGGTTAGTACTTGGATAGGTGACCGCCTTGGAACACCACGTGATGTTGGGTTTTTGCATTTATTTACATAAAATATATTGTTTTATAGTATATTTTGTAAAGCTTGATTATTACTAAAATAATTTGAGTATTTTATGCGCATTTTTATTAGTAGGAGCATATCAAATATAATATATATATAAACTTCGTTCCATCCGGATGTTCTTTGACACCTCTCAAGTTTTTATTATACATATTTTAATTTGTACAACAAGTAATATTAAAATCACATTAAATCAGTCAGGAGATTAACAAATAAATATTATTTCATAGACATACACTTTAAACAGATTTCTAACAATTTTTTTATCCTATTATTTAAATTACAGCAAAATCCAAAATCTGATGACAGCATTTTAAAATCTAAAGAGTTCAGAAGAGGTTTCTAGAGAATTGACATTGATGCAGCTACGAAAATAAAGGATATGAATTGGACAGAAGACGAAAATAAATTCAGCTTGTCATTATTTTACAAATCTAAAGTGTATTTTTTTCTAAGGCGGCAAGGTGTAGTACTTGCCGCTCCAACCACAATCCGAAACTCCGAAAGTGGCTAGCAAAATCCGATTGTTTTGCCCTGATCTATTTAAAAAAAGAATAACAGAAATTCGAAATGCATTAATTAAAGATAAAGCTTGTGTGATCACTTTCGATGAAATCGCAATAATGTGTAACTTATAATATTCCATCAGCAGTAAAAGCAGAATTGTTACAACTCTTTTAAAAGCTACTATAAATAAACTATTTGATAATAAGTGGGCTTCTGCTAAAAGCTGTTTTTTGCGGTCGGGCTACGAAAAACCAAAATACATGCAAGAAATCAGGGATATCTAGTAACTTTCCCTTTTCTTTTGCAACGTTTTGTAAAATTATTTGCGTTTTTTGATGTACCACATTTAATTAAAAGTATTCAAAATCATTTTTTAAACAATAACTATGTTAACGGCAATGAGCAAATTTCGTTTCAAGATGTTACCAAACCATACGAAATAGACAAAACTTAAAACTTGAATCGATCACTTACAAAATTGACAGATAGGCCCATTGAACAGTAATAAAAAAATATGAGATGCCATAGAAACACGCATTGTTTAAAAAAAGTAACACATGCATTAAATGCGATAAAGACGGGCAAAAATTATTTGAAAAATTACACAATTAACTAAAACAAAAACCAACTTCAATGTTCGACTTGATTTCTCTTGGATGCCATTATCAGATCGTAATGTCCTTATCATGGTATCACCGTTGGTACATATCCTTTCCATTAAAAAAAGAATCATCAAAATCGGTTCATAAACGACGAAGTTATCCGCGAACACACATAAAAAAACATATATACTGTCGAATTGAGAAACCTCCTCCTTTTTTTGAAGTCGGTTAAAAATTGAATCAGGATGTAATAGAAAATTTGTTTGCGCAATTTCGGCAAAAGCAACAAAAATCCAACAGCAAAGTTGCTAAGGACCATATTTAGGAGTAATTTAGTTAATTTCTTAAAGAGTCCCCATAACAAAAAACTGTGAGGATGAAGATGGTGATTTTATCCAGTTAGCCGTTGGAGAAAGCAAATAATTTTCTCCAAAACCATCATTATCACCAAAACACGCAGTAAACAACGAGAAACAATGCACTCATGAACGGCAACTTATTTATTTATTATTTACCGCTGCTACCCGCAACACCAGAGGTGTCACAAGGCTTTTAAGGAGAAGTATGCTCTTTTCTTGAAGATTGATTGAAGGTCGTATTGGTCCCGGAATACCGCAGTCGACAGTTCATTCCACAGTTTTGTTGTGTAGGGCAGAAATTTTCTCGAAAAGCGCACAGTTGACACCTAAATGATGATGATGATGAAAGCGTAGGATGATGGCAAAAAAAGGAGGCAGGGATCAATTCAATCAATTGCTCGGAGTACTCCCCATTGTAAATACGATAGCAGATGCGTAACGGAGCCACGTCTCCACACAGCGCGTGCAGCGCCAGAGATTCCAGCCGAATTGAAACTTCTTGACAATTGACGATTCGATTCGATTGTATATTAGTATTTCAATCATAGTGAATTGAATTTTGCGTGAAATAAGAAATAGGTACATTTTGTATACTCAGAACAATAAAATTACTTGAGGAACTTGATGAACTTGTAAGAGTTGGTTTGCAGATGTTTATATTTGTGCAAAAAAAAGCTGGCAGGTGGCTTAGAAACTTCAGTGAACACATGTAAACAATGAAGGCCTTGCAAATACTAAGTAAATTATTAAAATATTCAAGGAACTTTTACAAATGCGTGTGAACTTTTCAACACCTACCCACGAAAAAAAAAATATTAACTTAATAAAGATTAAGTTTTACTTAAATATTTAAAAAGTGAAGATTATGAGCTGTTACATTATTTTTCTTTCAGTAATCGACATAGATATCATTATTGTGACATAATAAAATATACGTGTCGTTCCAAGATGAATATCTGAGGCCACTTTAAGACGCCTTAATCGTGTTCAATTCAGTTCTCGTACTGTATTAATCCCAAATAATGTATCTAGGCCTGTTCCTTAACAGTAGGTTGACGACAGTTTCACACACACACTTTCAATAGTTTGCTCGAAAGCTTTTGCCGAATTTAGGTAAACTGAGTGTTGCGACAAGATGTACCGCAGAATTCTCCGGTTAATAACACTTTACGGTACCCGGTGTAGACGGTAGCACTGACCGCCTAGAGTAGGGTGCGCCACAGGAGAGTAGAGAGTAGACAGTAGAGAGTGTTGTTGGTTTGAGCCACACGCGTTTATTACATAATGTCTACGGAGGCAGAATGCGCGTTGTCAGGAATATCCATGTGAGATTTGTTCCGCGTAACGCAGGTTCTTTCCGGTCACAGTTGCTTCGGAAATACCTGCACGCGGTTACTAGAAGTGAGTTGAATCCTGCCTGTCCAGTGTATTGTGCCGATTCACTGTGCCATTACTTGAGCATCGCAGCGTTGGATATAGAATGCAGTTATGGGAGAATATCTCTCGCTGCCAACCATGTTATGCTCCATAGTGGATAGCAACAGAGTTTTATCTTCTGCGAAGATGACATTGCACAGAAAGAGGTGGCGGAAAGGACCAAGGATGAAAATTTCTACTTGGACCTAATTTGCCGCCAGCCGCTGAAACGGACGCAGCAGTGCATTCTAGCAACTCATGCCACCTTCAGTGGTAATTAAGAAAATGTTTAGTTAAAATTACTAATTTAAATTGTAAAATTTAACTGCTATTGAGATGTCTTATAAACAGATATTTACAAAGATGTATTTTAACAAGCATATAGAATTTCTCAAACAACATTTTTCTTAAACATTAATACATTATTTCTTCTTGTTAAACTGCCAAGACTTAATTTCTCCATTTCTATTACAGAAATGTAGTTTTTTTAAATCATTTAATTTGCCGCCCCCTAAACGAAGCCGCTCTAGGCTTCAGCCTACTGAGCTTTCATCACTGAATAATATAACCTAATATAACATATATAATATATGGTTTTTTTCAACAAATTTTGATTATTATGACACAATTAAGTAGCTAGACCTACATACAGAGTTTTATGTGAAAATTTAAAAAGTTTCATACAAAAATTAATAAAAAAATATATATTCATGTACCGTATTTACTGAGAAGCATTTATGAAGAAGCTGTTTATTTGAAATTATAAACAGACATTTCAATTTTATTTATTTGTGTGCTCTTGGACGATTTAATAAAATATCACATAAATTACTAATGTAATTATGTGGGAAACGACATCTAGTGGGACATTTTCACTAATACAAAAACAAATAAACTTGACAGTTTACTCTCGGATTCGTATCGGAGTAGAAGCTCAGAAAATATCTTTCAAATTTACGATTTGATACACTTAGTGACATCTAGTGAACATTAGGTTTATTATATATCCGCGTACAACTCTAAGTTCATGCGGTGTAAGTCTAAGTATATATTTCGTCAGTGGTTGTAATTCAATAACACATAGTCCGATTTTATTCATTCTTTTTTTGCTAGAAAGTACAAAAATAAAAGATAACGGGGAAGTCTTTTTTTTGTCCGCGACTGTACACTGCCTGTGGGAAGCTGAGGCAGATATGTAAATATGGCGGTACGAAGTTCGCCGGGTCAGCTAGTTCAAAAAAAAAAAAAAAACTGTATTGTCATTATGGAGTAGTTGAACATTAAACACAACGCAAGGTTATTTCTCTCTGGGTGGCAGACTTAAGTTGTTTGGGATCACTGGTAATTTATCTTTATACCCGACTGCGAAAGAAGGAGCGTTATGTTTTTCGAGTGTATGTATGACTATTTCTTTGAGACGCCCTAGACCCTAAACGGCTTGTCGGGTTTTTAAGTGAGTGATGTCAATAGATTCGTCTTAGGGTCAATTTATACAAGCGCAGAGTCGAAGCGCATCGAAGCTTCTATCCAAAACTGAACATAACAAATTGTTCAGAAGTAGACTTAATTTGGGGGTTTCCCAGTGGACTGTAGGGCTGGTTGATCGATCGTCTCAATAAGACACCAATTTGCACTGCCACAGTAATTTCTTTAATTGTATAGTAAAACGTGTAAGCACGGTACGTTCAAAAGCTGCAGAGGGAAGAAAAAGTACATGAGTGTTGACACACTTAATTATAAAAAAAACAGACTTCCAAAAAAACATCCAACGAAAACTCTGCCAAAAAACACTAAAAAGCGAAAAATAAACTGGCTCTTCATAAATTGCTATGTGCCAATGCTTGTCTATACCTCATTCTTTATTCATTTAAATAGTAGTATTATAATGTGTGCTAGGTACCTAGAATCTGTTTGAAGTCGGTGCCAAGCGACTATCGCTTGGATTTATGTAATTGTTCGTTCATATTCTTTTTGGTTTGGCACCGACTTCAAACTGCGCGTGAACAACGCCGATTGGTGCGCGCGCATTCTCGCGTATCCATGCGCCCACTAGCGAACCTACACGTCATCAGTCGGCAATTACGGAACGTTATAATTCCGCTTATCTTTCTTCTTTATTCGTTTTCTTCTTCTTCAACTTCCGATATAAGTAATATCATAGCAAGATCAATGTCAACCATTTTGCAAAGGTTTCAGCTACGAGAGTCAACTGGCAAGTAATTCAATAGCACTGCTGTTGATGCCCATTGCTACACGTAAAAGAGTGCGCGCTTCGCTTTAGTTGTAAAGAATTTGACGCTTCGATACGCTTCGACTAGTATATAGTAGTAGTATAGTATAGTATAAATTGACCCTTATTCGTGAGAGTAACACTGGGTACATCAAAATAAAAAAAAATTAAGGATTTTTGCAATCTCGCTAGGTAGATTATATTCTAACGGTTTTTACAATCTTACGGTGACATACATATATATGTATAACTTATGTTTCATTTAAATATACTGATTTTTATAAAGATGAAAGATATTGACGCAGTCGGGTTTTTTTTAAATAATTTTACTTGTTTATTTTTGGTAACTGTAAAATGTTGTTATAAAAATATCATTACAACAACTGGAATTTAGATTACCTGTGACGGATGAACAGAGGCTTTCCACGCCACTTGAAGGTGACCGACTTTCCTTCTGGGATGTCAGCTAGCTTGATCTCAATCTTGGCCAACGCCAACACATCAGCAGCAGCAGCCATAGATGATACGAACTGTGTAACTACAGACTTGGCTGCATATGCACCAGCCATACCGCCCGCTGTGGAATTAAACAACACAAATTGTTAAAAAATCATCAAGAGATAATGCATACATATACAAAAGTAAACAAAACTACATGGTAATAATTTATTGAAGTTAGTCATAGCGGTAAAGAGTATGTTCTCGTGAATCAAAGTATCTCCACTGCATGCAGCGGTTTAGCCATGAAAACTTAACAGACAGAGTGACTATCGAATTTATAAAAGATTCAGTTTGGTTAGTTTATATTGAAATGGGCTTCCATTCCATATATCCCTACTGATAAATCTCCACTAGTTACCTTTTTTTTCGTTAATCACTTACATAATAGGATAAAGATTTTCAGGGATTTTTATGATTACTTAGATGTACCTGAAGTACTTGTGATAGTGAAATTCTTTGTAAATGTAAGGTAATTTACGTTTGATGTTTTTATGACTTTTTAGTGTTCAAGGTTCCGTTATCAAAATTGCAAAAGCGGAAGCTTGGACCAAAATTGGAAAAAACTCCAAGTATCTTTACAGGAGATAATCAGTAGTGAGAAATTGACGAAGACTGCACATATGGCCTAGTAGTATTCGCAACTATCGCAAGTAGTAGTAGGTCGCAACATTCACACAACACTTTGTGACAAATGTAGTAATGTGTTGAGTGTTTTTTCCAGCGAGAGCAATTACTCATGTATGGCAGCATGAAGCTAGTAGCTAGCTGGCTTAGAAGTCAGGATAATTCTGTCAATTACAAAACTAACAGTACGGTCTAAATAAGGTATATCTACAAAATATAAGCTGTCTGTTGTTTTTGTTTAAAAGTACTTGCTCTATGATCTAAGATTTGTACCAATGCCAAAATAAATATTGACTATGGTGATGCACATACAAGTGAAATACTTGTTTAAAACTTATTCTTATTATTACTTCTATAGATATCTACAACCAATCAACTCTTAGTTTTCTTAAGGGAAATGTATGTATTTCTTTGCTTCGAATTGCACAGATCGTGGTCACTTGTAGATATTATCGCGATTAAGTCCCGATTTCACTTCAGGAAGTCGTCGGCAACGCAAGGGGTCTGCTAGGCTTCCTGGAGGAACTGGGTTGGCACCACTAGTGCCGTAGTGGGTCAACGACTTTGATGCGTAGTGGGTCAACGACTTTGATGCGTAGTGGGTCAACGACTTTGAAGCGCCTACATCAAAGTCTTCGAGTTGCGGACACCCAGCCCGCGAGTTCAAGTTCAAAGTCCCGATTTACAGTCGAATAATATGTATAGCCTCGAAAGTTTAAAAAAAATTCTTTGTTTCAGTTTATAACACTTTTGAAAACAGATATTACATAAAGAAAGCTGAAATCGAAGTCAGAAACGGCAAATATAAGGTCAGATAATATTATTTTTTATTTTATTTTATTGATTGTTTTATATTTGGACATATTACATCTTTTTAAATTTGACTGTGAGTGAAAGTGCTATTTGGATTTTATTTTCCATAAGTGGACCTCACAATATTACAATACAATGTCACAATATAACAATGTAAAAATCTTGCAGCGATCAGTAAGAACGGCGCATGATTGGTTAGCTCATGGCTGTGCAGCAATGACTCCAAACCTTTTGTTTTGATTTCTTTGGTTGACTTCGTTCTCATTCAAGTCTCTTAGTGAAAAAAAAATTTGTAAACCATATCATTATTTTTTTAAAGGAGCAACAATGGAGTTTCTTGCCAGATTCTTCTCCATGAAGGGTAGGCTGCACTTGGAACTGGCGACTAGAATAACTCGATTTTTTAATATTAAATATTGACTATTCATAAGTGCCTATATGAATAAAATCTTTTTGAGTTTGGGTATATATTCTCAAACCAAGACCAAATAAAAACATGGCTGTGCGCCAAAACCGAAGAAGAACACAAAACAGAATGGAAAAACAATGAAGGATGCAGGCAAACAAAAAAAGCAATTCCGATAAGCATCAAAAAGACTAGCCCTCAACTTGATTAGACTAAAGGTGATGATCTCAGGAAGGTCACAGGTATCCTGACAGGGCATTGTCCCCGAACAAGCACTTATTCAATATAGGCGCAACAGACAGCCTTTTGTGCAGGGGATGCATAGAGGCAGAAGAAATGCCGCAGCATGTTCTCACAGTCTGGGTGTTCCTTGTGTCCGTTTCATGTATGTTTGTAAAGTCCCTCACAACACAGGGATTACAACTAATGTATGAACTATCGTTTTAAAAAGACAAAAAAAAACTGTTATCACCCAATCACCTCAGAGACATATTCATAGATCATATAAACATTTAATATGATTAACAACACAATAACTGATAACATTGAAATCTGTATTTGTGTGAATATATTCTTTCCATACAGACACAAATAAACTTAACTCCACAAATTAGTTTTTCATTTTTCATGAAACGTAATGGTGCTATATTTTTAAACCTAAAATACTTACAAATTGACAGTAATATGAAACCAGACCTTGTGTTCTAAATGTTTCTTTATTTTTTACTTATATTAATAATCATCATAGGAGTTACATATGTTAAAGATTAGGAAACTAACCTCCAGCGATAAGGTAGGTGAACGATTGGCGTCCATCACTGCTATCAGCATTCCTAGAGGTAGGGTCTGTGGTCTCCTTGCGACGATATGCCGAGAAGTCGGGAATAGCAATATCGGTATGAGCGAACCGAACTTGACTTGGTCCTGAAAATGACAACCGATTATGTAACATGATTTTCCGACGTAACTTTTTATCATGAAGATCTCATGCACAAAAATCTTTGAGAAAATAACTCACCACGGCCGTTTACACTAGCCTTCAAGCCTTGAATCGGCAAAGATCCATGCAACGATTGAACAGTCGACCTTTTGGGCTGGGGATGAACGATCACCTTGTCAGAAGGTGTATGCACCACTGTAACAGGCTTGAGGCCATTAGAGACCACAGATGAGGTCGCCTTGAAATATGGGGCCAAATGCCCAGCCCTCACTACCGAAGTCATAATGTATCACAGTAGAAATGCGCAGCAAAATTATTTTACTTTTGCGCTAAGCGCAGCACTCGGATTGAAAGGTTGTCAAATTTGCAGCTTAGCACAGAGTCAAAAAATTATGACGTCATTTTGAGTTCAGAAACGAAACGATTTATTTTAAAAACGATTTTGTTTCATTAGAGGTTCAATGTTTAATAAAAAAAAGATATTTAGAAACAATCAATTAAAAATAAAACTACAATAATATTTAAGATCTTTAAATAAAACTAAACTTAAGAAATTTCAAATTTGTAATTTCTGAACGAAAGGTATTTATTTTGTCTGGGCAACATTCTAATTTGAAATTTGAATACGAATTGAATTGTTACAAAATGCCAAATCGATATAATAGCTGGGTATCTCCTCAACTATTCTAAATTGTGATTATGTTTTTTTTTAATAGTTACGGTTACTTGAAATCGCAAGTTTGTTTTGTCATTCTAAGTAGTTTAAGCTACCGTTGCTAGATGGCGTCCATAGAAAAATATCATAATGTGTACCTAGCAGTGCACTGTTGATGAATCTAAATAAATAAAATAGAAGTGTCTATTTGTAATTTCGTAAGGTAACTAAATCGTAACTAAATCTATATTAAAGTATTATGGTACTTACATCAAAAACTCAATTTGTAACATTTTTGTCTCTCTGACGGTTTGTTCCGGCTAATCCTGTGGAACGACTGTACCGATTTTGACGGAACTTTTAGTGGCAGATAGCTGATGATATAAAAAGTTACTTAGGCTACTTATTTTAGACTAGCTTCGCACTGCGGCGTCCCCTACGGTCCAACAACAGCTGTGGATTACACCGCGGGGCTCAGATAGTAATAAATAAATTAAGTTGAAACTGAATAAATAATAAATTCAATCAATTAAATTTAAAAAGCTTTTTGAAAACAAGCTTTTACTGGAATGCCTCGAGACGGATAAAACTAGTCCTGACTCGATGATGTTGCGACGTTTTTTTAACGAGTTCCTATCAGCCACCTTCCAGCTCCAGCATCAGATCAGCCCCATGTCATTATAATATTGTATTGTCACGCTGTATACATAGGCTTGCAAAATTTGAGCAAAATCGGTTGAAGATATCTGCTTTAAAATTGAGTTGCAAGATTCCACCCGAACATACAAGCACACATATATTGCAAGTTAATAAAGAGCTTGTAAAAATGAAAAATGTTGATAACAACAACTGCAAACAGAAGAAAACTTAAAACAAACCCTGTACTAAACTAACTCGTCTGGTCAGCATACTGTGGTAGTGGTGGTAGTAGGCAAAAACCTCCTTTCTAAGAAGAGCCTCTTTCAGTGGACTGAAAAAGGCTATTGATGAATGATAATTATGATGAATGAGTGCCTGTATGGTCTAGTTGCACCAATAAAAAAAAAAACGTGTGGCACTCGGGGACTGCCGCGGTAAAATTATTGCATAGCATTTTTTATCAACTTATGCAATTATAATTATTTATTTATTTTTTATTTATGCAATAATTTTTTTTCTTCGAACATGTATACTTACGAGGCACATGCGGTGAGTGTAGCATTATAAATAATGATATATACCTATACACCTATATACTTTCTCACAAACAGCTGCTTACGTATTCGTCCGATTTCGGAGCAGCTCGTCTCGATCCGTGCGAGCTTCGGGTGTTAGGTTTTATTTTCTTTACGGAATTTCTTGATTACGATACGGCTCAAAGTCCGCGATAAAAGCAATAGCTTAAAAAATCTAATAAAGTATATAATTTTTTCAGATTCGAGTGTCTTTAGTTTATGGACGAAGTAAATACTGACAGCAAAGAAAACCTACGTTACCTTACATATATCTATTCCAATGATTATAGAGAAAAGCAAAGATCAGACCGTGCAGAGTAATATTATTCCTTTATGCATTTTTAGTTTTTTATTTAGACTTGGAGCAACCAGACGGGACTTACTTAGAGTATATATATTCAACTAAGTCCTGTCTGGTCCTGTCTAACATTATCTAAACTGCCAGGGACAGGATACAATTCAGTTAATATACCTATACATACACCCGTTTCAGATAACTAGTAGGTTAGTGGGCCAAGGTTATGAGGCCATATGAAATGTTACACTGAAAGAGAAGGTAGAGGAAACCTGTCCTAAGAACAATATATTGATTTTAGTGTAGTCATATTTTGTTACAGGATAATGTTAAATTTATTGCCTGTACCCAACTATTAACTTAGACGTATAAATTAGGTATATCTGGAATGGCTGTACCTATTTTAACGGGACTTTCACTATAGGTGTCTGATGATAAAAGTACCATTTTTAGACTAGCTTCGCCCCACGGCGTTGCCCGCGGTTATTGTCGTACCGCGGGTAACACTACGGGGTTCAGCCTGTTTGAAATAAATTTCAATGTCCAATATAAATAAAATTCAAAACTTAAGTATCTCCTTCTACTCTTTGGAAGTAATTTTGTAACATCCACAGCCTTTAATAGTCCACAGCTGGACATAAACATAAACACATAAACCTCTCCTTCTAAGGGAAATTTTGGCCTACTATCCAGGAGCGGTCCCAGCTTGAAATTTGGGGGGGGGGGGGGGGTTAACAATTTAAGTCGAGTAAATTAGACTTTATTGCACAATACACAATTTTATTGCACACATTAAAAACAAATAGATATCTTTTGGTTTTTATTGATAAATCTATTGGGATGATAATATTTGGTAATCAGGTTTTAGTGGCAGGGAAAAAGTTACATGGGTACGATTTTGGGGGGGGAGGGGGTTATGTCCCCTGTGACCCCCCCTGACACCGCGCCTATACCTACCATACTGACCAGACGGGTTGGTATAGGGTATGTTTCAAGATTTCCTTCTTTTTGCAGTGATGCTGTCCTGCTAAGTTTGTTCCCTTAGTCGCCTCCTACGACACCCATGGGATGGATGGGGTGGTGACTCTTTGTATTCTTAATTAGTCGTGTCTCATTGTTGCTCACTATGAACTCCGAACTCAGATTAAATAAAAGAAGGTAGATAACGCACCGCCTTGTTTATGTTGAAGCAGAAAAAACTTGGAACTACGAGCCTTTTTTCTGCTTCTACAAGAACAAGGCGGTGCGTTATCTACCTTTTTTTATTTGATCTGAGACTCCGAAACTATCTAACTGATTTTCACCTTTTTTTTTTGAGTGTGTTGTTTTACTGGTGTGCCTAATAGGATGATTGAAAAGAGTATAATTATACTCGTGTATAATAAATTAGAATATCAACCGAATCGCATGTACGAAATCCATCTTCATCGCAGGGAGTCCGGATGCGTTCGGAGGCGACGTGTTCGTATCGTACCACATCGGGGGCCGCCGCTCATTAAATACGATTACTATTCAGCTTGCGATCACCACTTGATTTGTTATCCGTACTAATAGTGTTTATTATTTCCTTCTAACAATTGTAGGCGCCATTACCAAGTATAGTAATCGGGTATAGATACTCTATATCTATGCAATCTAATATCTATCTAGTCCCAAACTAAGCAGAGCTTGTATTTATGAGTACTAGACAACTGATATAAATAGTTATATTTTTTTGAAATACAAACTTGAAAGAAAAATCCAAACTCCAAAAAAAACATTTGCAGATAATGCAAACATCTGGTCCGATCCTAGAATACAACCCGAAACATCATTGAGATATACCTATCAATGCGAAACATCTAGCACAGCAGTTGCAGCATACACTTTCACTGCGTTACCGAGACAGTCATTTTATTTTACACCACCTGTATCCCGCGTTGTTACCCGCGGTTTTTTTTTAAAGATACAACGTGAGACACGTATGTTAATTTATCACCTACATAAATAATTAAAAAACTCTTCATCATTAGTTTTAGGTTAACTCTGGACAAGACACCCTTTTAATGTTGCAGATGATCCATGCTTGTGTATAAATTACTTTTAGAAATTAGCCATTTATAAATTAGGCCCTCGAGTTTCTCTCCGTTCCAAATTTAAAGAGATAAATATTCTGACGGTGTCTTCACAATATATATACGAAAATTTAGTTTATGTTCAAAAAAATATATCAAAGTTTCCTAAAATCAGTGATGTTCATTCGGTAAATACCAGAAACAAACATAATCTTAGTGTTCACATCACTCCTCTCCACAGAGTAAGCAACTCGTTCATGAGTAATCATGAGACAATGTATACGCTTTTACAATAAACTCCCTATCGATATTAGGAATTTGCCATTAAAGAAATTTAAGAATACTATAAAATCTAAGTTATCCGCAAAGGGGTATTATCTTGATGATAAAACCGCCTGGGATTGAGCTGCCCATTCTGTACATGCTGTTTATTTTGAATGTTTAAATTTATTTTGATGTGACGATAATTTATAGTTTGAAACAAATTCATTTTAAATTATTGCTATTGTTGACATTTTTTTTAAATTATTATCTTTACTGATTATTGTAATTGTGACTCAAATTGTAATTATCGCATTTCTTTTATTGAAATGATGTCTTTTGCATTTGAGAATATTGTCTGGACTTTAAAAGAGACGGTGATCCCTGAGTTTGTTTCGTCCTTTCTTCTCAGGGCTAGTCCAGTTAGGAAAGGCCGAACTCATCTGCTCAAAAAAAGTTAAACTTGCAAAAGTGTTCATGTAACCTAATTGCAGAATAAATGATTTCATTTCATTTCATTTTAATTTGCTTTGCCCGCGCCATTTTCTTTTTACGTCATGTTGTTTTATCCTTAAGTCAAAAACAAGAAACTTGAAAACAAGTGAAAAACTTAAAATGAGTAGGTAATTTTAGCGACAAAGAGTTTAGTTGAAATCCGAATCCGAATTTGGTAATCCGATGATTCAACTATTAAGAATGAAAGATAGTTTACCGAAAAACAGTATACAAGTCACTAACACCAACATTACAATAACCTAACAAAAATATAACACTCAACTTAAGTAACTGTAGCAACGTTACTTTAATTTTTTCTTAATTATACCTAAGTAGGTAGGTACTCTAAGGTAGTAGAGCCACGCTGATTTCAGCACGGATGGGCCGGCTCGACCGGGGCGGTACTACCCTCGCACAGAAAATCAACGTAAAATGACAGCAGCAGTGCTGTCGTGTTTCGTTGGTAAGTGCGAGACCAGAGGCCCATATAGTCTAGTCATCAAGTTCCATACTTGTTGACTAGACTAAAAGATGCAGAAGCATCACTAGGCCGCCATGGTGTGGGTCGCCATGCTGCATTGTCTGCATTCGCAATGAGTATGGTGACCACCACTCTTGGATTCTGCTTATGCTTTCCATCAGGCAGAGTAGAGTCATTATGGCGGGCCATACATAAAAAAAAAAAAGTATTATTTGAAATAATTTAAAGATTATTCTGTAATACTTACCTATCATAATATAGTACCTAATAAATATTAATACCTAAACTGAAATAAAAGTATCTTGTGATTGTAAATGCTTTTTTTGCATTCAGTCATTTCCTCGCTGAGGTGGGATAAAAAGTTACGTGTTGGACTCGAGTGCAAAGATTTTTCACCATGTGCTCTTTTGATTCACTCGCGGTTAAAAAGCAACTTTGCACTCTTGTATAACAAATAACTATTATTTCTTAAAATTTACCAGAGTTTAATAAAGTTAGTTTATTTATAACCCGACTACAGCGAAACAAAAGGTAATTATAATAGTCTTAGCAGTCTATGTATGTTTGTATGTTCCACCGTAGCGTTGAAACTATTGAACCGATTTTAATGAATGAGGTGTCACTAGGTCTGTATTAATGGCCCGGGTGACATAGGCTATACAATTTTTTTAAATATTTTCTTGTGTATAGGCGCTTGTTTAGAAAAAAACAATTAAAAGAATAATCAGAAACATGGAAGTGTTGACAGTTTAAAAATTTTAACCGACTTCCAAAAGGAGGAGGTTCTCAATTTCATCAGTATTTTTTTTAATGTATGTACATCGATTACTCCGTCAATTGTGGATCGATTTTGAAAATTCTTTTTGTATTTGAAAGGGTATGCTCCCCATGTGGTCCCATGGCCACCATATCAGGATCTGATGTTGGGATCCCAAGGAAATCGAAAGAAACCCTCAAATTTACGTGAGCGCCTGCAATGTAGTTAAGAGCAATTGTCTGCATGCATTCATATTCTGTAGACATCATTTAATTTTAAATGAAATGATGATGAGAGACTTGAGAAAGACTAAAAAGCGAAAAATAAAAAATAAACTTCTTTTAAAAAAACCGACTTCAAAAACTAAAAAGTATAAAATAACTTAATTTGTATGTGCTACCCATTCATAAGTTTGAAGTCGGTGCCAAGCCAAAATGTAATAGTAGGTACCGCACTAGCCGCGTGTGACCTTGAGCGGGATAGCTGCTTTTCGCGTTGAACAAAACAACCGAAGCGTCGGTGACGTCGTTGACGTTCGTCTCGAAATATAGCGAGTGTGGTACCTAGTATTACATTTGGCTTGACACTGACTTCATAGGTAGCACATACAAATTAAGTTATTTTATACTTTTTAGTTTTTGAAGTCAGTTTTTTTAAACGAAGTTTTTTTTTATGTTGAATATGCTAATATTTTAATAAAATAAGTACATATAACGTAATATCACACATTTTTTTTAAAAATTTTTTATTTTTATTTTACAATTTTAAGGAAACTTACAGCTAGAAATACTACTCGAATAAAAGGAATAACATGGTGATAGCCAATTAAAAGTTTCCACAAATATCATTCCCTATACATTAAAAGAAAAAATACCATCCCAAGGTAGTCAGCGATGTCGTGTGCGTGAGTATGCGGTTATTCGCGAAAGTAATGGTTACACAATATTGTTTTAACTTGTGATAGATTGGTGCAAAACAGATCCACATCAACTTCCCGACATGCAGCATTGTAAGCTCGACAAGCCCGTATTCTATATGAATTTTGTCTGTACGCAGTTCCAACCACAGGAACGTATAATAAATTTGGCTTGCGTAGAAATACTGTGGACACACATAGGCCTATTTTGGTAAGCAATTCCGGTACTTCTACTGATCCGTTGAGGATTTTCCATAAAAACGCTAAATCCGCAATTTTTCGTCGCTCTTTAAGTGGAAGAATGTGAAATTTTTTACAACGAGTGTTGTAATCAGGCAGATAACAATTGGAACGGAATTGAATGTACCTCAAGAATTTACGTTGAATGCCTTCAAGCCGATCAATATAAGTATTATACATGGGGTTCCACACTTGTGACGCATATTCGAGGTGACTTCGAACGAAAGAGCAATATAAGATTTTTATAGTTTTTATGTTTTTGAAATCAGACGAGAGTCTTAAGATGAAACCCAAGGCTTTTGTCGCCTTGTTGATTATAGTGTCTATGTGTACGTCAAAGAGAAGCTTCGAGTCAAAGGTAACTCCTAGGTCCCTAACAGAATTAACTTTGGTCAACGGGGCATCATGCAGCTTATAGATGTAGTTGATGGCGTGTGTCTTGCGAGTAAAAGTACAAGTATAGCACTTATTGACGTTTAAGTCGAGCCTGTTCAACGAACAATAATTTTGAAAACGGTCCAGGTCCTCCTGTAGAGAAATAGCATCTGCGACGGTGTTAATCTGCTTCATAATTTTCATATCATCAGCGTAAAGCAATATTTTCGAGTGTTGGAAACAGTGAGTTATGTCATTGATGAAAATGTTGAATAGCAGAGGTGCTAGCAACGATCCCTGGGGAACACCCGAAGGAATACTCACAGCTCTCGATGAGTAGCCATTTAACACCACTGTCTGGCATCTATTCTCCACGTAAGACCTGAACCATCTAAAGGGATTACCCCGTATACCCATGTTTGATAATTTATTCATAAGTACGTTATGATCAATCTTATCAAAACACTTACTATAATCCGTATATATAACATCTACCTGGGACCTCTGTGACATAGATTCCGACAAAAAATCACTACACAGAACAAGATTAGTTGTAGTCGAACGACCCTTTAGGAAACCGTGCTGGTGCTCGCCAAAACTGAGTTTAAGTGCGCCATATACCTGTCTGTACACTATTTTCTCCAAAATCTTAGCGAACACACATAGCTTAGAAATAGGCCTGTAGTTTTCGATAATAGACCTAGATCCCTTTTTTAAGATAGGTGTTACATATGCGGATTTCCAGATAGCGGGCACAACACCTGTATTTAATGAGAATTGGAATAGAATTGACAGTGGTATGGTGAGACTATCGGCGCAGTTAAATATAAAAATCGGTGAAATATTATCTGGTCCCGCGGTTTTGTATAGATCTACTTGCTTCAATAGTCTATTAACTTCATCTATATTTATTTCCACGGATCCAATATCCGTGTTGGCTTCACCATCCTTTCCGTGAACTTTAGTTAGCTGTGGACTGTTGCTGCTTTGATTTATAAAGTTAGAATGGAAAAAGTCGTTGAACATCTCGCATATAACGTCTCCGTCACCAGACAAACGGTTGCCATGTTGAAAAACGGGGGGGTAACAATTAGACTGTTTTTTTGATTTGACATAGGTCCAAAACGCACGTGGGTTACGATTAATGTTGGATTCTATCTTTGTAATGTAATTTTCGAACAACTCCTTTTCATAATCCCTAACCCGCTGTCTTAAGAGAACAAACGAGTGGTAATCAGAGAGATTGTTATATTTTTTATACTTAGAGTGAAATTTTGATTTTTCTTTTATAATCTTTATTAAAGAGCTGTTATACCAAACCGGATACTTAGTGTGTGAGGCAACAATTTTCGTTGGAATATAAGAATTCTGTAGATCATTGATAACCGCATAAAAATAGGATACAGCTTCTTCCATGGATTTACAGCTAAATTCATGATTCCAGTTCTTAGAGTCTAACTTTTGATTTATCGAACCGTAGTCGGCGTTATTATATAAGTATTTTATATGAGGACGAACGGGCAGGCTATGCAATTGAACAAATTCGACCGAAACACAAAGTGCTTTGTGTTGGGGATCTTCACGTACTAGAGGATAATCACAACAAGTAACAGAAACATCATTATTACATAGTACCAGGTCTAGTATCCTATCGTTAATATTTTTAAAGCAATTGTATTGCGACAGATTACAGATATTAAAGTTGTCTATAAAATTAGTTTGTACTTCACCCTGAAAGTTACTAGGGATAAGGGAGGAATTGTCGCTTGATAGGCACCATAATATATTAGGTTGATTAAAATCGCCTAAGATTATAAACGAATCACTCGGGTATTTAAGGATTATATCAACTAAACTATTAGAGAAATTACTTAACTGAACTGCTAATGTATTACCTAGATTTTCATTACAAATGTAAACAACACAAATATGTATCTTGTAGGAAATTTTAGGCTTCCTATGATTCAGCGTTAGCGTAACCCACAAGTCCTCAGCAGATGAGCACCATTCGGTACAATCATTAGCGATTATTTCCCTTTTAACAGCTATTAAGACACCGCCTCCCCTTCCTTGACCAGTGACAGTATAATTACGATCCCTTCTCCATACAATATATCGATCATCAAATAATTCAGAGTTGAAAATACCTTCAATGAGCCACGTTTCCGTAAGACAAATTATATCGAAGTTATTTAAACGCACGTTTCTGTAAAACACACTCGATTTCGTTCGAAGTCCTCGTACATTCTGATAAAAAATGTTAAGAGATGCCATTGTAAAAGATATAAAACCCAACATAATAATAGCAAAAATGTAAGGTACATTCAAAACAAAGCGAAGAAATTCTCTGTAGTAATGAAATGCAATAAAGAATTTTACTACTGTATGAATTAGGACTACTATCGCAAATGTAAATGTTACAGAAATAATATGTAGAATTATTAAATAGCTCGTGTATTAGCTTAAATGAGCAAAATGCGTTTCTGTCAGCAAACAAATAAGATACAGTATCATATATAACTATTAATACGGGCTCGTTAGTATTGAGAGATAAGAATACAAAAGGCCGGTGGTGTCGGAATGAATAGCTAAAATATGCACCTGTGGTTCTCAATCTTAGATGGCCAATGCAACAATAATGCATGGCGGAATGTTGCGTAGATATATTTATGGTAAATTTTTCTTCAGGTCTTGTTCCGTATTGATCTGGTGTTTGGGTGAAGAAGAGTTTTTTCTTATAAAAATTTTGCATTCCTTAACCCACACAAATTCAACTCCACGTTCCTTTGCTCGCGCTTTTGTTTTATTCAATAGTATCTTGTTCTCTAGAGTCAGGTGATCATTTACGTAGATCTTGTTATCACCACGTAGTCCTATGTCCGTAGATTTAAGGGCCTTATGTTTTTTTGCTGCAGCTACAAAATCATGTCTCAGGTAACCGTTGTGGACAGAACATATTATATTCTTATTTTGCTTATCATTACGCATCGGCACCCTGGCTATGTAGTTAACCTGATCCCTCGGAATTCTACAATTTATTTTGTCACCTATCTTATCCAGAATATCAAACAAATTTTCAGAACTGGACATAGGCACTCCTTTAATCTCAATATTGTTCATACGAGATCTTTGTTCACTTTCACGCTGTAGTCCTTCCAGTTTACGGACCCGCTCCTGAAGGCTTAACACATTTTCCTCTGTCTTCTTCATGGCTGTGACGTCCTGTTCTAAAATTAATACCTTATCCGTCAATGTCTCAATCGTGTTGTGTACAAATTCAATTGAAGCTTTTAAATCGGAGAAGTCGTCTCTAAGGGTTTTTAATGTTACTAACTCCGCCTGCATAGCCCTCACGCTGTCGATCAATGCTGGCATAGCTTCCATTTGGGACGATAGTCGCTTTAGCTCTGCGAGGATTGTTTCAGAGTCTGTCATCTTAGTAATTCTTGGACTGGCTGCTGCTGTAGATTTGCAACTAGCGCACTTCCAGGTATTTATTAATATATAAATACCTGGAAAAAAGGATATATATATATTTATACTATATTTCCTACCTTTCCCGTGTGGACCCAATTCAATTTGGTCGTTCTTGAAGTCGGTTTTTTTTTGTTAAAATTTTGTATTATTTTGATATCTTGATATTTTTAAAACTGTAGTCCTGTAAGTAGTTAAGACGAGATGAATTTACTGAATAATGATTTTTGTTTTACACGTGTCAAAGAACAAGCACTATAACATTGCATATGCATTATAAATATTTCCTATTATGCATATTATATATTATTATTTCATATATTTATTTATAAGTATAGTAAAATAATGTTTCGTAAAGACATACCTAAAGACCTTATTTATTACTCGTGTGTATACTCATACCTAAATAAATACCTAGCACCAGCTTAAAATTAAACCAATCCATCCAAAGATTGCCTAAGGAAAATTGCTATAAGCAATAAGGCCGCCCAATGATATTATATATGAAATATATAATCATTCATTTCATTTCGTTTCATTTCATTTCATTGGGCCGCCCTTTGTACATCACGTAGGTATTATGAATTATTTATCTATCGCCAAATTCATAGCCGTATGTAACTTTTTATGGTTGAATCAACTGAAACATGTAGTAAGTAGAAGTAAATAATACAATACATGTAATTTAAGTAGAAATATCAGCCATAAATACCTTTTCTTTAAACTAATATACGGCTTGTAATAAATCTTTTTGCGTGACAGCCCTGTTACGCAGCCGTACAAACAATTTCATGGCCAACGCTGCGCTTTGTTAGGCGTCCGTGAGCACCGCAACTACGCACACACACGTACAGATTTGGGGTTTAAGGTTGACACATTGCTGAAGTTAGATGTACTTTACATAATTGAGTTACATGAGTCAATGGAACATCCAGTGAAAAATCTGCTCTCCACATATTACGCCGCGGCATTTAAATTTTATTAGATTTTAGTTAAATATAGAAGACCATATTTCTGCCAAAACAGTATTACATCTTTTCTTAAATAGTGTTTTGATTTGATACCAAGGAAACTTTAGAATTTAGAAAATTTATAAAGAAAAGCAATTCACTTTGTAAGTCAGTTAACCGTAGGTACTTAAAAGTTATAATTATAATTAATTACGTTTAATTACAATTTTCAAATTACATGCCATAATTTATTAATGAAATTACTTAAATGCATTCAGTATTTATTAACTGTTTATTTAGTTCTGTTTTTTTTCTTTCTATGGTTATAAGTTCTAAAGTTATAACTGGTTGGAAATCTGCCAAATTTTGAAGGTGATACTATTCGTACGACGTGATGGAGAAATACAACATCTCCCACGTTGATGTTTTAGCATTCAGAAATAAGGCAGAGAGAGAGAGAAAACAAAATCTATCCTGAAGGAACTGATTCTTGATAGATTTATACTGTTAGAAAAATCATTGCACCAAGTTGTTTTAGTGATATAGGTATCTCCAATTATATTTTTAATCAAATAAACTAAAATAAACAAATTTCTTGTTTATATAATATCATTGGGTATATTATGTACAATAGTGACTTGACGGAAGAATTAAATGTCGACTATCGTTTCGCTTATTTATGGAGCAGATAAAAAAATGAAAGCATTAAAAATAATTATAAAATTAGATAACTAAAATGTATGAATTTAAGTTACAATTCTCCGAGTGCTCGTTACCGACAGTACTTATCTTACAACTTTTTCTCATCTTATAAGTTATAAGTTTATAACAATGTTTTTTACCATTTCGTTTATGTATATATTATAGACATACATTTGGTATTGGGTTTGAAACTTAACATTTAAACGCTAACCTGCAGTTGATTAAAATCCATATTTAAACTAAATCGACGGTAAAATATGCTACAAAACTTAATTAAAAGCGTTCAGGTACCATAACTCATTCTTGAAACGTATACGTTCCTCAGAATGTGCAGTAAAATACATTCGATTAACCATTTACCGCACAGGTGGCAGCCCTCACTCACACAAACAAGCATTCACACACAATGAAGAAAATAATCCTTGAGTTATTCACACACACATAGAAACCAGTGGCAATGAATAACGCAGTTTGGTTGCGTGCGCCACGTAGATTATTTTACGTCCGTTTATTTATTTTTGTTTTTAAGACCAATAAGATGAATTAAACTTATTTTTGCTTAATATATATGTAGAATGTTAATTAACCGGGCGTTCGAAATTAAGGACAATACATTGTTGTACCAGATGATCCTGAAATAAATAATAATAAATAATTAGTTATAGCAGAAAGTTTGTTAGAGGCTCCTGTTCTTGTGTTAAGGTCAAGAGTTTTTGTTCATAATCCCCAATGATATTATATAATGATATTAATGATATAATTTCACTGGAATATAATGGTATAATGGGATTACCAATGGGTAATCCCATTACAGTTCGTAGATATTTATGTACATACCTATTAAATACCTAAAAAATGGGATGAACCGATATTGTTCTTAACCACCATAAATGTTATTAAAGTGACGATCTAAAGCGAGAGCAAAAATAATGTAGTTGCAATTAGGTCATTATTATTAAAATATAATTAAAGGAATTTCGTAATAATGCTACCTACCTCTACAGTCTTATTTTCCCTAACTACATTTTAAATTAGATATTTCACAATCATATCCATAGAAATAATCTTCAACCAATATACATTTAGGTACAAGGATATTACCAATACATAATTCATTTAAATTATTTTGGTGTTTCCTAAATAGGTAGCGACCTGATACCACGCATAGAAAATTACGATTGTTGTAGATTAATAAGAAGTATCGTTTTAATAGCATTGATGACCTTTCATGCATATATTATTATACATAAGCGTTTCCGGAATACCAACATTATTTGGTCACGCACATTTTTACTTCAAATTTTACATTAGACAGCCACCACTACGAAGTTCTGGTAAAAAATCACAGATGGCGCTAGTAGTAACATTTCAAATCGGTTCTAATAGTTTTTAAGATGCGTTTCAGAACTGAATAGTTGTATTTT
This sequence comes from Diaphora mendica, assembly GCA_949125395.1. Taxonomy (NCBI): domain Eukaryota; kingdom Metazoa; phylum Arthropoda; class Insecta; order Lepidoptera; family Erebidae; genus Diaphora; species Diaphora mendica. The sequence continues at coordinate 4,245,835 of OX421317.1, forward strand.
GTATGACAGATAATGGCGGCAATGCGCGGGGCACACTTGGGAGGGACGCGACCCAATTCGATGCGCGCTCTGCCATTACACAATGAATTTATTGCCGCATACGGCTGACACATATTGCGTGCATGCCATGGGCCCACTCTCTGGAATATTTGAGCAATTAGCGTTCACAATCGAATGAGTGTACAAGCGACATAAAAACTTATTTGATCAAATAATTATCTTACACACTTCAAAAGTGTCTAGGGATCAAGCATTTTTATGCGGATTTCTTGAGATTGAGATGTGGCTTTGGCCCTGGCCTGCTCAGTCGCCAGACTTGAACCCGATTGAGCATGCATGGGATATGCTACAGAGAAGAGCTCTGCCGAATATGGAGGGTATCCAGTCGCAAGAAGACCTTTTTTTGTTGTTGCAACGAACATGGGCGGCCATTCCACAGCGTGTTTGGATGAACTCATTTTGAGTATGCCAAACCGATGTTCTTGTGTTGTTAGTGTTCGCGGTAGAAACACGGATTATTAATTGTTTAAGTTACCTAATAAAATTTTAAAGAAAACTGTTATTTCAGTCTTTTTTTCGAACTTTAATGTTAGTGGTTCAAATGTCAAAATCCCTTTATTAGGAAAATGGCAAATTTCTTTATTAATGCAAAGGTGACTACGTTTATCGTTACTGTGACAAACGAAAACACTTTATTTGATGAATCCTTAAAGAAAATTTTAATTAATATCAATCAGGAGAAAAGTTATTGCAAAAATATATGTTGATCCCTAGACACATATGTTGATCCCTAGACACTTTTGATGTGTGTATATAAAACCTGTTTTATTAAAATAAAGTTAAAAAAAATGAATCTTCAACGGCCCTTATATATGTATTAAAGTTGTTTTAATATTAAATTAGTTTCTAACTAGTTAATGTACGTATTAACATAGGCTGGTGGATGAAGGTTGTCCTTTGGGAATCTATTTTTATTATGGCATAAGGTTGAGAGTTCTTTAAAAAATTAGTCAAAATGGAATCTGATGATCTAGTGTGATTACTACGGTCTACCTGTTACCTACTGTAGCTGCTTCATACAATTTTTATCAGCTCGGTTTTTCAAAAAAGTCATACACCAGAAATAAAAACTAATATTAAAAAAAAAAATTGCTTGTTTAGTTATTACGTCATTCAGTTATCACTTTAAAGAAGCGCGACTACTCTCGTTGTTAAAAGAAGTTAGGACGTAACCAAGCATTTTAATTTAATCCGGGCCTGAAAAGGTCACAGACCATTTTTAACCGACTACAAAAAAGGAGAAGGTTCTATGTAGCACTGTATGTATTTTTCAACCGACTTCAAAAAGGAGGAGGTGAAAAAAAAGTGCGGGAAACTTCAAGCGTACCGGTGCATTTTTTCTGGAGAAAATTTTTAATTTTAATTTTTCTATAATAACGGATCAGTTTTGTATTATATTGTAAATAATTTTCATATTTAGTGTATATATATAAGTTTTAGTGTATAGTTTGCCAGATTCGGTAAGTTTTTTAATATTATTTTATGAACGAGCCGCCTGACTTGGCGGACCCGGGGGTCTTTGTACCCCCGGCTACGCATTTTGTAACTGTTGTTTCCAATGAGTCTGGAATGGAAACGGATGGTCCCAGTGCACAACGTGGACATAAAAGAACCAGGCTACATAAAATTTGCAAAATATGCAATAAAAAAAAGAGGAAGCACAGTCAGGCTATTGATGGGAGCAAGGGTTGTTGTTGTGCAAGTGCAGAGAGTGAAAATAGTGACTCTAATCCTACTGTTAGCCCGGTTGAATTAATTAATAATAAAGTCACACCAAGTAGTGGTTCAGGCCCCCAGGGTTCAGTATCTGGAGTTGCTAGGACCAAGTATGAGGTCAATGACATCAGCCCGTTTGTTGTACACGTCCAGAAAGAGGTTAAGTCGCCTGATGATAGTACCACCTTGCACCCGGTCACATTTGGTAGGTTTCTCAAGACTAATGCCATTCACAACATTGTGGATGGATCTGTTAAGAAAATTGGCAGAAATAGAATAAGTTTAGTGTTCTCAAATTTTCACGATGCTAATTCATTTATTTCAAATAGTGAGTTAACAAAAACTAATTTAAAAGCATTTATACCAACTTATCAAATAACACGAATGGGACTTGTTCGTGGTGTTCCATCGGAATGGTCGCCCGAAGAAATAATCGAAAATGCGTCAGTACCTGATAACTGTGGTAAAATCCTTAAAGTTAGGAGAATAAACTATAAGACTATCGTAGAAGGGTCCCCTGTTTGGAAACCAACGCAGAGTATAGTGATTACATTGGATGGTCAAATTCTTCCTCCACGTATATTCATGTGCTACAATTCACTACCTGTAGAGCTGTATGTATATCCCACTATACAATGCTACAATTGTTGTCGCTTTGGACACACAAAAATACAGTGCAGGTCCAAACCTAAATGTTATAAGTGTGGTCAGGAACATACTGGTGATGCTTGTGATGTTGAGGAAGACAATATATCTTGTTGCCACTGCTCTGGTAAACATTTTGCGACATCTAAATTGTGTCCTGAATTTGTGCGTCAAAAGGAAATTAAGACAATTATGGCAGAAAAATGTATTTCATATGGCGAAGTTGCTAAAATGATTACACCTATTTCTAATTCATATGCCAATGTAGCTAGTACTCCGGTTACTACTACCGCTTTCCGAAACTCACAATCTTCTTATACACAACATTATCCTTCACACATTTCACATAAAAAAACAGTGTATATCAATCGTCGCCCTCCCCCCAAACTAGGTAAAGGTTTTGATCGAGAAAAACATCAACAGTTGGTTAACGAATACAGGTTACCGACGTCACAAAATGGCTCTGCCTTTAACACCAATTCCGCAAATCCTACAATGATGTCAACATCAGATATAATCCAAATTCTCATCCAAACACTAACTCAATCTAATATAAAAATACCGTCCAACGTTGCCCTTATAGTCGATATGTATAAAAACCCTCAACCTGTTAATAATGTTACTACAAACTCAGAACATAATACAATGGAACTGTAGAAGTGCAGTTTCTAAAAAAAACGAAATTATTTACTTGATAAATAAATATAAAGCTTCTTTGTTTGCAATTTCAGAAACCTGGTTAAAACCAGGCTCTATCTTCAAAATCAGTGGTTTTTCTTGTCTAAGAGATGATAGGTCTGATGGGTATGGCGGGACTGCTCTACTCATTAGAAACACTGTCTTCTTCTGTCCCGTATCTCTTCCGACATTTAATAATTTTTCCGTAGTAGCTGCACAAATAAATAATACTTGTATTGTTTCAATATACATTCCTTCCCCCTCTTCTTCAACTCTTCAACAGTTCAACAATCTCGTTTCTCTTCTTCCTCGTCCTTTTATAATTTTAGGTGATTTTAACTCTCACCATATTTCTTGGGGTTGTACTCTTTCATCATATAGTGGTGACATATTATTAGATATATTTGACCAACATAACCTTTGTGTGTTAAACTCCGGGTCGCCAACTCGACGTACAGGGCCAAATGAAAATGTTAGTGCAATAGACCTTTCCATTTGTACCCCTAATTTTGCTTCATCTCTTGCGTGGTGCACTTTGCCATCTTCTTATGGAAGTGACCACTTCCCAATTTTTATAACGCCCACTCATCCTAGCAGTTCTCCTAATCCTTCAAGGCAACCTCGTGTGAAGTTCAAACTTAATAAAGATGGGTTATGGGATAAGTTTAAAACTCTTGTAGAGTTTAAACTTTCTAATTTACAAAATAATTTATCACACGATCTTATCGATTGTAATAATATTTTCACAAACGTACTTGTACAAGCTGCAGATGAAACCTTCCCTGTAAAAACGTCAACCAATGGTAGAGTTCCTTCCCCTCCATGGTGGGACAGTGAATGCTCGCGAATGGTAAAAGCTAGAAAGGAAGCTGAAAAAAAATACAAAAATAATATGTCCGTAGATAATTTTGAAATTGTAACTGATGCTATAGCGAAAGCTCGTAAATTATTCAAAGAAAAGAAATTTGAAGGATGGAAAAAATTTTGCCTTTCCATCACCCCCAATGTAAATCCTTCTATTGTCTGGCAAAATATAAGAAGGTTTAGAAATGGTGTTACTAATTCCAATATTTCTGGCATTCCCCCAAATCTGAAGAACTCTTTTCTTAATCGTTTAGCTCTACCATTTGTCCCAGAACATGACCTTATTTATAACAACATTCCTTCTTCTATCTCTCAGAACCAAAGTCTACTAAATTCTCCCTTTACAATGCAAGAATTACAGGGCGTTTTATCATCGGTTAAAGACTCTGCTCCAGGTGATGACGGCATTCCGTATTCATTCCTGGCTAATTTAAATCAAACCTCACTTCAATACTATTTGAACTTAATTAACAAAATTATGATGTCGGGTAATATTCCTCCACCATGGAAGTCTCAAACTGTTATTCCCATTCTGAAACCGGGGAAAACACCATCAGAACCTTCATCTTATCGACCAATAGCTTTGTCACCCGTAATTGCAAAAGTAGCTGAAAACCTAGTTAAAAATCGCCTTGAATGGATAGCTGAACACCGTGGAATTTTACCAGAATCTCAGTTTGGATTTAGGAAAGGCAGGAGTACGTTGGATAGTGTGGCTACCTTGGTAACAGATATCAGAGTTGCATTTTCACAAAACGAATCTGTAATTGCAGTTTTTTTAGATATAGAATCAGCATATGATAATGTTCTTCTAAATGTCCTTAAACAAAAACTAGATATGCTTCGCATCCCTGAAATTTTGGTTTGCTTTATAATTAACCTCCTTTCAGGTAGAACAATAAAATTAGATCAAACACAGGATGAAAGTAGACTAGTATGGAAAGGTCTCCCGCAGGGTTCAGTTCTAAGCCCTTTATTATTTAATTTGTATACGTCTGATTTAGATTCTTCACTTCAAAATACATCAAATATCCTACAATATGCAGATGACTTAGTTTTATACGCTAGTGGAAATTCAGCAAGTTCTCTGTGTTCTCAGCTATCTAACTCTCTTGATTATTTAAAAATCTGGATGGAAAAAAATGGCCTGAGTGTATCTGCGAGTAAGAGTTCATTAGTCTTATTTACTCGACAGCGTATTCCCATCCCAATAGCTATAGATTTCGATCATAACGAAATACCAGTTAAAAAACAGGTCAAGTTTTTGGGTATTGTTTTGGACTCTAAACTTACAGGTGTTCCGCACTGTGATTATGTGATAAATAAATGTCAAAAACTTCTCAATTTGATGAGGTGCCTATCAGGTGTTTGGTGGGGTGCGCATCCATTTTCCTTGAAACTTCTTTACAATGCTCTAGTTCGAAGTGTACTTGACTATGGAATCTTCCTATTGGAGCCTTGTAACGTGAGTGCCCTTAGGAGATTGGATTCCATCCAATCAAGGTCCTTGAGAATAATCACAGGTGCTATGAAATCTAGTCCCATTAATGCATTACAAACCGAATGCAATGAACCTCCTCTTAAACTAAGACGTCAATTTTTAGCTGATCGGTTGTTTTTCCGTGTTGTACAGTTTTCTAATAGCCATTTAATTCAAAAACTTCAGATACTTGCTGATCTCATTGAGTCATCAAATTACTGGAATCACAAACCTCTTCCTTGTTTAGTTAAAAGTTATATTCGATTTAAATCATTTAATGCCCCGACACATCGATCTTCAAAACTTGATTTGTTTATTAATAAATTTGAATCCTTGATCCATGAGCCATCTGTTAAATACATTTTAGATATTGATAAAAATAATGCTAACCCCCATTTTAATTTCATTGTTGAACAAAACTGGCCTGAGTGGCACCGTATTTTCACTGATGCATCCAAGCATGAACCTGATAATTTTGTGGGCGTAGGAATATATCATGCACAGTATAATATCGTTCAAAAAGTAAAGTGTCCACCTGAAGCAACAGTTTTTACTGGGGAATGTCTTGGCATCCTGAAGGCTCTGGAATACGTCTTACTTTTAAAACTTAGAAATAGTTTAATTTTAACTGACTCCATGAGTGCCCTTCAGGCGCTCTTGAGATATCCTTTTAAGTCTAAACCACCATTTCCTCTAATAGCGCATATTAGGACTAAACTTTTTGAATGTGTTGAGAAGGGCTTTTCTGTAGTTTTTATCTGGATTCCGAGTCATTGTGGAATAAGTGGCAATGAAAGAGCTGATAGACTTGCCAATGAGGCTGTGGTGTGTGGTGATACTGTACCGTTTAAAAATTATACTCAGGACTTGGCTACTCTTCCTAGACGTTATCTTGGAGATTCCTGGGATAGAGTTTGGGAAGAAAGTGCCCGTTCAAAAGGGAAATACTACTTTAGTATTCAATCGAAAATTCCTCGTAAGCCTTGGTTCTCTGTCCTCAAACTTGGCAAGATTGCGACAACCATTCTAATAAGAATGAGGTTGGGTCACACCACTTGTCCAGCACATCTGGCACGATTTCACATCATAGATAGTCCTCAGTGTGAATGTGGATATGACTTTGCAGACCTGAACCATATATTCCTTTCCTGTCCGATTCATGACCGTACTTCCTTTTATAATGGCTTGATGTCACTCCGCGTTCCTTTCCCCACTTCTATAAAGACTCTTCTTTCTTCTTCTAGCCTCTCCATATATAGTGTTCTTTCGAATTTTATTTATAATAATAACATTCGCCTTTAAATTGTATAAATATTTATAAACATTAATATTTACAACAGACTGTGGCTGCTATTTATTCAAAATATTTAATTTTAATTATGTAAGTATTTAAAATATATACACATTACTGATCCTGTTACCTTTCTTCCAAATTCCGTTATATTGTCTTTTCGCGTTATAATGTTTCCTTAACTTTACTTTGTGTCATTCAATGTTCAAATACCAACTAAATAAAACTTGACGCTGGCAAATGCACAGAAGTGCGAGCCAAGTTCTCCTGCCAAATGGGGAGAAAAAAAAAAAAAAAAAAAAAGGAGGAGGTTCTCAATTCGACTGTATTTTTTTTATTTTATTTTTATGTTTGTTACCTCATAACTTTGGACTGGGTGAACCGATTTTGGTGATTCTTTCTTTATTTGAAAGCTGGTGCTTCCCGAATGGTCCCATTTCAATTTGGTCCAGTTCTGACATGTCATCCATGAGAAAACCATATAAGTCTTCAATTTGCATTATGTATATACGCGACAAATTAACGAATAACTCAATATTCCCGTATGGTCCCATTTAAATTTGGTCCAGATTGAAGTCGGTTTTTTTTCTGATAAAAATTTATGCGTGTTCACCGATTACTCCGTCAATTGTGGACCGTTTTTGAAAATTATTTTTGTAGTCAGACTTTCAAACAACGGAAAACTCAGACCGGGTCAATGAAACAAGATACGATGACAATACCCTCACGCTACTGGTATTTTTCAACTATGGATATCTATGGGTCTGTCTATGTATTTATACATTGTAATCTTCTAATATATAACGTACAAGCTGACCCGTGCCCACTTCGTTGGGCGGTAAACATGTTTTTCTCCGACTTACTTTGCAAATTCAACTACCACGAAAAAGTCTTTCCACTTTTCGGGTTATTATATATCCTATGTCACTCACAAATAACGTAGCCTTCTATTGGTAAAATAATTTTCAAAATCGGTTCAGTAGATCCAGAGATTACCCCCTACAACATCACAAACGCACAAACTCACAAACTTTACCTCTTTATATAGTAATAATATAGTATAGATAAATTATTTAACTTTCCAGTGGTCATTTTAATTTTTGGATGTTTTTACGTGTTAACCTTCACTCTACGACGACAACAATCAAACTGTGAATGCCTATTGCTAAGATGTGAAACAGGATAGGAACAATTGTTATTCCAGATGCTTTTACTCTATTTCTAACTTGCTGAGCCCCGCGGTTTTACTCGTGGTACAATAACAACCGCGGTTAACGCCGCGCGGAAAATGAAAAAAAAAGGTTTGTAAAAAGTGTCCTATGTTCTTCTCCTGGTTCACCACCAATTTTCAGCCAAATCGGTTCAGCCGTTCTTGAGTTATAAATAGTGTAACTAATACGACTTTCTTTTATATATAGATATTAAAAGAAATAATATTGCTTCTGGGTTTCAGGAATACCTCATCACTACACACAAAAGTACCTCCGTTGACAGTGCTGACTGCTGCAACATTGTCAGGAATTCAAAGAAAGACAGGATTACGGTAACTTCTTAGTATTAACAAATATCCTTTGTATTTTCACTTGAATTTATATAAAATGAAAATTAAGACAAATTAAGAGCTGATTTCTATTTATCTATAAGATTGAATTTATGTATTTTTAATGTTTTCGTAATACCTGTTTTAAAAGTTTATTAACTGCTCACGTCACATTTACGAAGTCAACAGTATCTATATTTCATACTTTTTAGGAAGACATATTTGAAAATGTCTTTTAAGTAGACTCTAAAATCTTAGATCGACACACACAATAACAAAAAATTGCTTTGTAAAATATTTAGCAAAATGAAGTTAATACACTTTATGCCTGTGACGATCTACAACACTAAGTCTCTTAGAATAGTGTTGTGTTTTTACTGGTAAGTATTTCTAGTATTTTCAGACGACTAGAATTCAACGGGTACGGCACTGGTTAACTGATAGCTCAGATTCCAATACTGATTTGCATTAAGATAAAACCCTGCAGTACCCCGGAACAATGTATAAGAATCAGCCAATGACAGTACATTTTGGCGGCTGTCCAAATTAAACGGTCATTTTGTGTAATTTGGCAAGTTTTCACTTTTACACGACACCTGCCGTCACGAGTTCAGTCTACTGATTGGGTTCAGTGGTATATGTACGAATGACTAGAACGAGAAATTAACTACAATTGTTCTTTGAAAGATTAACTAAGTACGAGGTGATTTTATCGTCTAACAGTATCATCGACTTCATTTCTTTAACAAATTGTGACCATTCATGGTGATTTATTTTTCGAATTTAAATGCGATCTATTCAAAGTATGTACAAACTAATTAATTTAAAAAAAGAATTACGTATAGTTATTTGAATCGGTTCACGAATGACAACAAGATATCTCGTATAAGTTTCTTTTTGATGTTCGTTAAAAACAATAGAAGTGTCTGCATCCTTGTTCTTTTGGTCTAAAGGGTTTCAAGTAAATTCATTAAATATTTATTAGAAGAACTGTTTTATCCGAATTTTTTCTCAAGGATTATTAAGGTATATTATTCTAGGAAAGTAATCGTATGTTACAATTTCATCGCTTATAAAAATAGTAACAGGTATTTAAAAAAAAGCGATTAATTTGTAACTTCAACAGTTGTGTGGCGACTTCCACATACAGAGTTAACAGAAATATACTACAGTGCCATCTATCGCAGATACACTGAACTACGGAGTAATGTACTACACGAAGAAACTACCAATCCTGAATCGCACAATAGAAGTTCTTGCGCCGATTATCATATATACAACATCCCAACATCAACTGTTGGGCAGTTGGCCCGCCAAGCATGATCACCTCGCCTAGTCGGAGGATCCTCCCGCTCTTTATTATTTGTACAATCTATGCACTGCGCTGACTTTTCACCATGCCATCAAGTAAGTTTTCAAAATGTAGTTTAGCAAGTCATGTTTAGTCAGCCAAATAAATGTGGCCTTCCTTACGTCAGCAGTCAACCAATTCTCTCGTACGTAGTAATTATTGCATAATTCCCCGAATAGGGAGAAGGATTATATAGGGTTTAGGGTATTGTGGAGGGTACAGGGGGATAAGATTGGCAGCATACGAATATCACTGGTTGGTTATTACTATGTATAGGCATCAGTAACTACTTAACCACACGAATAGTGTTTTTTCATTATTAACCAACTTAAAAAGAAGGAGGTTCTAAATTAGCGTTTTGTTTGTTGTTGTGGTCTCAGAATTCTATCATTTAGTACCTGATAAAGAATTTTCTTTTTATTTGGAAGGATCTACACACTTATGATTGGAACCAAATACACAGTTATGTACTTTCCATTTAATTCTATTCAAATGTGAGGAAACACATAAATTGAAACTGCATACAGTGTACTGGAGTTCATCATTATTTAGTTATGGGTCTTCTTTAAGAGTTAATTGTTTTAGGTGTATTTTTTTTAACAGAGTAGATAAAGAAAAACATATTTTCAAACTCGTTAGAAGTTTTTAGACTGTGGACGTAAAAACAAAAGACGGTAGGCATTCTCAATTCAAATGACATCACAGGTCAATGGAAGTGAATAAATGATTCGAAAGACCAATCTGCTACGTCTACTTAATTGGGCCTTCGCCCTTTAACGGCATTGTTAGATTTCAATACAGAACACGTGTGTGATAGGTCACCCCATCTTCGACTATTGATACTGAAGAGTGTAAAGTAAATATAGACAGATTATTGTATATATTTATAGCTAAGTATGTATGTATTTAGTTAGTGTTGATGATGTACGTATGTATTGTATGTATTTAGACATTTGGTTTATAAGACGCTGAGCAAGCGAGAGTTTGATTTGCATATACACGAGAGCGGAGCCACGGGCAAAAACTAGGGAGACAAACGAGCAGTTGATCAATAGAAGTTGAGAGACTACAGCCCATGGACATCCATTAAATTTGAATAAGGGCACGTAAATATTCGAAGAAGATCGATTTCTGTATAGCCGTGGTATTGCTCCTGTCAAGGCGATATGTGCTAAAGCAAGTCTCTCTCATATATTAACACGTTTCTTTTCAAACAAATAAAAATATATATTCTTGAACAATAATTCTAGGTACCTACAATGGGCAGTCTTACCTCTGAAATCATTTTCACGAGACGGCCTTTGGGCGTATCAAAGACAGGATTATTGGCAGCTGACGGTGTGTTATACAATCACACATTATATATAAGTAAACATGTACGTATATACCTATAGTTATATAATATATAAGGTAAACAAACACTGCGATTTATAAATACATATAGTGGGTGTATACATATCTAATTGTATGTGATGTTTATAGCCAATATTGGATTTTGTTATTACGCCTTTCAAAGATCTTAAGTTAAAGTGTTACCTAATTAAATACTGTCACTATTTTACAAGCTTTTTATTAACTTGCAATGTATGTATGTATGCTTGTATGTTCGGGTGGAAACTTGCAACTCAATTTTGAAGCAGATATCTTCAACTGATTTTGCTGAAATTTTGCTAGCATATGTATACAGCGTGACAATACAATATTATAATGACATGGAGCTGATTTGATTTGATGCTGGAGCTGGAAGGTGGCTATAGGAACTCGGTAAAAAAACGTCGCAACATCATCGAGTTTGGACTCGTTTGATTCGTCTCGAGACATTCCAGTAAAAGCTTGCTTTTAAAAAGCTTTTGAATATAATATATAAATAGGTATAATCAGGTATATATAAAGTATGAAATCTGTCAATCTAAGTAAAGTATGCAGAAGGTTTCCGGGGTGATAAATCGATCTAGCTCGGATGCAATTTTAGAAAATTTACCGGTCATAAAGGTACATTGTGAATTTATTGCACTGCACATTACCTTTAGTAAATGATTGTACATACTATAACAGGAAAATAGAGTACATATTTGCACTCTAGGAAGATACATTACATCTGATATCACGTGTGTAGGCAACGTGTTTAGATAGATCGTTATGTAAAGTTATCAACAAACTTCTAGAACATATCTGTCGACTATTGAAGTATATATTTATATATATTATGTTATGTATATATGATCTTCAATATTAACTACTGCGTAGGAAATCTCACAGGGAATTTTGCAGTACAAATTCCAACTTAAACTGGTCAAAATTGCTGGCCAAGAAGTGAAACTTACCAACTAGGTTTTCCACATTTCGTCGAGTTTCAAAGAAATGTAGGTACTTTAAATAAGAAACACAAATTGAGGTTAACCTCTTTTGAACCAAAAATATTATTTGTAGCAAATACCTTTTTTTCTATTCTACTAGGTAACCTGAAAAGTTTCCGATCTCAACGTAGATACTCGAAGATACACACCCGTTCATAAAAACGTACATTGGTGAAAAGTGTAGAACTCAAGAAGACTATGTAGAAAAATGTCTTTTATCATCGTGAAGCTTAGATCAAATAAAAAAAGGTAGATAATGCACTGCCTTGTTCTTGTTGAAGCAGAAAAAACAAGTATCGACAACTTTTACGATACTGACGAAAAGTAGCGTAGTTTATAGCATAGTGCGTAACGCGTGTGTTTACTTGGAACTCCGCGCCTTTTTTATGCTTCAACAAGAACAAGGCGGTGCGTTATGTACCTTTTTTTATTTGATCTGAGTCGTGAAGTTAAAAAATTTTTTTACCCACAAAGTGTACTACGACTCAACAAGAGTAACACCACTGACAAAATATAACTAAATAAAAAATAAATACATACATACATAAAATACTCAAATTATTTTAGTAATAATCAAGCTTTACAAAATATACTATAAAACAATATATTTTATGTAAATAAATGCAAAAACCCAACATCACATGGTGTTCCAAGGCGGTCACCTATCCAAGTACTAACCACGCCCGATGTTGCTTAACGTCGATGATCGGACGAGAACCGGTGTATTCAACATGGTATGGACGTTGGCAATCAGTTTGTTATATTTAACGGTGAGTATCCAGCACTATGACGTCAATTCAATGTTAAAAGTGTCGTTACAACTTTTGGCACGAAAAGTGTCGTTACATTTTTTGCCGTCTAGCCCCCTTTCGCGACGCGCGATAAGGAACTTCGTTCCAAAATAAAGATTATACTTTGCAGTTCAATCATTTATTTTATATTAAAATGACATATAATGACCTAAAATTTATTGATTATGCCATATCAGACAGGAAATAAAATCGCTCAACATTATTATCTACACCATAGATTTACATGATTGAATAGAATATATTTAAATTAGGGGGCTTCCATTAATTACGTAAGGTGTTTTAGGGGGGAGGGGATTGAGCTAAATCTTTTCAAATGTCACTTAGGGGGGTCTTGGCAAATATCACGTAATTATTGTGTAAAATTGCGTGAAAAATTATTTCCGAATAAAATATGGCCAAATCTGACACAATAGTGTTTGTCGTATTCGTCCGAACTCCGCAGAGCAGCGAAGTAGCATTCGATTTTGCTTTGCTAGTCTTCAATCGAAGTAATAGAACCAGTTCAATAATCCAACACGTTTACAGCCAAAACATAAATTTGAAGAATCTCGCGTGAGATTTGGGGACGCGGGAGGGAGTTGATGAAAATCTTACGATATCTCACCAAGGCGGGAGGGGAGGTCGAAAAATTCTCAAAAATGCCTCACGTAATTAATGGACGCCCCTTTACGATATATCGTTGAAATAATTTGTTTGTTTACTTACTCTTCGTAAGACAACTAACCATTTGACAAATCAAAGTCCGACGTAATTGTAGCCACTTGGTGGCGCTATCATCGCGCATCCAGCATATAATATTCTATATGTCATATCAATAACTTATAAATGTGACATCTAGCGTAGTAAATAGGTCATTATATTCAAGTTTATATAAATCGATTGCAACGACATCTCCTAAAAATAGGCGATAACTTATAGTTACGCAATTGAAAAATATTTTTTTTAAACAAGCATTAGAAAGTAAGATTTATATTCGAAAAATAATAAAATAATTACTATAATTGAAGCATATCAATAAAATAGTGATAGAGTTTGTTAAACTATTTCTAGTACCTTATTTTTGCGCGCCATCTAGATTTAAGTGAATTTTTCTAGCTTTTATCGGTGTACAGTTTGGGCCAGGGGAGGGTCGGTCTATTTAGTATATTGTGTCATTGGTAACACGCACAGAAAAATTCACGGCTTCACAGAAAATCTTGCTTTTTTGCAACTTTTACTATTTTTCACTGAGTGAGTTTGATTACCGGTGCTCACCTCCCCCTAGCCTTTCCCTAGGGGTTCCTTTCAAAGGACAGCAAAGCACTTGTGGCTATGTGTGTGCAGATGTCCCATTTGCCACTTGGCCTCCTTATACCACGAAACCATCTTATTCAAAGTCATATCATACTTATGTTCTAAAGTCATACATAAACGGAGTAATTTTGTTTAAGAATTGCTTTTTAATCACTCCTGTAAAGTAGGAATGAACGGGCGTGTTTATTTAAAATATATATATTTTTATTATAATATTTTGGACACAACGCCATCTAGTCCCAAACTAAGCAGAGCTTGTACTGTGGGTCCTAGACAACTGATATAAATACGTTTAATACTTTTGATTTTGTAAATAATAGGTCTTTACCTATGAAATTGCCGTTTTGTATGCAATACGTGAAAGTATTAATTTTTTCAAACTTTGTTATTTCTGTTATTCGAAGTAATCACCCATGCAATCGACGCATCTTTGCCAACGCATTGGCAGTTTATTGATGCCCTTCTTGTAAAAATCAGCTGGACGGGAGGCAACAAACTCTTCAAAGGCATTTTGTACTGCCTCTCGGGAATTGAATTTTTTACCCACTAAAAAGTTGTCTAAATTTTGGAAAAAGTAATAGTCGGTAGGTGCAAGGTCTGGTGAGTATGGCGGATGAGGGAGAGCTTAGAGAGAGAAGTATCGCCTGATGGTAAGCGATTACCGCCGCACATGGACACCTGCAACACCAGAAGCGTCACAAGTGCGTTGCCGGCCTTTGGGGGTTGGGGAGTGGAGATAGGTGGAGGTGGGGGACATAGGGGGAGGGGTGGGGTATGGGCCTCCGGTATCCTCACTCACTCGGTGAAACATAGCGCAAGCACACCGGTTTTCTGTGAGGCCGTGGTATCACTCCGGTCGAGCCGAATTCATGCCGAAACGTGGCTCTCCCACGGTAAGAATTCACGGCTGAGGCCAATGGCGTGTTCAATGCTGTTTTACATTAATATAATGTCGTGAAATCGTCTCCGTAAATTATTGTTCTTGTGTGCGTGAAATATATGTTCGGTTTGATTAATGAATAAATAATTTATTTATAGTTTTATGTCGTGCAAAATAACACTGAATAAGTACGCATCTATTTAAGTACTAGTTGTTGCCCGCGGCTCCGCCCGCGTATATGTCGATTATCGCGGCAAATTGTAGCCTATGTGTTATTCTGATGTATAAGCTATATTACTGTAAAGTTTCATCCAAATCCGTTCAGTAGTTTTTGCGTGAAAGAGTAACAAACATCCATCCATCCATCTATCCATCCATCCATACTCACAAACTTTCGCGTTTATAATATTAGTATAGATGTCAACTAGTCGTACATCTTGAGTGGTAAGTTTAAAGCGTAACTACCTACTATGGGTTCATAATGGCGATAATGATGATCTAAAAATTATTTAATATTATTTAAAATATTAATACTAATATATACACATACATAGTAGTATACACACACTGTCTACCAATCTACCAACACTAGCCTGGCTCAAGCCACAAGTCTCGTGACCCCATAAGCTCCAAGGACTGTCTCCTCTATTTACTGGTACTTCTCTTCACAGTACCAGTTACTTTTCTTGCCTGGCCAATATGAAGAATCTATAGAAACATCATTTATTAGAAATAAAAATTGGCAGTCACAAGGACTGCCGATAGAAGTGAAAACTTATGTTAACTTGCTTAATTATGTTATTTGTAAAATTAACGTGTAAAATTAAATATTTCATGATGTTTAAATTAAAATTTTCAACATCAAACATTAGCATGCCGGTGACGCGAACCCATAAGATTTTCCCTTACCAAAAAGTTTTTAACGCGGCCAAATAAGTTTTCACTTCAATAATCATCATCTGTATCACGGAGAGTATTCTAAAGAGCTCTTCCAACTGGTCCCCCCTTCCTCTACAGGACAACACTGCCGGCCTTGGAAGGCACCGCTTCAGAGTGGTAGACATACAATCTCGTACTCATCGCTTCGGTTCCTCCTTTCTGTGCCCAGCGTTCAAAAGCTGGAACTCACTTCCAGCGCACGTGTTTCCCCTCCCACTATGATCCCGGGTCCTTTAAGCGGGGCGTAAAAAAGCATCTCACTAGGCGGCCATAGTGTGGGTCACCATGCTGCAATGTCCTTATTCACATTGAGGATGGTGATCACCACTCTTGGAATCTGCTCATGCTTTCCATCAGGCAGAGCAGAATCATTTTGGCGCAGCTGAAAAAAACAATAAAAATCCGTTTAGTAGTTTAGTGTGGTGTGGTGAAACTGTGGTGAAACATACAAATATACTACCCTAAATGTATACCTTCTTATAACATTAACAGGAACTAAAACTTTCAACAAAACGGGTTATATCATTTCAAAAGCACAAATACACTCAGCGGAGGGTAGCGCGATAAAATAGGGATATCTAAAGCGACTCTTTTGTTAGTTGTTTTACAATTGGCATACGTTTGTATTGTGCGGGTTCTCAATACGGCGACGAAGTGTATGTAGGACGGGCTGATTATTGAAATCGGTATATTTTGTTTTTTCAAAACTTTCTCGTAGTGATCTTTAATAATTATTTCTTTCTTTCATCCTATCTATCTCCTCTAGTTTCGCTTAAAAAACAATACACTAGCTCAGGGTTACTCAAAGTGGGGTTCGCCATGCGACGGTAGGGGGTTCGCGACAAAATTTACATAATAGCGGCTGGTTCACTGGAAGAATATCCTGAACTCTCACGCAAAGCGGTAAACTTCCTTTTACCCTTTGCTACAATATACTTTTCACACCTAATTATGATAAAAACGAAATACAGGAATTGACTTGATGCTGAGTCAGAATTAAGGTTTAAATTGTCCAATATTATTTCCAAAAATTTACTCAATTTGTGACAAGAAACAAGCCCATCCATCGCTTTAATAAATAAGATATTCGTTTTGGTCTGTATTTGTTACGTTTTATTCAATTATTAAAACTTTATTTTATTCTATATATATTTAAGTTATTCTTTTCTTGTTGGAGGGAGAGGGGGGTTGGGGGTTCGCTGTCATCTGGAAATTTGAATGGGGGTACGTGGAGCCAGAGTTGAGAAACCCTGCACTAGCTGATCCACGCAAGCAATTGTTTTACTATAAAATGTTTATAGTGAGAATTTATACTGTCGCAGTCATTTTCAGAACTTTCAAAGGGGGACAATCGTTGTTACCTCGCGCTCGCTCCTACAGCGGACTTTCAATTTGTCTGGCAAGAAAACCATTAAAACTGTCCGGCTATTGAAGTATTTTTCTTTTATAGGTCCCCAAGTAACATATATAAAATTTAGACTTTATACTACAACGAAATAAATATTTTTCGGACATCTAACACACAAAGCCATCTAGTCCCCAGCTAAGCAAAGCTTGTGTTATGGGTACTAGACAACTGATATAAATACATATAAACTTTTGTTTTGTAAATACATACATATTATACATAGAAAACACCCAAACTTCGAAACAAATATTTGCAGATCATACAAACATTTGATCCGACCCGGGAATCGAACACGCAGTCGCATACGCTACCACTGCGCCACCGAGGCAGTCGTATATAAATAATAAATAAAGTAGGTATATTTATAAGTGTTTACGTGTGTCTGGCAGGGGGTAGCAACTGTAATAAGTGTCCGGCAATGGATAACATGATTTCTAATGTTATCCTGAAGAACATATAAAAAATTGAGCTTTCTACTTTAACGACTACGGTACTATTTTATACACTTTTACGGTAGTAAAAGTGTTACTTGGGCCGATAGCAGGTGTGCTATAAGCCCAAGTAACCACAATTCAAACTCTATAATTGCTGGTCGTTCTTACCTGTGTTGGAGACATACTCAGAGAAACTTTCAGCTTTTGTAAAATAACGAAGGTCCGGCCGTCTCTTGGTCAATTACATAGGTACATTCTTTTTGTGAAACTTTAACCGTTTACGCAGCGCACGCAATGAAAACTCTCAACAGGAATATATTTTCCCCGTTTTTGCAAAAGTTTTTATTGATACTCCGCTCTTTTTGATTATAACCTGATGATATATAGCCTATAGTCTTCCTGGATAACTGAGCTATCTAACAATGAAATAATTTTACAAATCGAATCAATAGTTCCTGAGATTAGCGCGTTCAACCAAACGAACAAAAAAACTTTTCTGCTTTATAACACAAAAAAATATATGATGTTCTCCTAGCCGATTACGGCCGCGGCGTAACGGCGACGATCACGACACGACACGGCGAGAGATCGGGCGCAGGACCGACAGCTGTACGTGCTCTCCGAGGCACGGGAGTTCAGACCACAACTTCCAAACTCTGAGCTGTTATAAAGCATTACTATAATCAGACCGCGGTGTTACCCGCGGCTATTGACGAAGCGCGGATGACGCCGCGGGGCGAACCTAGTCTAAAAAAGTAGCCTAAGTTACTCCTTATATCATCAGCTACATATCAGTGAAAGTTCCGTCAAATTCGGTTCAGCCATTCCAGAGATTAGCCGGAACAGACAGACAAAAATTATAAAAAAATTGTTTTGTTATAATAGGTCTTTACCTATGAAATTGCCGTTTTGTATGCAATAAGTGAAAGTACTTATTTTTTCAAACTTTTTTATTTCTGTTATTCGAAGTAATCACCCATGCAATCGACGCATCTTTGCCAACGCATTGGCAGTTTATTGATGCCCTTCTTGTAAAAATCAGCTGGACGGGAGGCAACAAACTCTTCAAAGGCATTTTGTACTGCCTTTCCGGAATTGAATTTTTTACCCACTAAAAAGTTGTCTAATTTTGGAAAAAGTTATAGTCGGTAGGTGCAAGGTCTGGTGAGTATGGCGGATGAGGGAGAGCTTCGAACCCCAGCTCTTGCAGCTGCTTCACGACAACGCGCGACCCCATACTGCGCAACAGACAGTCTCCAAGCTGCAAGAGCTGGGGTTGGAAGCTCTCCATCATCCGCCATACTCACCAGACCTTGCACCTACCGACTATTACTTTTTCCAAAATTTAGACAACTTTTTAGTGGGTAAAAAATTCAATTCCCGAGAGGCAGTACAAAATGCCTTTAAAGAGTTTGTTACCTCCCGTCCAGCTGATTTTTATAAGAAGGGCATCAATAAACTGCCAATGCGTTGGGAAAGATGCGTCGATTGCATGGGTGATTACTTCGAATAACAAAAATAAAAAAGTTTGAAAAAATAAGTACTTTCACTTATTGCATACAAAACGGCAATTTCATAGGTAAAGACCTATTATGTACCGTGGATACATGCATATGCACTTAGTAAAAAGCAGTAATTTTAATATTATAAACAGATACTCCAATTTTATTTATTAGATATATTTTATTATTATTTGTGGCCTGCATGTGTGTGTAAAATACATGTTAAGATGAAAAGTAGGGTAGGGCTGCGTTTGTTTCCTAAAGAAAACTACCTCCTTTTACAGTTTCTGACATCTCTAAGTATACGACTCAAAATTATTCATAAAAATCTAATATTTTCAGTTTTTCAGCAAATAAATCTTTCAATAAATTCTTTTACAAACATTTCATTCTTAAACTCATTGTATCTCTGATTTCCAAGCTCATTTTTATCTAGTCTTAATTTACAAACAAAAAAAATACTGTTTCAAAGCAGTTTGCCAAAAATTTAAACTGCAATTTATTCAATGTTATTTCGGTGCAAAGTCGGCACGTGTAACTGACTCATTGTTATCGTAACGCATGCATAACGGTTGTCACTCACTTCCTCGTACCCTGAATTACTAAAACCACTGAGCTTAGTTTTCGCTCAATTAAAGGTGACTGTCAAATTTTGTTTTTTTTTAATTTTTAAAAGACAACTCCCGCACTAGGTATAAATCCTGTGTCGCGGGGGACTTTACAATTATACATGAAACGGACACAAAGAACACCCAGACTCAGAAAAACAATTTGTGGATCACACAAGGTGTTGTCCTACGTGGGATTTGAACCCACGACACTTGGCGAAGTAGGAAACGGCGTGGTGACCGTTAAACCACTAGGCCAAACGTGCAGTCAAATTTTAATTATAGTTAGTATAGTTAATGATAGTAATGTTACGTCAGTGCCACACAGATTTTTAGTAGTAACAAACTAAAATAAAAAAAAATAAAAAAACTCTCGACGCAAGCACTACATCGAGTAATCATACGCCAAAAATGCCTTACATCGTTTTGTAAAAGAGCTGATATTCTCACACTGCTGGACCGATATTAACCGAACACAGCTAAGAACCACCGCAAGGAAACTGGGTTTTAAATGAAAAAAACGGCATCGAAATCGGTACATCCATTTGAGACCTACGATGCCACAGACAGACAGACAGAGATCGACGTCAAACTTATTACACCCCTCTTTTTGCGTCATGGGTTACAAATAAGTTGTAATTAAAAATGTACGTATATACCTATAGTTATATAATATATAAGGTAAACAAACACTGTGATTTATAAATACATATAGTGGGTGTATACATATCTAATTGTATGTGATGTTTATAGCCAATATTGGATTTTGTTATTACGCCTTTCAAAGGTCTTAAGTTAAAGTGTTACCTAATTAAATACAGTCACTATTTTACAAGCTTTTTATTAACTTGCAATGTATGTTACAAGCTTTTTATTAACTTGCAATGTATGTATGTATGCTTGTATGTTCGGGTGGAATCTTGCAAATCAATTTTCAAGCAGTTATCTTCAACCGATTTTGCAAAAATTTTGTAAGCATATGTATACAGCGTGACAATACAATATTATAATGACATGGAGCTGATCTGATGCTTGAGCTGGAAGGCCATAGGAACTCTGTTAAGAAACGTTGCAACATCATCGAGTTTGGTTTCGTTTGATTCGTCTCGAGGCATTCCAGTAAAAGCTTGTTTTTAAAAAGCATTTTCATTTAATTTATTTGTCTCAGTAGATACATGTCTTAAAACTTTCAATGCATAAATATTTTTTTGTGTGTTGAAAAAATATATCGTGTTTTGTTTTTTTGTGTTATATGAGTCCACCTCGGTGAAAACAGTGGCTTAATTCATACTTTTCTATACACTTAGACAGTGGAGTATACTCTTGATTACCACGGTGGCGGATTGATAACGTATGCAACTGGTATTCAGGTTCCCTATTCAATTCCCTAGTCGGACCAAATGTATAATACTGAATAAATAAATATTACGCGCTTCTAACACACTTCTTCGAATGTTATATGTATGCAAGAAATATATATGTATGTATATACAAAAAAAGCACTGCTTAGTTTGGAACTCGACGGCGTTGTGTGCCATATGTCCCGAAATAATAAAAAGCTAGTGGTTGCCCGCGGCTCCGCCCGCGTATATCTCGGTTATCGCGGCAAATAGTAGCCTATGTGTTATTCTGATGTATAAGTTATATTACTGTAAAGTTTCATCCAAATCCGTTCAGTAGTTTTTGCGCGAAAGAGTAACAAACATCCATCCATACAAACTATCGCGTTTATAATATTAAAATATAGATATTATGATTATCAAGCGTGCACATTCTGTTGGCCATAATTTTAATCCCACTGACGTTAAAGAAGGCAAAGCTATTACCATTATACTTACCAGATGTGTCATATACTTCCTCTATCTACTACATCTGTAATGAGCTGATAACCTACTAGTTTAAGGTAAGTTGTACAAATAACTTTATGTTGGAGGGACATAACATCTTTTTTCCGCAAAGGAAAGATGACAGAATATTGTAAGGAAAAAGATTGAAGAAGTTATTCAAACAGGTACATCAACTGGACAATTTACCTAACTTGTATTTGCCTCGATTTCCTTTAAAATGTTATAACTTTGTCTTGAAATTATTACGTCACTGCCGTTGACTTACATACGGGTATTGCGTAAAACTGAATTAATATTTGGCTAACATTCAAGGAATTTAGAACTGGCCAGCTTTAAAGTTATTTGATCGCATATAAAGGAGTTGGTTACCATTAAACAACAAGAAGTCTGATAAATGTAAAATTTATATTTCAAAACTTAAAACGTAAACATTGCGTTTGCATGTCAGCCGTGACTTTGGAAATTGTACAAAACTTTTGCAATCGGCGACCTATATACCTACTGTTAAATAGTCACGTGGCGCTCTTGGCCTTACGATTCTTTCCTGAAGTTTGTTTCTTGCACTATGAACCTCTAACATGTAGCGATATTATTTGTGAAATAGCGCCTCTATGTATATTAGGGTTTGTTTCACCTTTACAGTGGGCGTCTTTATGAATTTGGTGGATTTATCAATTAAACACAGTCAAGCCTCGCAAGAACAAAAGCCTGTTAACTCTCGACCATACCGATTTTGTATGAAATGGAGGATAAACAAGCGTGGGGTCACCTGAGAGCAAGTAAGTACCACTTAACGTAAACACTTGCCATTTAAAGTGTTAGAGTGAGTGAAGTATATTTCGCATGTAGATTTATAAATAGTTTGCGACCTCGTAAACTAAAATCAGTGCTAGTCCTATTTCTCATCCGAGACTTGCCGTATCCCTTACTTTAACTGCGACAGTCTGTCCGTTTTTCTTCTACTATTGATTATGTAAATAAATATATATAAACCAGGGATATTCCGGTTATGGTTAACCTAACCGAAATAATCTGTTATTAACCCTTTTGGAAATGGGTTAACCTAAATTTAGGATTAACCTAAATATGTGTTACCGAATTATAACTGTTAACAGGAATAATCTAATACAGGATAATTACGGTTAACCTTAACCGAATTTGATATAGGTTTCTGGATATTTGTAGGTCCGTGATTCATTTTTCGTTACAGTCGTCAGTGACGTTCATTATTTGCGTGGAATGGGAAAAGGGGATAACAAGTTAATTTTTTTTCACAAGAGATCAAGTAAAATTGATTAATTTTCGAATCGCGTCACGTCGTAAAATAACCGAAATCTTGGGTTAACATCTATCATTTGGGTTAACAATTTCAAAAACATAAACCCTTTAATTTGGGTTAACCCTTATTGTTTGGGTTAAAACAATAACATATATAATCTGTTAACCGAATCGATGAGTAACCCTTTGAAACGGTTACAGATTGATTCGGTAACCGTTTATAACGAATACCGTTATGCATGGGTTTTCCGATCCCTGATATAAACCACTGACATATGTACTTTTTTTTTTTTTAATAACTTCTTAGCACCAACCCTTTTACTTGTGCACCAAGGAAAACTGAAAAATAATACCAAATTCATGACTTATTGCGTTTGTCGCAATTTTTTATTTAAAAATAAATTTTTTTATTTTTAAAAACTGTTTAGTTTAAATAAAATAAATAAAACAGTATTCTGTTAATAATAAGTCCAGTTCTGTATTTTAAAGTTATTGATTCTAACATTTATTCAGTTATTTATTTAAAATTCCTAATTTAATTACTCGTCATTGGAATATAGTTCCATAAAATATAACATTTATTTACTTCTTTAACATACATGATAATAACATGTGTGATGTGTGTGTGTGCGCAGATAATTTTAAAATCTCCATCGAGATCTAAGCAGCTGGGTGTATCACTCTGAACTAATATGTATTGGACTAGCTTTCTTATGTATATTTTGTTTGTGTGAAATTATTTTCCTCAATTTATTGGAAAAGAAATAAAAAAAAACAAACAATTGATTAATAAATCTTGAAAAATTAAGTGTAATATACTTTTATGCTTTTTATTTAAAGCATTCAGCATTATTACGGTTGAAACACTATTACACCATTGAATAAGTAACCCTAATATGTAGATAACTTAATATAATGATAATCAGATGCAAATTATTCAATCGGCTACATGGAAGACGAACGTCATTAACTGCTCCATTCATTTAATTTAAAATAGAACTAAGTAATATACTTAAACAGGTTTTATATACTTCCTACTTTATTATTATTAGTTTTACTATGACATATAGTATTAAAAAAAAAAACTAGAAATGGAGTAGTCACTAAACGAGTAAATAAAAGCGGGAAGAAAAAATATACTTATATTGCTGTAAAACCATATAATAATTCTTATTGTAACTAGCTTTCGTCCACGACTCCGGATATCGCGATAAAAAGTACGCTATATCCTTTTTCAGAGAGGTGCTCATAGCCCAGTTGCACTCGGTGATTAGAAACAATCACCGAGGGTAAGCAACGACGGCGTGGTTAGTACCTGGATGGGTGACCGCTGGT
Source organism: Diaphora mendica (assembly GCA_949125395.1). Lineage (NCBI taxonomy): Eukaryota > Metazoa > Arthropoda > Insecta > Lepidoptera > Erebidae > Diaphora > Diaphora mendica. Next base: position 4,270,153 of record OX421317.1, read on the forward strand.
GGCATGATACCATGAGCGTCTCCGTAATTCGGAGGTCACGTTAAGCAGTCGGTCCCGGTTGTTTTCATAGGATAACAGTCGTGAAGCTTAGTTGGAGGCCTTTGGGCGGCTTAAAAACATCCAATAGCAAGATTACGTAGCCACAACGTTGTCTTGCCAGTCACCAAAACGCACTCAGCCAGCATGGGGACGTATGGCCTTAACCCTCTCCTGAGAGGAGACCCGAGCCCAGCAATTTCGTCATCTCAGTCATCCTGAGTCTTCTACCAATTTTTTTCCTTCATTTAGAGCTGGACGTTGGTCTGTTTAATGGAACTTATTAGATGTATGCCTTTAAAGAGCCTTTAAAGAGATAGAAAATGTATATAATACTAGTTGTTGCCCGCGGCTCCGCCCGCGTGTATGTAGGTTATCGCTACAAATAGTAGCCTATGTGTTATTCTGATGTATAATCTATATTACTGTAAAGTTTTATCCAAATTCGTTCAGTACTTTTTGCGTGAAAGAGTAACAAACATCCATCCATCCATCCATACTTACAAACTTTCGCGTTTATAATATTAGTATAGACTAATCATATGGTCAGCGTTTAAAATAGACAGAAAAGTTAAGATAGTTAGCAAGCTTAGGCTATCTGTAGGAGATAGGTATATTCTTTTCTACATTATTTTATTTTCTTTGCAACAAATTTTTACTGCATGAAGAAATTTTCACAATGAAAACCAGTTTCTTTATTTATTAAGGGGCCTGTAATCACTAGGTAATCAGACCTCTTATTATGCGTTACTCGTTATTATTTTATATGCAAATACTATTAATTTATCATAACATGTTACCGCACGGTCATATCTGCGAACTGTGGTTTAATGTTTTACACACTAAAAATATATTTCCTTCCCCTATTGATATCGTGATTAAAATAAACTTCATGAGTATCACAATAAGTGTGATTACTGTTTAGCACATATTTTTTAAAGTGTCTTTGGCACAAAATCAACCTTTTGGCATTTTTTTTGTACAATCATATAGTATTGATAGTTTCCAATATTGTGTGTTGATCGTTATCTTAATATATATAAATCTCGTGTCACAATGTTTGTCCTCAATGGACTCCTAAACCACTTAACCGATTATAATAAAATTTGCACACCATGTGCAGTTCGATCCAAATTGAGAGATAGGATAGTTTAAATCTCAAATTATAGTCGCAATTTTAATTTATTGCTAATTATTGTATATATAAATATGGCGGTACGAAGTTCGCCGGGTCAGCTAGTATATTTATATGTGTTTGCAACAAACTCTACGCATATTCGCATATTTTCGTCCAACGTCAACCAAAAAAGGTTTCTACAACATGGGGCCCTCTTCGTACCGGTCTCATAACTGGTTCTATTGGCCTTGGTTTCGCGGAAGGTTTTCTATGCGGCCCCTGCGCACAACTGAATTAAAGATGCGTCGACAGCTCATTCTATATTCTTGATTGTGTAGTTTTTTTATTAGTTTAAGCGTAAAGAGCAAACAACATTCCTTTTATTAAAACTAAACCGTTCTGATTGCTGAAAATTTTGATTTACAGTTAAAATAGTAATGTTTTTAACACGCTTTTGTTAGCTTGACCTGTATGTATGTTTGTAACGGAATCTTTTAACTTCATTTTCATCTACTTCTAGGAGTCCGATTAACTTGAAAATTTGCACAGGGGTCAAGGACCAATGAAATTACAATAATTTGAAAAAAAAAAAAATGTTAAAAAAACTAAATAAACACGCTTTTATAAATAAACCAAACTAAAAAGTAGAAAATAATTTTAATGTATAAAAGCGTGGGGTGCTTTCTGAAAGTATTTCAATAATTTCGCCCCACGCTTTTTTAGGTCGCCGCGAGATTGAAATACATAATCTATCTATATATATAAAAGTGGAAGGTGACTGACTGACTGACATACCCAGAGATCAACGCACAGCCCAAACCGCTGAAGCTAGAATCCTGAAATTTTGCGTGAAGGTTCTTTATATAACGTAAGTGAGCACTAAGAAAGGAATTTTCAAAATTCCACCCCTAAGGGGGTAAATCAGGCGATGAAAGTCTGCGTGAGCGAAGCCACGTGTAAAAGCTAGTATGTTATGTAAATGACATAGTTACTGTAATACATATATACGTAAAAAAAAATAAAGTACTGGTAAATTTTATGTTTCACAAAATATTTTAACTGCCTGATACTATGTACTGTACTACCTTAAAAGTTACTTTAATAGTCAAAGATAAGTCAAGACAAAACCAAAAACTATATTAGAACGAGATATTGGAAGAGAGGGTAGTTCAAGAATATTTCTGAGAGAAGCACTTTCCCCTGCCACTGCTCATCTGCTGTGGCGTGCAAAGTCAGAACTAAAGATGACGAATCTGGCGAAGTTCGTGTGGTGCAAACACGGAAATGTCTTAGTGCGAAGAAATGAAGCTGACCAAATACGTGTTATCCGATCAGAAGACGATATTAAAAGATGGGCTCAAGAGATAAGTAACAATAAGCTGTAAGTCCGTATTCTTCTCTTTTACTCTCTTCTCTGTTGCTTCTTGTCCTTGTTTATTATTGCATACTACCGTACTCTAATTCTCAATGCGGAATCACACATCCAATAATATTGATGAAAGAAATTTTGATAACTGGAATGATTACATAAATTGTTTACCAAACCAAAAGCAGACAATAACAACGTTACATGTCAACATTAGATCGCTAATACTGAACTTTGCACAAATTGAATTACTGATAGCTTCGAGTCCTCGACTAGTTGATATTGTTGTTTTAACAGAAGTGAACATAGGAGAACACTGTTCGAGTTTATTTGAGCTCAGTAATTATAATATGTACACCAACTTGAGAGCACATAGAAAAGGTGGAGGTGTTGTTCTTTACGTTCACAAAAGGTTAAAGTTCACAAGAACGCCCATTAAATCGTATTTCAGTGAAATTATTATGGGTCTACTAGAAGTAAACAATGAAAAAATATCCATTGTTGGCGTGTATAGACCACCTGACCTCTCAATCACGAGTTTTACGAAGGAAACTGCATATCTAATTAAAAACATAGCCGAGAAGTGTAATATTGTGTTCATTGGTGACATGAATATCGACATCCTGAAAAACTGTAAGACAAAAATCGATTACATGAACACGTTAAGTGAACTGGGCTTAATAAGCTGCATTAATCAATATACACGGGTTGAAAAAAAAAGTAACATAATAACAAAGTCATGCATAGATCACATCTTTGTGCGAAGCACCTCGTCTATAACAGCGACAATCTATTCAGCGGTAGTAAACGAGTCGCCAGCAGATCACTACATAACGGCGTGCACATTAGTGAATGAGCGGCCGACTAGGCACGATGTAAACAAACGCTGTATACTTACCTACGATAGTGATAGACTGGTGACAGAGCTGCGCCGCGCGGATTGGAATGCACCTCTGTGTTGTGCTGCTAATGATGTTTATAAAAAAATGCACTTGATCTTCACAGACGCGTATGATAGATGTAAGCACAGTAAAATTAGGTTGAATAAGTATAAATCGAACACATGCAATTGGGTAAACAAAAGAGTTATAGAAATGTGTAAAAAACGAACTGAACTATTAAAACTGTGGAAAAAAGTACCAACAATAGAAAATAAAATAATTTATAATAGGTATAGAAACAAGACCAATAAATTTATTAACTACACTAAAAATAAATTCTACAAGAAAGAAATTGTAAGTAATTTTAATCATTCTAGAAAATTGTGGCAATTTATAAACGAATTATGTGGAAAGATAGTTGTCTCAGTCGATGAAACGATTCAAAAGTATTTTTCTTTGTCCGATCATGATGCAGCAAGTATGTTTGCTGTGGAGTTTAAAAAAAATATAGATATGCTTTCCAATTCATGTAATAAAAAAATATTAACGGCGCCAATAGCTAACATCAAAAAAGAGTTGGATGTGTCGATGAGATTGCCAAAGATAAATAATGAAGCAACATTTAAAATTATCAATGGACTGAAAAATAACAAAAGTCCGGGATTAGATGGAATTAGAGCAACCGACATAAAAAAATTGAATAAAGAAATAACACCCGTAATTACACATTTGATCAATAGATGCATCGACACATCGTGTTACCCAGACGATTTAAAACTGGGACTGGTGCGCCCTATCTTTAAGAAAGGTAATCATGACAACTGTAATAACTACCGCCCTATCACTATACTGTCCTGCGTTGACAAGATAATTGAGAGGTATTTAGGGGACCAACTTAGCCATTTCTTACGCTCGCAACAAATTATTCACACTAAACAATATGGTTTTCAAAAAGGGAGAAGCACCTCTCAATTATTGTGTCAATTCACCAATGAAGTTAACGAGCACCTGAATGATAAACGTCATGTGCTCGTTATCTTTGTTGATTTCAGCAAGGCATTTGATATGCTCCAATATGAGGTATTGTATGAAGGGTTGGAGCGGGCTGGTATACGTGGGCCACTGTTACAACTTTTTAAAAATTACCATCAAAATCGATACACGAGAGTTAAAGTGGGAGATAAGTATAGCAATAAAATGATCACAGATAAAGGTACTGCACAAGGCTCAATAATTGGTCCAAATGAATACATAATTTACGTAAATCAAATGTGCAACTTGTTTGAACATGGCTCCGTATATCAGTTTGCTGATGACACTTGTCTTCTGGTGGCTGACAAAGACATTAAAACCGCTGAGCTAAAACTGCAGGATAATTTTAATAGAATGTGTCAATGGGCGCACGACGTTGGCTTAGTGATAAACGCTCAAAAAACAAAACTTATGTGTATTCAATCCTCACATAAAAACAGCTGCCACACGCCAAATATTCTAGCACACGATCATGAATGTCTGCATAACAACTTTATGTGTAGGCAGGACAGTACGTGTATTACATTAGAAACAGTACAGGAGCACATGTATGTAGGACTTATAATAGACAATCGATTTAACTGGGGTGCACATATAGACCACGTCTGTAAAAAATTGCGAGCTATACTGAGTAAACTGTATATACTAAGGTACAAAATGCCATATGAAACTTTACGCCTCTTATATCTGGCACTGGCAGACTCAGTTATCAGTTACGGATTGTGTAGTTACGGCCGAACTTACAAAAGTTATGTCGAAAAGATATACAATTTACAATTAAGAATGTTAAAAGCTATTGTGCCACCAAAATTAAAATTTAGATTTCAAGATAATTATAAGCAATTATTCCAACACTGTAATGTATTACCAATACAATGTAAAATTAAAATGGCTATTATGAAGGAAGAAATTGCGAATATAGATCAGCTCTGTGTACGAACACGTAATTGTAACTTGAGACAACTACCAAATTTAAAAAAATATACCTTGCCAAAATTTAATAATTTATATGGCACCAGAATATGCCGGTACATATTGCCTGATATATTAAATACTATACCAGAGCATATAGTACAAAAATATATAACAAAGGATAATTATAAAGAAATAACGAAGAAATTCCTAATGGACAGCATAGCTTAGCATACACACGTGTGTGGGTCTTATTATGTTGTCTATTAGTCTTTGTATATGCGCTTGCCGTCCCTAACCTTATTTGTGTTTGTGTTTTGTGTATATTTTGCTGAACTGTTTAAATCTGATATTGCTAAGTTACTTATTGTTTACTAATGGACCAACTCCCTCTCGCCTAAAAACCCCCGTGGTTTAAGCGGGAGATTCTGTTTTTTGTATATCTGTAGATATGTTTTGATCAATAAATAAAAAAAAAAAAAAAAAAAAAAAAAAAAAAAAAAAGTTTCTAAAAAATATTCTTGCATGTATGAATGGGTTTCTTTTAAATGTATTTTGCATTGTTATTTCATATTCATGAATTAAAGGTTAACCTGTTATCTGCGCTTCCTGTTTCTTCAGTAGTTATTAATTTTAATTTGCATTAAGTAATACTTAGTGAATGAATTAGAATATATGATGTACCTACTGTATATGTAGAAGTAATATCAGAAAGTTTTATTTAAAATACGTACCTGCATTTTACAATTGTTGGTTTTCTTAGTGATTTACTTACATCATTTTTTTCAAGAAAATATTTTCGACGGACGTTCATCGTTGTTGTTTTTTTTTATTATTTAATCACTTTATAATAAACAGATTTAAATCACAAGCAAATTTTTTTACGTATTCTCAAATCCATTGAGACGTACTATAAATAAATAAATATTTCGGACATCTATCACACAACGCCATCTAGTCCCAAGCTAAGCAGAGCTTGTGTTATGGGTACTAGACAACTGATAGAAATACATATATACGTTTTTTTTGTAAATACATACATATTATACATAGAAAACACCCAAACTCCGACACAAATATTAGTAGATCATACAAACATTTGGTCCGACCCGGGAATCGAACCTGAGACCTCATGATCAGCAGTCGCACACGCCAACCGCGAGACCAACGAGGTAGTATTTTTATGTAAAAACCCACATAGGCCTCTCCTTAAACAGGTTATGGCCCACTATACCATCTGATCAGAGACCAACTGACCAGAGAGGTCTATTAAAGACTGCATAGAAAGGATTTGACTGCCTCGTTGGTCTCGCGGTTGGCGTGTGCGACTGCTAATCATGAGGTCTTGGGTTCGATTCCAGGGTTGGACCAAATGTTTGTATGAACTACAAATGTTTGTTTCGGAGTTTGGGTGTTTTCTATGTATAATATGTATGTATTTACAAAAAAAACGTATATATGTATTTCTATCAGTTGTCTAGTACCCATAACACAAGCTCTGCTTAGCTTGGGCTAGTCCCAAGCTAAGTAGAGCTTGTGTGTTAGATGTCTGAAATATTTATATTATAAATAAATTTATACAATATGCTTATAATACTTTATAACACAGAAAACTGTGTTCTTATCCTCATAAGTTCCAGAATTTTCTTACCACACGTGATTTGTAGAGATAACCGCCTCCTGCATCAGGCTCTTGACCTGACTCCTTGAGATAAACCTCTTCAAATGTCGGTCGAGACTCTTGGGAATCAGTTCGTGTATTAAACTTCAGTACCACGGTAATGGTACTTTTTTTTCTTAAATTCTGACTCGTACAAATGTTACTGTTACAAGTGAAAGTATGGAATGAAAATTTCATTTCATAGTACCCTAAAACAAAAAGGTTATGTGACTTATGAAATCTATGGAGTTGCACTCAGAAATTCTTTTTAAAGTCTTTGGTACATTAATGCGAATTGTATGAATGTTTTTTTTTCATAACGCTTGTCCGAGATGTTTTTAACCGACTTCCAAAGGAGGAGGTTATCAATTCCATTGGTATTTTTTAAATTTATTTTTTAATGATGCTAACTAGTTTATAATGCTTATTATTTCCTGTATTTACAAGATTAATAACTATTAGGAAGTTTTAGCGCATAAAATCAAACGTCAGGCATTTCAAAGGCATACAATATCCATTAATCGCTCCTTTGTTATATTTATATTGCAAGTTTTTTTTCTTTATGAGTTAGCATGTAAAGTTTTTTTTTTTTACTTTTAATTGTCTATTTTAAATTTGACTAATGTTGACTAGGAATATTATTGTATTGATATTTGTGCATTATGACTACGTCCATGAATAGGTAGTATTTTGTTGATAATTGAATTATTAATATTGTCGTGGATTCCAAGACAATTTGAAAAGATCAAAAATATTTATGACATTAAACTCATTTTTAAAATTTAAATATTTTGTTGCCAAATTTTAAATAGTTGCATTTTTTTTCTTTAATTACTCTTTATTTTTCGTGTGTCGGAAAGTGTCGAGTTATAAATAATTAAAATCTTTTGAAAAGTGATTAGGTAATGTTACTCTCTGTTTATATCTTACAAAAAAAGTCTTAAAGAAATAGACAGAAACATTCTATATTTCAGGCGTAGGCTGGAAACTGAAAACGTCATTATCGTTACCGTCAATGACTTTGTTTACGTCACTCACCACCGCACTCGTAGGTGTGACGTCACAATAATATATAAATTACGAAAAGGAAATAGTTAAATTACTCTACCTAAATCATTTATCTTAAATCTAGTTTTTGATGAATATAAGTTTTAAGATGGGTATAAGAGGGTAGGCAGGGAATGGATTAAGGAACTACCTTTCTTATGTACATCTGCAACTTAAAATTGCAAGTTGCCGCTTTTTGAGTCTTTTTCTTAATGGAGAGGACGAAGACCTTGAACTCCGGTAACTATTTGGTTAAAAGGTATACAACAATTGCCTAACACTGGTCTTCTGTGAGTCTGTGGTATCACTTTAGTCAAGACGCCTCATTTGTGGCCAAGCATTGCTCTCCCACTTTATAGTTATAAGATAGTATTTTAAAATAGTTAGCGAGAAATGTAATGCAAGATACTGCTTCTGTTAGCAGTATCTTGCAGCACATCTCATGAGTGTATGCGTTAAACTTAACATCGTGAACGTGTACACAAATTTCCTATTTAAAATATACTATACTAGCGGCCGCTTGCGACTTCGTACGCGTGGAGCTAGTTATTTGCAAATAATTTTTAATTATATTCGGAAAAGCTAGATACATTATTAGTACACCTCCACACCATCTATAGAACATACATTTTAAATTTCAAGTCTCTTACTTCAAAAATATAGGACTTTCATACAAACTTCCAACCCCCGTTTTACCCTCTTAGAGGTGGAGTTTCGTAAAATTCGTTCTTAGCGGATGTCTACACACCATAAGGAACCTACCTGCCAAATTTCAAGTCTGTAGGTGATATAGTTTTTGAGATTTCGTGATTAATAAGTGAGTGGCATTTCGCTTTTATATATATAGATTTAAATTATGCTGATTTATTACCTAAAACTACTTGTTTTAAATGCAAGGTTATTACAGTGCGTTATGAGGTCGTTTTAATTATTATTAAACAGTATTTTAATTATTATTCAAGTAAATTTTGACAAAAATATCAAAAATAACCTTGCACTAAGTGAAGCAATTTGCATTTGGTTCATTGCATATAAAAATAACAAAATTGCATAGCATAATTACAAAAAATATTGCATGTGCAAATATTTTTTGCACGTATGCAGTTTCGTAGCATGGCTACAGTCCGTAGATGAAAACGTAGCTGCATTGCTACAGTGCATTGATGCAACCGTAGCGCATCCGTAGCGCATCTACACAGTACACTAGAGCATTACTGTGACACGTTACTTTAAAGTTTGTAAGTATTATTACTACTTTTAATTTAAATGTAATTTTACTTTTACTTTTCGAAATCGCATATGGAATATGTCTACGTTCTATTTCATTTGAATTTCATATAATCATAATATAAAACTTCTCATTCAGACTAACAATAAATTCTTCTTATGAGTTTTTTGATGGCCTTGCATTTTTTACAAAGATTTAGTGTAATTCACTTCTTTAATGAATAGACAGAAGTTTTACTATTATACTCGGCAGATTAACATAGATTTTAGATAAAATATTATTAATTACTTTGAAAAATATGTTAAAATAATACACTTAAGATGATATTTTTTGTTAAAACTTAATTATAGAATAATTAAGTGCTTATACTGGAATACATACCCGTATTGTGTACGCATGCGCGAATATCATGACATAAGATGCGCGTGAGAACGGCCCCGGGTAACGAACTCATTGTGGTTTATTTTCATTCTCGTGTTTTGGCCAGTGCGTTCAGCGCAGCTGACGTAGATCGCTCTATTGTGGATAGGACAGGATTTAAAAAAACTTCAAGCTTAATTTGCTTAATATGGCCAAAAATGAAACTAACAAACTAAGATTGGTTAAATTTTATCAATTTGAAGAAATTAATATACATTTAGTATTTTCCAAGTCATTAGCGATTTGTTGGCATAACAACACAGTGTTTTTTTTTTTTTTTGTTTATTTCTTTATTTATTTATTTAATATTAGTGTTAATCAAAACCCTTGTGATGTAAAGTCTTTACAAAATTATAATTCTAGACTTATTACATCATCGTCATCAGCTTATCGCAGTCTACTACTGGATATAAGCTTCTCCAATTACATGCCACTTAGTTCGATCCTCGGCTTCTCGCATTCAGCTCCTGCCAGCCGTTTTGCGCAAATCATCACCCTACCTGGCCTGTGGACGTCTTACACTACATGAGACATACAGACATACTGACGTATTCCATAAAAGTAAATAAATAAATCAACTTAGAAAGAGCTATTGTCTAACATAAAAAGAAGCATAAAATTATATGAATCCACGTTCTAATTAGAATAAACTCACACGCGTTCTATAATTAATTGTGATCGTGATCTATGCCTAATGATTTTAGGCAAGTCTTAGGTTCTTTAGTAAAATACTTCATTACGTTACATTCTAATTGTCTTAGCTTTCTTTAATTATAAAAGCCATACTATTTTCAATTCGAACTGTCTGTCTGTCTGTTACGATTTCACAGTTTCACCGTTGCACCGATTTTAATGAAATTTGTCAAACTTGGATTCTAGGTGGAGAACATAGTCTACTATTTACCGCGATAATCGACGAATGCGCGGACGGAGCCGCGGGCAAAAACTAGTACTGACTTCTTATGCGACTTCCAACAAGGTTGCGTTAAACGTTTAACGCTACCATGGAGGCGGTATGAAAGCATTGTTGCGTTAGACGTTCAACGCTCCTGAGGAGGGGGAATATGAAAGAAACAATATGATTTCACTAAAAATCAATTTCTACGCCTTCCTATTTTCATTTCCACATTACGAAGTTTCACATCTGCCGCGCGGAGAGACTCCACGCACTTTTTTGGCTATATTTCTTGGTATTACCGAATTCTCACTTTGCCCTCTAAGTTCATTACTTGATTGATATAATTCCCTAGACATTCATCAGAATAAATATTACAAAGGAGACAAAGGCATGTGAAATGTGATTGACTGCTTCCATTAAGATCTCTCCTGAACGACCTTCCAATATCAATACTACAGTATGAATATGCAGTGTTTATTTATATACATGTGGCAATTTGAGATTATGTCTAAAATCTGGTATATCTATAGACTTATTAAATCATAAGTCAGGGAATAGAAAGATTGAAAATAACTGAAATATGTAACTATGAAACTACCCATTACTATTCGTACTATACTACTATATAGTGATTGATAACAATGTGTGTAAAATTTACATTGTGCATGTGTGTTCCATTTATGACGCAAAAAGAAGCACACTACAGCGCCATCTACCGAAGATACACTGAACTACGGAGTAACGTACTACACAACACTACTAATCCTGAATCGCATAATAGAAGTTCTCGCGCCGATTAGCATATATACAACATCCCAACATCAACTGTTGGGCAGTGGCCCGCCAGGCATGATCACCTCGCCTGGTCGGAGGATCCTCCCTTTGTGTTGGAGGGACATGACACCCCGTTCCTCCACATACATATATCGATTAGTAAATAATTTGAAATAAAAGGTAAGTTAGTTTTATCATCTATCTATATATATATCCTCTATATATAAATTAATCGCCGAAATGTATGTACGCGCATAACTTCCGATCGGCTGCACCAAATTAAATAATTCTTTTTTAAATGTTTGTTATTGTTAGGACAAGGTTTGTGTACAAGAAAAGTTAAAAGATACACTGTACGTCTGTACACTGCCTGTGGGAAACTGAGACAGATATGTAAATATGGCGGTACAAAGTTCGCCGGGTCAGCTAGTAATCTATATAGGCAGACATACTGAATTATAGATTTTCACAGGATCGGTAAGCAAGAAATATCCGTGTGGTGACGGATTAAGAATGCGGAGTGTCACCACCCCATGGTTGACCATGGTGTCGTAAGAGGCGACCAAGTGAGCAAACTACATAGAACTGCAAAGAGAAGGCAACTTTGAAAAAATAGCCTTTTTTATAGTTGGGAAACCCCAACGGGCCGTCACCCCACCGGCGTTTGCGGCCGGGTGGTGCGTCGGAATCGGACCGATTAAAACCACACGGTGTGCCACTCTACGCCTGAGACGGGAAGGATTCGGAAACTGCTGTTATTAATACATCCGGGCTTCTCCCAGCACCGGCCCGCGGGCCGGCAGCCCAGACTACTATGTAGTATCTTGAAAAAATAAAAACCTATACCAACCCACCTGGCCAGTGTGGAAAAGTATGCCCAAATCTCTTTTCTAGAGAGGCCTATGACCAGCCGTGGACTATAAAGGCTGTCGATGTGATTTCTACTCTGTATAGAATATTATCTAGTTAATATTACGTCAGTTGTCCTTTACATAATACATGGTCATTATTTTAAACTAATTCTTATCCACCCACTGTATTATCAAAGTTACTGGCTCTATAATAATAGCACACACTCATAGATGAACACATGTCTAATATCTGTAACAGACGTACTAAACAATGCTCCTATGTACTTCTTTCCAAGAATCGTTTTTAAATGCAATTAAAATTAACATTTGTATTTTTTTGCATACGATATTATTCTTTGGCTAAACTACCCTCTCGTCTGCATGCACTATAAACCTATCATTTTGTAAAATAGAAATCCATTGCGTGACGCAGTTTTACAACGAAATCATAAATTAATGTTCCCGTAATGACGGAGAAAGTAACCGTTACTTAAAATTGACCCAAAATCTGAATTAAACTATTATTATTTGTATAAGGGTTACTTGAATAATACTGTCGGTTACGATAACGGTTACGAAATTATTAATTTACCTAGTGTCTTTTCCTGCTCATGGCAGCGTTTCACACACTCATATAGTTAGAATGAAAAAAAAAAAAGTGTGAAGATTTTTTCTACCAGGTAATAGATTTTGTGTCCTTAAATTTTGTAGGTTGTGTCTCTTGAAGTTTAAAATGCGGCCACAAATGATCTAGTGAGTTCTTAAGAAATGACGATAAATCGATGATTATTGGCTCGGGAACTAGAGTAACTAACATCGCATAGAGAATCGGTACGCTGAAGTAGTGGGCCGGTCATGTCTTCAGACAAAGCGATGGTCGCTGGAGTCAAAATTTGCTGGAGTGGAGACCGAGACAATATAAATGTAATGTAGTGTAGGGTGTGGCACGATGAACCGACGATTTGAAGGTGACTGGCAGAGGCTGCAGACTGCCCAAGACCGGGATATTTGGAGCTGCTAGGGGGATACCTTCGAACAACAGTGAGTTGATTAATTAATCGTTTAGCATTAGTAAAGTCCTTATTTTTTATCGATAATTGAAGATACTAGCTACTTGTATGCATATATTACGATGTTTTGATGAAAAAAAGCCAATTGTGATTTAACATTTACCCAATTCAGTCTCAACTTTTATATCTGATTTACTTACTTCTACTATTAAAATACCTTTCACAAAGAATATTCTATTCAAAACATCTGTTAACGTAGCAATTCACTTTCCATCTGCTCTCAAAAATACACACAAATAAAACCTATGATAATTTCACAGTAAAAACTACATCAATGAAAATAGCATGAAAAAATCAATTTACTAAATCGACATCAACAAAGATGATTTTATTAAATATGCTCCTTTTGTATATTCAGCGACAATTAAATAACTAGTTTTCATTTTTACCTCATAATTTCTTTCTTATAAGGCGACTTCTCAAATCTGGTCACATTTTAAAATCCTACTCTTAGTTCACCTAAGCACATATTTTCACGACAATATACAAAGGCGTACGATTATCATTGACATTTTTATAAAGAAAACTCCGTTTGCAACGTATTTTTTAACCAAATAATTTTAAGATGATTAAACTCTAGTAGTATTATTGAATTTATGGAATTAGGCTTCATATAACTGAAATATTGCGTAAATATTAACAATACAATAGAAACACACAAAAAGTTCTGTAGCAGTATGTATGTATTTATGTCGAGGCCTAACACTACCCACTACCCACTAATACCACTAATAATTATAATAATCCATACTATGTTTACTATAACGATATATGTTAATCTTTACTATTTAAATTTTTTCGTCTTTCCTAGTTTTACAGTCACTACCCTATACTTTCTTTTTAACCGACTTCCAAAAAGGAGGAGGTTCTATGTCACTGTATGTTTTTTTTTTTTTTTTTTTTTATGTATGTTACCCGATTACTCCGTCAGTTGTGGATGGACTTCAATTGTAATACTACTATTTAAATGAATAAAGAATTAGGTATAGGCAATTTATGAAGAACCAGTTTATTTTACGCTTTTAAGTGTTTTTTTGGCAGAGAGTTTTCGTTGGATGTTTTTTGGAAGTCGTTTTTTTTTTTATAAAAAGTTTTTAATCATGTTTGCTCTCCATGACCTTCCGCTGTCTGTTCACTTAGATCTTTTAAACAAATCAACGGATTTCAATGCAGTTTTCAGTAATAGATAGAGGTATTCAAGAGGAAAGTTTAAATGTATAATATATGTATATTATAGCATAGTAAACCCGAGAACTTTAAAGACTTCCGTGCGTAGTAGGGCCGTGTAACTATTAAACTAAAATAGTAATTTATTATATTTTGTTGCATATACATTATCCTCCCTCACTCTTCACTTTTTTGTCTAATAGGTGGTACTAAATTGTTCCGTGATGTTAAACAGACATCCCTAGAACACTTGAGTTTATAAAGGTACACGTGATTCATATTACAAGGTCTCCGCTGCGGTTTTCCTGAAACTAGTATTATATACACATTTTATACATTTTAGAGGTAATCGTTTGACCTGTGTTTTTCAACCGACTTCAAAAAAGGAGGAGGTTCTCGATTCGACTGTTTTTATTTTTATTTTTTTTGTTTGTTACCTCATAACTTTGGACCGGATGAACCGATTTTGATGATTCTTTTTTATTTCAAAGCTGGTGCTTCCCGAATGGTCCCATTTAAATTTGGTCTAGTTCTGACATGTCATTCATGAGAAAACCATATAAGTCTTCAATTTGCATTATGTATGTACGCGACAAATTAACGAATAACTCAATATTCCCGTATGGTCTCATTTAAATTTGGTCCAGATTGAAGTCGGTTTTTTTTTGTTGTTAAAATTTGTGATTATTATAGGACAACTTCTTCGTTGAGATGTGAAGTGACATTTTGTTAAGTTTCCATTCCTCTTAATAAAATATCAATATAGAATCTGAACTGTTATACGTTTAGTCCTTTTTCTACGCGTCTTTCAAAAGCCTATGTGGCTACAGAGACCCACAAAAGCAGTCTATGATATATCTCGAAATTGTAAATAGGTATTTTTATAATTAACCGAACAAACTTTTCTATTGTTAAATTAGTTCAATGAATTAAATTAGACACATATTTACGAAACCACCATAGCTCAACTCTCATTTCATTCTGTTTCAGAAACTTTTATTTGGGTGTAGTGAATTTATTTATTTATTGAAAACCAACAGCGATACAATATTTTAACATAATAACATACGCAGAAAGTGTGGCCAATAACAGGTTTTCCTCGGTTAACTAATACTATGTATCCAGCATGCGAACGAGAACATGAAATATGACATATGTCTAAATACATTCAAATTACCTATCATAAACGTAATCATTTACACTGTCCACTCAAAACGTCAGTGATTTTAAATTTAAACAATTGTTTGGAACATGACAAGATATCTACCTCATGGAAAAAAACATTGTATGTACGCGAAATACGGGTAAATACACAGTTCTTTGCATAGTTAGTTGCATGACGGGGTACATGAAGCATGGGCGTATGTCGGGTGCGACGGGATGGGGTATTAAAAACTATTTGCTAAGTTACTAACTACTACTAATAAGTTAAAAACTAAATAATCAGTTATATTAAATTGACAAGGAGCGCAGTGATAAAAACAAAATAATAGTTGGATATCTGTAATAGGTTATGTAAAACTTATTACCAGAGATTTAGAAAACAGCCCAAATATACACTTCGTAGTTCGTAGCATTCGTTTATACTATCAGAGGTTGATAACCTCTGTTTGATGACGATATCGTCTTTTTATATAAAAGATAACCACACCTTGGTTTGCTTCGTGTTTAGCCGGCCTTAGAAAGAAATCAAGTGTCGCTCGAGTTAGGCAAACCTACCCCAATATTTTTCGTCGTAAGTCGACAGAGAAGATTATAAGAATTTGACTACGTAAAACAGTATTTTAGAAGCTTGTTTTTAACATCAGTTTTTAAAGATACTGTATATAGTCTACTTATTTAATTTTTTTCAAGATCTCTGCTATTTATAAAACTTGCAATGTTTCGATGCGTATTTCTTCCATTCAAAGCCAATTCTTTACGAACATTGCTCGTCCTTAAACATTCTAAAACCTATTTTGTACAACAGCTCTTCAATAAAACAATCACTATACAGTTATGCCCAATAACTAGTTACTGATCGAAGTTATTATATGTAATTACATTATAGTATACGGCATCAAAGGCCGATGAATTCAAGCTCCTTGCCGACGCCCAGTAAATACTCAACACGTGAACCTAAAAATGGCTGAACATATGGCGGGGTCAATAACCTCAATAGTATTGACAGCACTAGAAGTTGTGCAGGGGACAAAATACCAAACCACATTTAATTAATAATGGCCATTTTTGAAGTCAGAATTCTTCTTTAAATTCCATGACCGAAATAAATTGATCTTCCTCGGCCCCTCTGCCGCATTTATTACCAGATAGGTTTTGTGCATTACCCACGAGAGGTAGATGTCACGTTATGATGGCTTCTTGTAGTAAAGCGACGTACTTTGTTGCTAAGGGCCATGTTCACGCATAATCGGCCTTCAGCCGGTCGCAGTATTGCGTCATCGCAATGTGGTATCAGAATGTATAGAACGCCTTGTTTGTATTGAGGCAATGAGATCGCACAAAATAGTAATTAAAACCGCACTTTTGTGAGGGTTTCCAATTAAAAAATGTTTGAATATAATTATTATAGTGTTTAGTAAAAGACGAAACATGCAAGACGTGAATATAGAGATTTATTTTGTTTGAAACTATGTGTAAACATAGATAAGTGTGTGATAAGATCATTGAGACCTTATGTCTTGATTTCTTAAGGACTAAGAATGAGACAATAGAGGTCTATTGTGTATTTGGATATTTGTGGCTTTGTTTACATAGTCATTTTCTAATTTAATAGGTAAGTTATTTATTAAGTACGATCTTATAAAAAAAATGAATCAATACACAAAGTCGGTATTCTATCGACTCTATTGTTAATGCGGCAACCTGCGATGGGCATTGGCATCTCATAGACAGCGTCACAAGTATTAATAGCCCTTGTTGCTGTCATTTCGTAACGAGAGAATTCGTATTGTTGTGTTTAGAGTTTAGACGCTAACTAAGATCTATCTCTTTATAAGGTCTTTAAGCAGAATTCTGTTATTGGCTTTAGATGATACATTCGGGACATGACT
Organism: Diaphora mendica; assembly: GCA_949125395.1. Taxonomy (NCBI): domain Eukaryota; kingdom Metazoa; phylum Arthropoda; class Insecta; order Lepidoptera; family Erebidae; genus Diaphora; species Diaphora mendica. Next base: position 4,287,665 of record OX421317.1, read on the forward strand.
TAGTAGTAGATTTACTATTTCCTATTTATTTACGAGGCCCTTACTGACCGCAAATCGTGTAATATAAAGTTCCTCATTTGCACACAGGTTTCTCGTCTCTTATCTGAGCATAAATCTAATTTACAATTCTTCCGCCTCAACTTTAGTTTACGAAAACAAAAGTAACTTTGACTCAATATTTTCGTAACTTTGCATAAATGTTGTTGTACAAGGGTCGGGTAGGGAGATCGGATTCAGGCAAATATTTTGCTCTTAATTATCTATTATCTTTCTACTTTAAAATTGAATGGTAGAAGCAGTGTTCATGACAGTGGCTGAGTACCTGTTATTTAGTCTAACGTGAACAAACAAGCACACACAGTTTGTCTGATAGTAAAATGTTATAGGTGCCTTCAGAAGCATTTCGAGGGTTGCTCTCTTGTGTTGAACGAATTTTCTAAAAATAGTGCATTAATAAGTTCTTCCATTTTATTTATTTCACAGAATGAATGCTACCTTTCGAATATTCCAGTTTTCAGTATTCTTATGCGATATTACCTGTAATGCAAGAGTAAGTTCTTTTATTATACTTGTATTCCTTTATTATCTACGCAACTTGCAACAACTACAACGCAATTATCTTGAAATGGATTCGTTATAAGGCAGTTCGTAAAATGGTGTCAAAAAGGTTATCATAGATTTTGTATACATGGTGAAAGGGATAAATCTAGAAAATCTTTTATTTAAAATAAGTACGGTGAGTGTGCTTTTGTTGCAAGGAAAGTGACTTTATGATATTTTTTTAATTATTCGTAACTATGAATACAAATTGATGAAGTCGAGATAAACATGACAAGAAAGACATTGTTGAGAGACAGCGTAATTGTGATATAAGGAATTCAGATAATTTATCTTGGGATTAACTATAGCGATATTAATTATTTCTTTTACAGCTTCCTCATTAGTAGTTAATGCGTTGAAATCTGTCCAGTACGACGGCAACTAATGTAAGAAATTTTATTTTACCTACGGAATTGTTATATAATTATTTGGTTATACAGTTAAACTCAATGATATTATATTGAGCCCTTATAAAATTTGTGAAATAGTTACGCGGAGCTAAATCAATATTAAAGTATAATTGCTTAAAAGCAATCAATTTTGCAATTAGATGAAGAAATAAATTTGCATGTTATTGAAAATTCACAATGAGAACCACGTCATAGATTCAAGAGGTAAATCATTTATTTAATTCAAACTGATACAACAAAAGCTAGGCAGCTGGCTACGATCTTGACATTCGCCTCGAAAGCTCGACATTAAAGGCGCATTATCTAACTGGGTACTGCATAAAGGCGACCTACAATTTGTCCTCAAACTTTCGAAACTTCACCAGCGCTAATGAGTTAAATTCTAAGCGTCGAACTAGGACAAAGGGTTTGCAAAACTACCTTTGCATATTTTTAGATAAAGCTTCATTCGTCAGTTACGAACCGGGTATAATTTAAAACCTTCATAAAGCTCAGTACCCACACTCAAAATTGTTGGAGAGGCTTTCAATTTGCTTCATAATTGGCACCGTTCGGATAGGCAGATGATGTTTAAGTGCTTTTAATGTTTGGCTCTCGTAATATTATGTTGGGGATATCTGGCCGGTCCCGGCGGAGGCGCGCTCGCCGGATTAGGCCGCCGGTGGGGTTGCACAGCTCCCGGCTCACCTTGGAGAGTAATTATAATGATCGGCGCCGGAACCCTAGTCTGGGACGGGAGTCTTCCTGGAGAGGCGTGCCGGGCGAGCGGGTGGCGCAGCCGAGGTACGCCCACGCGACGCGTCCCGTCCCCCGCGCCTCGCTACCGCACCCGTGCTCGTGCCATACCTCCCCGCCGGCGCCCCCTCACCCCCACGCACCGTAATAACCCAATTTGTAAGAACCCCCCATTTTCAAGGACGGCCGTCGGTCTTTATGGCGGCGGCGACGGCGGCGTTGATTCCCGACCTTGTTTATATCAGTTTCTTTTTGTTTAGGAACTGGCTGAACTTATTTTCGTTCGTCTGTACCGGGCCGGGTCTTACTTGTTATTGTAGTGTCCGGTAGTGATTTTATATGTCTAGCACAAAGAGACTACGCCATCTTTTTTACCTGTCCACGATAGTTCTAAACCAATTATGTAGGTCCTTTGAAAAAACATAGAAATTTCTATTCCTTTAGTCATGACACGAGAAGTAATTAATTGGTTGTATTTTGTTTGAGTGTCGACCAGTAGCCCGTGAATTTGTTCGTTACGCTGGATAGATACATAATTTTTGGGGATGGGTTTTAATGGGAAGGCTTCTGAATTTGACCTACTTTTAACGATATCTAAACGGTTTGAACGTCCGTCCAGCCATTTTTGGCAACGTTCAATTTGACTCCGACATTGTGTTAGATGTAAAAAACGCGTTATATGCAGACGTGTATAAGGCGGGGGTTGCCTCATTTGTTAAAGCCGTTCAAAAGTTCAAGGTCGTCCAAGGCACCCTTATCAAAACCCGTCCTTTTGGTCCGTCTAGACGGCTTCACACCTTCAACCCTTTAGGGGACCAGTTCAATTAGAAATTGTGTTTAGCTTTTTTCTCAGATCCTGAACTGTACAAATTATTTTTCTCTGTATAAAAGTCATTGACTTCTCAAAGTTCCTAGAACGTACTCGTGTTTGATATTTTTTGCAAACAGTTTATTAATGTTTTATTAAAAGGCGGTAATTTGTTTGAACTAAACATCGACGTTAATTAAAGTGCCCTTCTACTATTTGATTGAAGTTTATGAGTCCTTATTAATTTCGCAAATATAATTTTATGTTACCTTATTTTTTTAATTAAAATGTTCAATAATCTTCACAACATTATAGTTATAAACGTATTTGTAATTAATATATATTTGACTAGTTGTGCCCGAGGCCCCGCCCGCGTGTATATCGGTTATCGCGGCAAATAGTAGCCTTTGTGTTATTCTGATGTATAAGCTACACTGTAAAGTTCAATCCAAATCCGTTCGGTAGTTTTTGCGTGAAAGAGTAACAAACATCCATCCGTCCATCCATACTTACAAACTTTCGCGTTTATAATATTACAACTAGTTACTACTAGTACCTGCAGAGGTTTGAGGAACAATATTAAAGATAGTCCGTATGGTGATGGATCAAGAATACAAAGAGTCCCCATCATCCCATGGGTGTCGTAAGAGGCGACTAAGGGAGCAAACTAAGCAGGACAATCATCACATCACTGCAAAAAGAAGAAAATCTTGAAATAAACCCTATGCCAACCTGTTTGGCCAGCGTGGCATAGTAGTCCTTAACCTTCTTTCGAAGGAGAAGCCTATATCCAGCAGTGGACTAGTGGCTGTTGGTGATGATGATGATGATTAAAGATAGCAATCTTGCAGCAGCACTTTCCAGTTCTCTGCAGTACAGCAGCACACAATTCGTGAATCCAACAGGTTTTTAACTCGTCAGTCAGCGATGAACCCCTTGTCAGCTGTTTTGGTTTTTGAAGTGTGGTAGAACGGGTCGCATGTCTCTCCAACACAAATGGAAGATCCTCCGACCAGGCGAGGTGATCATGCCTGGCGGGCCACTGCCCAACGGTTAATGTTGGGATGTCGTAAATATGTTAATCGGTACGAGAACTTCTATTGCGTGATTCAGGATTGGTAGTTTCTTCGTTTCCTTCGTTACTCCGTAGTTCGACGTATCTTTGGTAGATGGCGCTGTAGTGTGTTATGTTGTTGTGCCGTATGTGGGGGTCGCCACAAATGTTTTGTAAAAATGACCACGACTAGCTTTTCGTCGACGAGGCACATGTATCGAATCCTATCCTCGGGGAGTTAATATTTTATTCAAGGACTCCTTTTTCTCGAAAACAAAATCAATAACCTGAAACAATAGTGTTTTAAGTGTCGATTTTAAAGAAAGATTTCATGGTATTAGAATAAAAAAAAAATATAGCAACACTTTTTTGAAACTACATCTTATGACATTTTGCACGCATAATGAACACACATTTCAAGGTATCTTACGTGCATTCACAAGTGGGTAATCTTTGTATTTTTAGATCTGTAATATGATTATTTTATTATAGGGGCAGATATGCTTTGTGATTAAATCATGTACAACTTTTGGTACGTTAATTTCCTTTGGTTGATGGAAGGAAATCTTTGACCTAAGTAATAAAAGCTGTTGAACGGTTAATTTATAAACCCTGAGGCTCAAATTACGGCAATTTTAGGTTTTATATATGAAAAGAAAATGCTACATTGGACTAGAGTTAATCATTATTTATAATTTGGAACACAACAATGTTTGAGCTGAAGTGAAATAAGTTATGTATTATTAATTTTTATTTTTGACATTTAACACACAAAGCTATCCAGTCCCAAACTAAGCAGAGCTTGTATTATAGGTACTAGACAACTGATAATACTGATTAATACATAAACACTTTTTTTTGTAAATACATACACATATTATACATAGTGAACACCCAAACTCCGAAACAAATATTTGAAAATTATACAAACATTTGGTCCGACACAGGCATCGAACCCGATACCTCAAGCACAGCAATCTATTGGCACCTCATAAATTAAAATCTGTTCAGTAGCTTAGGCGCTACAAACATACATATACTGCCAAAACTTAATTTTGGTTTCACTATATACTAAGAGTAACAACGAAGTCGTGTAGAAAAGACCAGGTATAGATAACTTTATACTAACTACTACTACTACTAACTTTTCTCCTGATTGATATTAATTAAAATTTTCTTTAAGGATTCATCAAATAAAGTGTTTTCGTTTGTCACAGTAACGATAAACCAAGTCACCTTTGCATTAATAAAGAAATTTGCCATTTTCCTAATAAAAGGATTTTTGACATTTGAACCACTAACATTAAAGTTCGAAAAAAAGACTTTTCTTTAAAATTTTATTAGGTAACTTAAACAATTAATAATCCGTGTTTCTACCGCGAACACTAACACAAGAACATCGGTTTGGCATACTCAAAATGAGTTCATCCAAATCACGCTGTGGAATGGCCGCCCATGTTCGTTGCAACAACAAAAAAAGGTCTTCTTGCGACTGGATACCCTCCATATGCGGCAGAGCTCTTCTCTGTAGCATATCCCATGCATGCTCAATCGGGTTCAAGTCTGGCGACTGAGCAGGCCAGGGCCAAAGCCACATCTCAATCTCAAGAAATCCGCATAAAAATGCTTGATCCCTAGACACTTTTGATGTGTGTATGTTCCGAAAATTGATTACAGGTTTTCGAATATTTCGTAATAGGCAGTTCGAGTTACAGGTATGCAACTTAGTTCTATTTGGCAGAATATCACCAATTTTTTGTTTTTTTTTATGTTTGGCCCTGCCAAAATGACTCTGCTCTGGCTGATGTAACGCATAAGCAGAATCCAAGAGTGGTGGTCACCATACTGTGAATGCAGACAATGCAACATGGTGACCCACACCATGGCGAGCTAGTGATGCTTCTGCATCATTGGGCCTCCGGTCTACTACAGCACGATCGCTGTCATTTTACGTTGATTTTCTGAGCGAGGGTAGTACCGCCCCGGTCGAGCCGGCCTGTTCGTGCTGAAATCAGCGTGGCTCTACTACCTTGCAGCAGTAGAAGCAGTAATCCTTTCATACTATTACGAACGCGTATTTCTTACTTTTTCTTTCAATGTAATAAAGCATTATGTGTCTGTCAATTAAAAATTCTGTGCTCCTTTTCGGGATGATAGATGTGATATAACTATTGCAGAGCTGCATTACGTTACATTGACTAACAGCCCTACGCAGTCCCGTTCACCAAGGTCTCGCACTTTGCCTGAATTCTACTATCAACTTACAGTTAAGGGCGGGAGCAGATGTAACGCTCAAAGCAAAATATGTTTTCACGAAGAGCGATACGATTCATAATCGGTTGTATATTAGCATATTAAACTTTATACTATGTAAACTACCGATAATATTTCGGCACGTATATCACACATTGCTAATTGAACCCAAACTAAGCCGAGATGGAGATGTGCTATGTTTTCTAATTACCTATATGATATAAGTTAATTCTTTTCAAATACATATATAAAACAAGAATATATATATATATATATATATAAAAAAAACAAGCATAATCGAACCCTGGGTGGGGCATTCAATGCAACAATGCTTTAACATTCTCAATATCAGAATAGCTACTATTATTGTCTAACATCGAATGTGAATTAAGATTAAGCCACGTATTTTACAACAAATTACCTTTATCTGTAAATGTTGTATTGAAAGACCGTTTAGCACACTATAGTTCAGAAAGTTTCAAAGAACTATTTTGAAGTGAAAACTTCTTTAGGCACGTTCAGCACTTTTTGGGTAAAAAAATCATGGAACTCGCGTCATCGTCACCGAACGCTTTCCATGAGCTGTATTTTTACTTCTTTTATCGCGCATTTTATTTAAAGAGCAAATAAGTTCATTTTAGGTGAGCTTAAACAACTGTTTGCTTATAGTTTTGAGTGTTCACTTCTTTCAGCACTCCTCATGACTGCTTTGTGATTTTTTATTTCCAATCCGGGATTATTATACGATTGTATATTTATTAGTAACTTTTACCCAAATATAGGTTCTACTATGTAGATACGTGTTGCATTATTAGTGCCATAATAAAACGGGTATTGCCAAAAAAAATCTTAGTCTTTTAATTATTTTTAGGATGGTTGCGAAGTTTTTGGTTGCCAAATTAGTAGCAATAATCGTTTATATTTTAAGAGGACATTAGTATGGATTATTTCCAGAAGTAAGAACCGAAGCAAAGTAAAACTTACGCTGTTGCGCTGTAAGCTGCACCCTTTTCGATGCTGTCGAGATTTTACATTCTAGGTTACATTAAAAGCCACTCGTAAGTCAAGTTTTAGACTTGACTTACGAGTCAGACTTTCATCCCCTGATTTACTCCCTTAGGGGTGGAGTTTAGTAAAATACGTTCTTAGCGGATGTCTACACCCTATAAGGAACCTACCTGGCAAATTTCAAGTTTGTAGATGTTATAGTTTCTGAAATTTCGTGATTAATAAGTGAGTGGTATTTCGCTTTTATATATATAGATATATGTAGTGGGAGAGCCACGCTTTAGTGGGAGAGCCACGTTTCGGCATGAATGGGCCGGCTCGACCGGAGTGATACCACGGCCTCACAGAAAACCAGTGTGAAATAGTGTTTGCGCTGTGTTTCACCGTGTGAGTGAGGATACATACCCCAACCCCCATCCCCTATCTCCCCCCCTTCACCCAAAGGCCGGCAACGCACTTGTGACGCTTCTGGTGTTGCAGGTGTCCATGGGCGACGGTAATCGCTTACCATTAGGCGATACGTGTGCTCGTTTGCCCGCCTATTCAATAAAAAAAAGAAACTCAATAAAAAGTAATAACTTTTTTAGGCATACATAATTAGTATAATAAGTCAATATTTGTATATTTCGAGAGTCTTCATTAATTTTAATAGCCCTAAGTATTAATTTTCTTGTGAGGATGAATTTTAATAACATGTATACAACATTTTTGAATAATTAGCCCTCGTGAGCAATCCTACTTTCTAAATATTCTAACATGTTCATATACACTTGAGTGAATACTACTTGTCCTTCGACTAACAAATCCTATACCTCTACAGTGTTGATCACAACATGATTAGCGGGGTAACGATCCTTTTTCACCAGCGGTAATCCGGTATAATGTTACTAAAAGACTCGGCATTATTAGCTACGTTACACCAATCATATCATCATTTGTAACACTTTCACATTCCCGATTCTCAAGAAATAATATGACTCTGTTTAGTAAAAATTTGTTAGTAGCTTTAGAAATGGACAGAAACAAGCAAGTAGAAAAATGCTGTACCAGCATTTTCACTTGCACGTTTGTGTTTGTCTTCGTGGGTGACTAAGCCTTTATTTTTTTTGATTATGTTTCAATATACGTGCACAGATCTGGTTCTCTTGTTCTATATATATATATATATATATATATATATATCAACTAGCTGACGCGGCATACTTCGTACCGCCATATTTATATATCTGTCTCAACTTCCTACAGGCAGTGTACAGTCTCGGACAAAAAAATTGACTTTTCCCGTTATCTTTTATTTTTCTTGTACACAAACCTTGTCGTAACAAAAACGAACACATAAAAAATAATAATTGGTGCAGCCGATCGGAAGTTATACATACATTTCGGAGATTCATTTTAGAATAGATTACCAGTACGTAATTTGAAGGTTGTTTTCAAGAGCCCACATTATATTTCACATTTTTTTCCTCGGTGCCATATTAAATTAAGCACAGACATCTAGGTCACACGAAAAATATCTTCAAAATGACTTGGTACGTCAGTTTAATAAATCATGTCGTCTTGAGTCATCGCTTTAATATCTAGAGTTTGAGCTAAAAAAATTAAAGTCCGATTTTCAAAGGTCAAAGGTATTCTGTCGCTTTGTGTTAAGTTCTGTGATTGTAACTAGAGCATTTTGTCAAATACAGTACTATCAGACTTGAGGCTACTGGGAATAGGGGTGAGGTGTGTGACGTAGGATGGGGGAAGGAGGTACGTCGCGCCAGTTTCATCCCCGGCCCCCGAGCGGCGCATAGGCTGAAATGTGCCGCCGATAAAGCAAGCCGCCAAAAACATGAACTTGTTTTTTTTTCGTTTTTCGAGGAGTAAGTTTGAGGGTAGTCGTGGTATGTTATCTATATACATATGTATATTGTGAACCTAATTTTTTATGTTTTTGGAAGCTACACGGGTCACTAATCGATATCGTTTTATAGCACACGTATGTGTTTAAATATAAAGTTTCAGGTTCAGTAAAGTTTTACGTTTACTTTTAAATTGTGTGATATTTTAGAAAAGTGAATCAGTACTTAATATATGGTATAACTAGCTTTTACACGCGGCTTCGGTCACGCAGACTTTCATCCCCTGATTTACTGCCTTAGGGGTGGAATTTCAAAAATTCCTATCTTAGTGCTCACTTACGTTATATAAAGAACCTACATGCAAAATTTCAGGATTCTAGCTTCAGCGGTTTGGGCTGTGCGTTGATCTCAGGGTATGTCAGTCAGTCAGTCACCTTCCTCTTTTATATATATAGATTAATAGTAAATCAACTTTTAATGCGCTTTTAGACTTGATTTCACCAGCTTGCAGAAAGAAAGAACAAAAATAGTCATAGGTTCATTTTCACTTTCATTTTAGAAAATCCTTGTTTTAGGTTATTAGTTTAGCAACTTGTATCAGTCAAGAACCTACCTGTTTTCAGTTTAGTTATTAGTGTTACCTTCTGCAGTAACTAAGTCTGAGTGCTCTTTGAGTTCCATCTATTATATACTAGTGGTTGCCCGCGGCTCCGCCTGCGTATATGTTGGTTATCGCGGTAAATAGTAGCATATGTTTTATTCTGATGTATAAGCTATATTACTGTAAAGTTTCATCCCAATCCGTTCTTGCTTGTAGTAGTTTTTGCTTGAAGGAGTAACAAACATCCACCCATCCATCCATGCTTACAAACTTTCGCGTTTATAATATTAGTACAGATATTAGTATAGATAATTCTAGGGTCACCTTTTTGCTCACGATGAACTCCGAAACTATCTAACCACTTTTCTATTTTTTTTAAAATGTGTGTTTTGCTGGTGTGTTAAGATGAGATAGCTAACATCATGCTTAAGCCAATAGAAGCCGAGCATGATTGAATAGAGAGCCAGACGAAGTTTGGTGGGTCAACTAGTTATTATATAGTTTACTAGCTAATGCGGCAAACGTTGTTTTGCCATAAAAATAAAAAATAAATTATGAAAAATAGCGGTATGAAAAATAGATGTTGGTCGATTCTCGCACCTACCCGATATGCACACCAAATTTCATAAAAATCGGTCCAGCCGTTTCGGAGGAGTATGGTAACTAACATTGTGACACGAGAATTTTATATATAAGATATTAGGTACATATTTTCAAGTGACCAATGCTATTTTTTTTCCAGATAAAAATTACACGACTCAAACAGTACCTACTTGAATTTCAATAATAATTTAGTTTAATTCTTAAACGTAAGTGCGTATCGTAAGAAAATCAACAAAGATGAGCTGTTAAATTGCTTGTAATATAATTTAAATTCACGTAGAAAACTAACGTATATACGAGTATGTCATTCTAAACTTCATAAAGACAAAACCCCGCCTGTCCTCCCACGATGTCCTAGTTTCATTGTTACTATTCCACTAGTAGTAGATATTCCAAATTCTTTCTTAACGCTGACTTCCCTATATACCTTAATCTCTAGGTTTACTTACCAGCAGAAACGTAACACAATGCTAGTAGTAAAATATAAACCTCGAGAGAGCTAGACTCCGACCCAAGTAAGACGATTCGACCAGAGTGAGGCGGTGTGATATCACGGCCGGAAAACTCGTGATAGATCGGGTGACTGATGTTACCGAACACCCCTCCCTAGTTCATCAAAGGAGGAATGGCCTGAAAACACTAGTACAATGTCATCCTACTGACTGTAGTGTTAATTAAAGAGTAGTTTTTTTAAAATTATCAAGGCATTGAAATGCAAGAATTATACGGTTCCTCTATGTCAGTTCCTAACAAATCATCCTTGTTATGTTAAGCTAGGTGATTCTCGAAACATAATTTCCCTTTAGTGTGTATTAAAGAACACTACTAAATATGTTCTTGCCGACTTATATTTAAGTCTATCTAGGAAAAATCGAGTGAAGTGTTTACGCTGAAAAAGAAAATGCTAAAGATTTATTGGCAACAAAAATAGGCCTTATAAAAGAAAATTCAAAGGTCTACGCATCGTATGCAGGGTGGAATAACTTATAGAGGCATAAGCGTTGAAAATTGAGGCCGTGTAGTCTGATATTGGGGAAAACTGACTCGAGACACGCACTGAAATTCACGCTAGTCCAGTTTTGTTACCCATTATGATGAGCTTACGAGGCTGCTATCGAAAACTACATCTATACTATCGAGATTCATTTCTCACTACACATTACAGTACTTACCTGATAGCCTTACACATGCGGCATTGAATAGCTAAAATTTTATACAACCATTTTCAGTCGCCGTTATAGTGTACGTGCACAATAATCTGGTATTCGACGCAATTCCATTACGAGCGATAATACATTCTACGATGAAGAAGTAAGGGTGAGAATCGCTCGAATTTAATATTCAAAGATTGTTATAGGGCTTCCGAGGAGCCATTGGAGGTTTCACCTCCTAGAAATAGGTGCTACGGTTTTGTACACGCAATCTCAACTAAAATTGTACCGTGAATTTAGTGACTTTAGACCTTTCGAAGTGAGACACGCAATGGCTTATCTAAACTGTAAACTATTTGCAGTTCCTAGCAACCACCATCAGCACCACAGCAGTAAAACAGTAACGTTTCGAGAAACAAGTATTAAAGTGTTCTTTCTGACGGCCTTTTTGGTCTAACGGTTAGCGTATGCGACTGCCGATCAAAAGGTCTCGAGTTCGATTCCTGGGTCGGGCCATAAATGTTGTTAGGTTTTTCTTACAAAATTTTGTTAATAACAGTCAGAAGTTGGTTAGTTAAGTTTGGTGGTGTTTCACGCCCGTGCCTTGAGAGCACTTTAAGCCGTCGGGTCCGGTTGTAATGAACATATACGGCAATCATTATTGGGAAGTCAGTGAATGAAATATACTGATAACTAGTTCAACTTTCCAATTCAGTTTGCCCTCAGTGTTGCGGAGGTCCGTACCAGTCGATTCGGTGAAAAATTGATATTCAGGTAAAACTGGTTCAACTAGGCCGTCCTCAAATAATCATGGGGATAATAAAGGCTGATGTTGAGGTGATGATCGGGTGATAGGCATCTGGTTATTTCTTCCCGCCACTGCTATCCCTGACCTACCAACTGGGTAATAAAAAAAACAATGTAATATAATGTAATATCATAAAAAGTGTGTAGTACTTTGTCCATAGGTACTTTATTTAATTAATTTAAAAAAAAAAGTTTGTCGATAATACATATTTGATAAGATAGACGAACCACCTTTTTCATGATCTTATTTTTCAATATATATTTTTACTTATATATCTAATAATATATATCTCACTATCATTTTCAATTGCCATTACATTTTTTTAACGGTGAAAGTAAAATAAGGAAAATATAAATGTTTTACTTACTTTTTGATACCGTCTTTAGCTCTGGCCGGGCTTTTCCTAGACGCTTGAATTAGTATCCAGATTGCGTTTCTTAGAAACAGTAACAGCGCATAATACGCACATATTTAAAAAAATATAGGTAAAATTTAGTCTAAGACACACAGCATTAGCTTCCGCACGCATTTCATAAAATTCTATTTTTTTATGGAAACATCAAATATTTCGTCTACATTCAATTCAAAAATAAATGTAAAATGTATTGATTTGATTTTACCACTAATATACGACAACCCCTAAAACCCACATAATCGATAAAAACAAGACATGTTAAATGCAATACTAATCATGCTCAAGCAATGAGCAAAACATAAACTACATAACACGAAATCATTGCAGAAAACACTGCTGTGCAATTACACAGCCAGAAAAACAAATATGGCGACCTTGAAAAAGTAAAAACATATTCATACGCAAACAGAAAGCGCGGCGTTTAGAACGTCACCGCCGTCAAAAACACGAGAATTGATAGCGACTTGCAAGTAGTCAAGGCTATTGCCCTCCCCACACCATTGCAAGGCTGCCCAGGGGCGCACTCGACGCCGGGTCTCGGTAGTCATGGCGATCGCTCGAGCGGGCTCGTTGCGATAGTGACATCCTTCTTCCCCCTACCTAGCTGCCGCCCGAGTCGCTTATTACAGGCTCTTTTCAATTCGCCTTCAATGGCGGCAAAATCTTTACCTGAAGGCCGTTCGAATCATGTCAGGTGAATACAGCCCTGGGACCGGAGCTCTGATTCTGTGGTATTTTTAGGGCAGCTTTGATGTGTTTTGAACTATCATTTAGTACTTAATATACAAATTTATCGATGTTTCAAATACTTTGCTGCTACTATATCTTAGCTCAATATTATAAAGTTGAATGTATTTTTTTTTATAAATATTACTCATATAATTAATATTGACGGGACACACTACCTTCATAATCTCAATCCTCAGTCAATAAATAAATTCTGAAAAAATTAATTGGTAGCAATCAATATGAGTTACATTTTTATCACATTTTATAAAAAAAACAAAATACTTAGCAAATATTAGTAGATGTGGTAGAAGGTAGTAGAGCCACGCTGATTTCAGCACGAACGGGCCGGCTCGACCGGGGCGGTACTACCCTCGCACAGAAAATCAACGTAAAATGACAGCGTGCTGTCGTGTTTCTTGGTGAGTGTGAGATCGGAGGCCCAATTAGTCTAGTCAACAAGTTCCAAACATTTTGGCGGGCCAACCATAAAAAAAAAGATGTTAGGTCAGTGATCTTGAACATAAAAGTAATTAAAAGTACTGCATTGTGGAAGCACACACATACACCTACACCTTCATCATCATCTTCCTAGCCTTTATTATTCCCAAGATTAGGGATCGGCTGCTAGTTCAACCGATTTTACCTGAACATCAGTTTTTACACGGAGCGACTAGCATCGGACCTCCGCAACCCTGAGGGTGAACTGAATTCGAAGGTTGAACTAGTTGTCAGTATATTTAAGGGCATTGACTTCTCAATAACGATTACGACATAGATGTTCATGACAACCAGGACCGACGGCTTAACGTGCTCTCTGAGGCACCGGCGGAAATACCACCATCTTCCATACTCCGGGCTGCTATTAAGAATTTCTTGTAAGAAAAACCCAACAGCAGTCCGACCAGGGAATCGAACTCGAGACCTCTTGAATGCAGTCGTTTACGCTGACCACTAGACAACGAGGCAGTCAACATACACATAAACCTTGAAAAAAAATATAAGGATTTGACTCAAAGATTTTGCAGCTTAATTTGATTTGGTCATATGCAATTTTATCAAACAAAACCTTCATATATTTTTTCAATAGTGACAAATACCTTTCATTGCGAATACAATTCTGACTTTACTGTTTAGCAAATGTGTTTGTAATGTTAGTCACTAGTTCTGATATGATCAAATTTCATTCTAGTATCTTAGTGCATGTTAGTTTCTTCGGTTAGAGCTAATAAGGAGTTAAATCTGATATGATTTTCTGATTAGAACTATATCGATAGTTATTATCAGACAATCATATCAGATTTAACTCCTTGACACTAGTCTATCAATGTGGTATTACTAAATTTAAGTTAAGTGTAAGTATGTGTATCTTCATGTGCGGTATAATTAATCTTATAAGAAATCTCATCTAATCGTTATCTTATTTTGTATTATTTAGATATCACGATGAAAAAAATATAGAATAACGATAACTACTGTCTATCGTTACGTACAAAAACTTTTAGATGAGGTTTATTTAATTTGCTTTAATGAATTGCATCCATGCGGTCATATCCCATACACATGGTACAAAGTTGAGAAGCGTAGTCTTGATCCAAGGTGACAAGGGTCGAATGGAGTGGAGAGATGGAGAATGAAGAGACTTTTAATAGCTTCCAGGAAATTATTAGGGAGGGAAATATTTATTAATCTGTGCTTTTGAGTTTAACGAACTGTTTTGTATCTAAGAGATGTGATAGAGCTGGAATGATTCATCATTATCGTCATCAATAATAGCAAGGAGGTTTAATGTGAAAAACTTAATCGATACTATCTACTACAATGCCCATCCTCAACCGAAAGCTAGCTTTAATTGAGTATTCTATGTGTCAGTTTCATGAATTTTTAACACGCTCTTATTAGCTTCACCTGTTCGTCTGTATTTGTATGTCTATGTGTAAGTTATATGTTCGTAAAGTCCACCCTGATACAGAAATATTACTAGAATGGGAGTTATAGATTGTAATTTTTGCCCATGGTTTTTCTTATTTTAATTAGATTTTCATTAATTCAGGTCTTTCGAAATCACTGTATTTGTGGGGTATGGCAAAGCCAATGCAAAATTTTATGATGATGGATTACGCAGTTCAGGCGTGAAAGCGCAACTAACTAAGAAACTCACTTTGGAGTAAGGGCGAGCTCTTGCACTATGCTTTTTACTGTATATAATAGCTTTCTATGTTCTTAAATTACTCTAATTTATCTAGCATACATGCCTCTGGCTTAACAAGCTATTCTTTAGGTTATTTATCCTCGAGTACGGATCATTAAATGATTCCAATACGTGCGGACATTTTTTTTGTAACCTCCTCCTCAGTTTTTAACTGACTTCAAAAAAGGAGGACGTTCTCAATTCGACCGTATATATGTTTTTTTTTATGTGTGTTCGCGGATAACTTCGTCGTTTATGAACCGATTTTATGATTCTTTTTTTAACGGAAATGAGATATCCCAACGGTGGTACCGTGATAAGGACACTAAGATCTAATGACGGCATCCTATAGAAATCGAGTCGAATCTTGAAGTCGGTTTTTATTTTGTTAAAATTTTTCTCTTCCAATTTTTGTCTAATGCTGAAACTACTTTATTCAATTTTGAGGAAAATATATCGTAAAAGTTCTAAACATGAATTGAGTTATATGTAATATGCAAGTATACTATACTAAATCTGAATCCGTAATTGGTGTCAGACCGCTAGTTTATAAGTAAATGGATCGATTTCGAGTTAGATAGAACCGGAAGAGCTAACAAACAACTATCAAGGCCAATAGATAAACAACGACCAATAGGATCGCTACGCATGAGAATCCAGTTCATAAATTCTTAATCAATAAACAGACTGATTAGCCTTTGACCGCCGAAATTAGTAACATATCTAATCTAAAACCTTTAGATTAGAGATTAACATTAATTTCGTTTATTTAAGTACAAATTGATATTTTAGTTTCATATATCTGATGACATTACATACATAATGTATGACAGGATGATAGCCATGCCATGCATTATGATTAGAACAAAACGCGTTGTAGTTTTAAATTTGATTTATTATTAAAATATAGCTACTTTGTTTTTTAACCGACTTTAAAAAAGGAGGAGATTCTTAATTCGACTGTTTTTTTATGTTTGTTACCTCATAACTTTCGACTGGGTGAACCGATTTTGATGATTCTTTTTTTATTTGAAAGCTAGTCCTTACCATGTGGTCCGATTTTAATTTGATCCAGTTCTGACATGTCATCCATGAGAAAACCATATGAGTCTTCAATTTGCATTAAGTATGTGCGCGACAAATTAACAAATAACTCAATATCATGCCAACCGATTTCGATGTTTTTTTTTTATTTGAAAGCTGGTGCTTCCCATGTGGACCAAATTCAATTTGGTCGTTTTTGAAGTAGTTATTATTATTTTTTTGTTAAAATTTTGTATTATTTTTAAAGTAAACATGCAGTTGCAAAATGTGATTCAATGGAAATAGTAAATAGGACCCAATAGTTTAGTTTAACTACAAAATTGGATCCAAAACTGGTGACTAACTAAACTGGAAATCAAAGTACACAAAGCGATGGATACGAGTTTAATGACTCATGAATTGTATGAGCCGTATACAGCAGTAGATAAAGATTTTCTTTTTTAATTTCTATTTATTTGTAGTTAAGAAATGTTTCTTCTAACCTGACAATGTGGAATTTATAAGTCAATAAACTTGTACCAACAATAATCAGAGACCCTTATGATTTTAAAATCATAAGGATACTTGTAACGTTTTGAAAGTGGAAGTAGTATCTAAAAGAATCTATTTAATCGATCGATTTGCTTCAATAACGATCGAATGTTATTTTCATTTACTGTGAAGATTCATATTTTGTTCCATATTATCTTTAAGAATACTTTTACAAAGAATTTACATGGAAGCACGGTATGACGCAAACGCATAAATTATTTCGTTTATACGTGCATTACCGTGGCAATTTTATGAACTGTTTCTATTATATCGTAACTGTGGGAAGATAGCTTATATAATATGAATCGAAAATTTTACATATATTGTCTTACAGATTTATACGTAAAATACATCAAATAATATCTATTTGTACTTTTAAATTTATATGTGCATTATTTTAGGTCATTGGAGTCAGTTATTATTTGTTTTTATAGTTAGATATTTATTATTTTTGTCTGATATGAAAAAAAAAATGCATTTTTTAAGCTCTTTTTTCTTCGAAATTTTTTATGCTATTGTAGGTGCTCATTTCTAAACCATTATATAATTATTTAGGTTAATCTTACTTATTTTGTTTATAAGATTTTTTAAAGCTATCAATTCAGTAAAATCTGAACAATCCTCTATGAACCCATACTTGCATCTTTGTCAGTAATTTCTCGGACTAATTTTTTCTAGCGTTTTCATTAAACAGCTTGAAATAGAAGCACACTTTCGACATTATTCTATTTATGAATATTAGTTATCGTCACAGAAAGTTTCAATATAATCAATATGCTATTGACAGTTCTCGTAGTTATGATTGAAACCTTTTGATGTTAACTGAAAAAAGATCACTTAATTATTTACTAATTGCTGTGACTTAATAGCGGTGAAGTTGCTCCTATTTCTAATTGTTTTAGAAGCTTAGAAGAAGGGCAAATAAGCAGACAAGTCATCTGATGGTAAGTGATTACCACCACCCATGGATAATTGTTTTTTTTTTAACAAAATGGGTCTGCCAAAGTAATTTTACTGTGCCTGAATGAAAGTATGAGCAGAATTTAAGAGTAGTGGTCACAATACTCATTGCGAATGCAGACAATGTAACAATGCAGCACGGTGAAACACCTTATGACGGCCTAGTGATTCTGCATCATTGGACCTCTTCCACGTATAAATACACGTAAGTAATCACATGCAATTGAAAGTTTATTTCATAATCCTGTTCTAAAAGGAATCTGTATGCAGTTTGTCAATCTTGCAGTAACAGGTGAATGATCTCCGGTCATCAGACGAAGACTCAAGACGGAATTTTGAGGGCCGCTGCATCAAAGAGGTCAAGGATATGTACCTGCACTTAATGGGAGGGTCACCTGATACCCGGATGTTTCGACGACAGCTGTTCCGTGACCTCTCTAGTTTTAGTAAAGCACACTGGACACTGGTACGTGAGAAATGAATAAAACAAAAATAGTTCAAAGCAACAAGAGTTATCTCTTTTGAGATGTAAGAAGATTTATTCAAATAAAAAAAAAGTGTTTTTTTTGTAATTTCAAATTATATATGAAAAATTATACAAAATTTTAACAAAAAAATAATAATAACTACTTCAAGAACGATCAAATTGAAATGGGCCCATACAGGAAGGACCAGCTTTCAAATAAAAAAGAATCATCGAAATCGGTTGGCGTGATATTGAGTTATTCGTTAATTTGTCGCGCACATACTTAATGCAAATTGAAGGCTTATATGGTTTTCTCATGGATGACATGTCAGAACTGGACCAAATTGAAATGGGACCACATGGGAAGCACCAGCTTTTAAATAAAAAAGAATCATCTAAATCGGTTCACCCAGTCGAAAATTATAACGTAGCAAAAATAAAAAAAATAAAAATACAGTCGAATTGAGAACCTCCTCCTTTTTTGAAGTCGGTTAAAAAGTATTAATATACGGTAATCACATGAAAAATCAAATTTTAAATCTTTTGTCAGTCTGTCTGTTTGTTCTAGGTAATCTCTGGAACGACTGCACCGATTTTGATGGGACTTTCAGTTTGTTGTAAGGGAGATACAAGAAAAACTAGGAGTAACACCGCGTGACTCAGCTAGTGTTATATATTACTGGAGTGAAATTCAAATATCTAGATAGTTCCATACTGCCGTACGATTTTTCGTATCAAAAGAAAAAGATGCACCTATGTGTTAAAACTTTATGTAAGTCAAGTCACGCGCCTAACCCTTTGTTTGCCTCGAAAATATCACAGACAAGATGTGGGTATGCCCACGCAAATATTGGTAAGGAATCGAAAGATTTTCTTTAGCATAACATATATTTTTAGTGTCTTCTGGTATTCTAATTTTAGACGTATCTTTAAGATTAATTTTGCTTAAGTGTGGGTAGATTAACTGAAGTATAGTATAGTGTTCGTTCCTAATTTTTTTTCTCAAGATTATCGAGACTCCAATTTCTTATAAGATTTTTTTTGCGATAGCTTAAGTCGGAAATTTGACTGTCAGTGTTAATCTATACTCTATACATACAAATAAATAAAATTGAAGTGTCTGTTTGTAACATCAAAACAAAGATAACCGCTTTTTACTAAATGCATATGTATGTATTATGTATACATAGGAGAAATAGGTGTATTTAATTAACTGTTTTGTAAAAAAGATAATAGTTTACCAGCTTGTTGTATTTGATTTCATGCCACCTTATAAAATGATTCAACTTTTTAAATCATTTTATTGTTTTTTTTTTTTTTTAATTTTATGGAATAGACCGGCAAACGAGCAGACGTATCGCCTGATGGTAAGCGATTACCACCGCCCATGGACACCCGCAACACCAGAGGCGTCAGAAGTGCGTTACCGGCCTTTGGGGGATGGGAGATAGGGGGAGGGGTTGGGGTATGGGCCTCCGGTATCCTCACTCGCTCGGTGAAACACAGCGCAAGCACTATTTCACACCGGTTTTCTGTGAGGCCGTGGTATCACTCCGGTCGAGCCGGCCCATTCATGCCGAAGCGTGGCTCTCCCACGGTTAACCTCTGGAGAATTTCAGCTCAATAATGATAAAATAATTTACTGGAAGATTGCAGTAAGAAGTCAGACACTTGGGTAATTAAACTGCTGACAAAATATTAGGTCTTTACCTATGAAATTGCCGTTCTTCAGTACTGGTCATTTCAAATAAAAAAAAGTTTGTAATGGCTCTGTATTCTAAATTCAATTAATTTTGTTTTAAAACCATGACATTCTTTTTACAAACTCAGTCTTTTGTTTTCTGATTAGCGTTGTATTTTCATTACATTTGAACATTTTTCGTCATAATGGATACTTTAAAAATTCGTGTAATTATGGAATACGAGTTCCGTCGTGGCACCAACGCGACACAAACGGCACGTAACATCAAAAACGTTTACGGAGGGAACTGTACAAACGAACGCACAACCCGTTATTGGTTTTCCCGGTTCCGTTCTGGAAATTTTGACTTGAAAAATGAAGCTCGTGGTCGTCCGGAGACTTTGGTTAACAATAATGAATTAAAGGCGATTGTGGAAGCGACGAAACTCAATCTACAGCTGAGCTAGCAGCAGCTTTTAATGTAAGCATCAAAACAATATTGATCCATTTGCGACAAATTGGCAAGGTAAAAAAGCTTGATAGATGGGTGCCCCACGACCTTAATGATCGCCAGCGCAACGTACGCGTCGAGACTTGCCTTGCGCTGCCCAACAGGCAAATAAATGAAGGAATTTTGAAACGACGCGAATTTTCTTACGTGCGACGAAATATGGATTCTGTTCAACAATCGCAAGCGCTCAGCAAGTTGGTTAGACCCTGGTTCAGCACCAAAGCAATGCCCTAAACCAAAAATGACCCCTAAAAAAGTGATGGTCACTGTTTGGTGGTCTAGTGCGGGTGTGATTCACCACAGCTTTTTAAAAAACGGCATGAGCATTAATGCAGATGTGTACTGTGAAGAACTGAAGAGAATGATGGAGAAGCTTGCACATCTGCAACCAGCTTTGGTCAATCGGTCGTCCCCACTGCTCCTTCACGACAACGCGCGAACTCCATACTGCGCAACAGACAGTCTCCAAGCTGCAAGAGCTGGGTTTGGAAGCTCTCCCTCATCCGCCATACTCACCAGACCTTGCACCTACTGACTATTACTTTTTCTAAAATTTAGACAACTTTTTAGTGGGTAAAAAATTCAATTCCCGAGAGGCAGTACAAAATGCCTTTGAAGAGTTTGATGCCTCCCGTCCAGCTGATTTTTACAAGAAGGGCATCAAAAAAAATGCCAATGCGTTGGCAAAGATGCGTCGATTGCATGAGTTTTTTTTTTTGAGCATTACTTCAAATAACAGAAATAAAAAAGTTTTAAAAAATAAGTACTTTCACTTATTGCATACAAAACGGCAATTTCATAGGTAAAGACCTATTATATATAATTTGTGTCACTATTCACTTTTATTCAAAACTAGCTGAACCCCGCGGTGTTACCCGCGGTACGACAATGACCACCGCGGGGCAAAGATAGTCTAAAAAAGTAGATTAAGTTACTCCTTATATAATCAGCTACCTATCAGTGAAAGTCCTGTTAATATCGGTCCAGCCGTTCCAGAGATTAGCCGGAACAAACAGACAGACAGTCAAAAATTGTAAAAAATGATATTTTGGTATACGTACCATGTATGCATTTAGTAAAAAGCGGTTATTTAATATTACAAACAGAAACAGACACTCCAATTTTATTTATTTGTATAGAATCAGAATATTCAGAATCCATATTCCAAATTAATATTATACATTCGAAAGTAACTATCTGTTTGTTTAGCTTTCACGGCTGAATCGATGCACCGATTTTAAATGACAGGGATTTCGGAGCAGCTCGTCTCGATCCGTGCGAGCTTCGGGTGTTTGGTTTTATTTTCGTTATGGAATTTCTTGATTCGGTCGCCGCGCTCGAAGCCCGCGGTAAAAACTATGCAATAGCTTAGTGCTTAAAAAAAGGATAAATATGTACAATATGTACATGGTATAAATTAGCTTCTCTTCACCCAGTTTAATGCACGATTCTCGTCATAAAACACTTTCCAATCATGCTAAAGTTCAGATTAAATAGGAGACCAAGGGATGCGTTTATCACAAGCTAAGCTACTTTCAACCAGGGTAAATCACCGTAAACGAGAGGTAATGGCCTAACAGATGATCTAGCACTATATAGTAATAAGTCCGTTAATCTTTATGGCGCGAACTTTCATTTTCTCTTGTCTGAACTTAGGTTCACTTAATTGTCTCTATTTTATGCTTCTGATATTTTAACTGTGTATCAATTTTTTTATTTATGCAGAAAAAAAGTATCAATTACATGAAATTGGGTAACATACAAGAAAATATGGACAGGCTAAGCATAGATTTAATATTTTAGCGCCTCCAATAAAATTTGAATAGTACTAATAAAACTCCGCCAAAAGTATTAAAAATCAATTTCGCATCCACATATTTAACTGATAACGTCAAATAGCTACTAAACTTAACAAAACAAGATCGGTTGACAAATATATAGGAAAACCCGGATTGACGTTTTCTATTTGTATGTGTGTGTATACACTATATACTCAATTATATATCAAATGCTTCCTCCAGCACAATACTTATCCGAACCAAATAATTAAGGGCAAACATACCGAGAATAACATTAGACGGCATGAATGTTCTTATGTACCACCATATATTTGTTTATCATTTACCATAGCATACGTTACACATTGTAATTGCAGTTGTAGGTTACGTGATCTACGCACAAAACAACGATAACATCTATATGATATGGTGCGTTTTAAATTACAACTAAAAAATTAACTTAATAATAGTCTTCCTACAAAATATATTAAAATCCAATTTTATTTGATTGCCATTTATTCGTGTTTGGAAGTACGTAATGGCTAAACTTGATACACAAATGAAAATTGTCGTTAAATATATACTTGTTGTGGCTGCGATTTTCGATAGGTCGTAAAGTAATACTTTATTGTTACTTTAATTTAAAGGTTTCGATATTGTTTATTTTTAACCGACTTCAAAAAAGGAGAAGGTTCTCAATTCGACCGTATATATGTTTTTTTTTTATGTGTATGCAGATAACTTCGTCGTTTATGAACCGATTTCGATATATTTTTTATAGAAAGGAGATATCTCAACGGTGGTGCCATGATAAGGACACTAAAATCTGATGATGGCATCCAAGAGAAATTGAGTCGAACCTGAAGTCGGTTTTTATTCAAACTTTTAAATATAATTACTATCTGGTCCTATTCATCTGCTACCTATTCATGGGTTTGAAATCGGTGCCAAGCCAAATGTAATACTCGTAGTAGGTACCACCTCCTCCTTTTGGAAGTCGGTTAAAAATTGGTCGTCAAGATGTTTTTTTGCAAATTGTTACCAACACCGATGTCATTGTTAGTAGCCAGTTAAAATGTTTTTGATTATAACAATTTTCTAACACCCAATATACATATGGCTCCGACCTCCGGCTATATGCATATTAAACAGATCATTTTAATAAAAAAAGGGAAAAACTAAAACCCAACTACGACAAAAAACGACGCTGAAAAAGTGTGAAACAAGTTTTTTTTATTTAAATTGTTTTGGTGCCTTTATAATATCACAATTATGGAATAAATACGGACAAAGTCATAAACAAATGCTAATAATATATATATATATTATATATATATATAATAAATATTTCAGACATCTTTTTTTTGTAAATACATACATATTTGTTGTAATTTTTGTATTTGAAAATAAAAGATGTGTTTCATCTAGTTGTTATTTTATTGAAGTATATGGTAACCTAGTTACATAGAATAGGAAGAATTTTGAATACGTTATAAAAACACTATAAAGCCAGTATTATTACAACACACCCCCTTAATCAAAGTTCTCTAGAGTAAATAAAACATAAAAATGAACTCAAAATATATCAATTAAAAGAAAACAGTATGAAAATGTATACTAAGTACCAAAGTAAACGTGTAAAATATATTTACACTAAACCTAAGCCTATTTTTTTTGTAAATACATACATATTTGTTGTAATTTTTGTATTTGAAAATAAAAGATGTGTTTCATCTAGTTGTTATTTTATTGAAGTATATGGTAACCTAGTTACATAGAATAGGAAGAATTTTGAATACGTTATAAAAACACTATAAAGCCAGTATTATTACAACACACCCCCTTAATCAAAGTTCTCTAGAGTAAATAAAACATAAAAATGAACTCAAAATATATCAATTAAAAGAAAACAGTATGAAAATGTATACTAAGTACCAAAGTAAACGTGTAAAATATATTTACACTAAACCTAAGCCTAGTACACATCTATCATGTGCCACACGCTGCAATCGTTTAGTTAAGATGTCAGCGGGCATATCACTTGATTTGATATATTTTAAGTTTACCGAATTATCACTAATCTTTTCTCTAATAAAGTGATATTTGGTATCTATATGTTTCGTCCTATGGTGGTGTACCGGATTTAAAGCCAAACTCTGTGCACTCTGACTATCGGTACAAACAGTTATGGTATTAGGTAATAACTTTAGCCTTACCATAGGATCTGAAATTAATTCAGTGATAAATCTCCTTAAATAAATCGCTTCCTTCGTAGCTTCAGTTATTGCCATATACTCGGCTTCCGCTGAGGACAAGGCTACGGTTTGCTGCTTCCTTGAAGCCCATGAAACCGGGCTGCCTGCTAATTTAAAACAGTAACCCGTATAAGAACGGCGATCTATATCACAGTTTGCCCAATCGGCATCGCAAAATCCTACAAGTGGCATATCTGATTTTCTATAACAAATCGAGTAATCTAAAGTGCCTTTTAGATATTGTAAGACTCTCTTCGCGGCTAACCAGTGAGTCTTGTTGTACCGAGTATTGAACTGACTCAGGTAACTAGTCGCGTATGCGATGTCTGGACGAGTATTAACACTCAGGAACATGAGGCAACCAATTAATTCTTGATAGGGATATACTTCTAGATTATGATCACTATCATTGCTGGTACTGACCTCTAGTTTTCCAGATATTGAAGTTGTACAAGTTTTACAGTTCTCCATTCCAAACTTTTGTAAAAGATTATTTATATAATTTTTCTGATGTACTTTTAATTCATCATTTTTCCTGGTTATATTTAAACCAAGATAATAGCTTAAATAGCCCAAATCTTTTATCGAAAAACATTTTTTCAAGTCATTTTTGACAATGTCACACGTCTTGTCATTTCTATAAAAAAGAATTATATCATCGACAAAGACTGCAACTATAACCAACTCTTTTCCAAAAAGTTTGGTATACACACATGGTTCAGATGGAGTTTTCACAAAACCAAAAGACGATAAAGTTTCATCTAACTTTATATTCCAGGCACGTGGAGCTTGTTTAAGTCCATACAAGGATTTTTGTAAGAGACACACTTTGTTCTCCATACCTTTTACTTTAAAACCTTGAGGTTGCTCCATGTAGACTTTCTCTAGCAGATCCCCATTTAAAAATGCAGTGTCAACGTCCAAGTGACGCATCTTCAAACCCAATTCAGCTGCGAGAGCCAGTAGAGTACGTAAAGAGGAGTGCCGCACGACAGGAGAAAATGTCTCAAAATAGTCTACACCTGGCGTCTGGGTGAATCCCTTGGCAACTAATCTTGCTTTGTACTTCACAACATTTCCTGCTGGATCTTTCTTTAACTTATAGACCCATTTACATTGTATAACTTTCTTGTTTTCTCTGTTAACCAATTTCCATGTCTTCAGCTTCATCAATGAATTATATTCATCTGTCATTGCCATCTGCCACTTATCAACATCATCAGCCAATATAGCCTCATTATAAGTTCTAGGCTCATCAGACACTTGACTAGACACTTGGTATGAGAAGTAATTAGGAGGTTTTCGATCTCGTGATGGATATCTATGTCCATCATTTTGACTAGTAGAAACTACTTCTTTCTCAATTGCTTCAAAGAATTGATCAGTTTCAGCAGTCTGATCTTCAGTGACAACTGTATGGCCTGGAGCTGGTTCAACAGTGACCACTGGAATTTGATCAAAAAACTCTTGAACTGTACTGTTTTCTTCCGGTATAGGGAGACTATTAGACAGTACTAAAGGTTCAGTAGAAGTCTTAGTATTGTTGACATTTCTATTATTTAAACTAGAAAAACAATCTTCAAAAAATGTAACGTCTCTAGACTTTTGTAAGATGCTAGGACAAGATGGTTTTCTAAAAAGATACGTATTAGGATCTTCTGTATAGCCTACAAATACAGCTACATCAGCCTTGAGATCCAATTTCTTACGGTGACAATAAGGTATATGTATAAGAGCTCTACACCCAAAAACTCTGAGATTACCTAGGTCTGGTTTGCAACCATTCCACAACTCGTAGGGAGTTTTATTATTTAAGGCACGGTGTGGGCATCTATTCTTTAGGTATACAGCCGTTCGAACAGCATCTTCCCAAAAAACTTTAGAAAGATCGCTTTCAGCCATAAGTGAGAGTGCCTTTTCTACAATTGAGCGATTAGTACGCTCGGCAACACCATTCTGCTGAGGGCTATATGGTACCGTAGTTTGATGCTTTATACCACAAGATCTAAGATAACTTGAGAATTCACTATTGACGAATTCCTTTCCATTATCCGTCCTTATTGTTTTAATTTGAGCCCCAGTTTGTCTTTCAATCATAGACTGGAAATGACAAAATCTATCTTTCACCTCTGTCTTAGAAGAAACAAAATACACAAATGTAGTTCTCGAAAAATCGTCTATAAAAACTAAAAAGTATTTATTACCCTGAAAAGAGCTAACTGACATTGGTCCACAAAGGTCAGAGTGGATCAGTTCTAATATTGAAGTTGCTCTTTTATAAGTAATCGGTTTAAACGGTTTACGAGCTTGTTTCGCTTGAACACAAGCAACACACATCCTTATAATCAATAACCTTATGACTATTTTTCAGCAGATTCATACCGACGCGACATAAATGACCTAAACGCTTATGCCAAACCTGATACTTAGACAATGAATCAGAGTGCACGTCATAGGCTCTAAATTGGGGAATATTTACGTCACAATCAAGTGTGTACAATCCACCACTGGGCGAGCCATGTAGAACCGCATCACCTGTAAAGGAGAAGGTTTTTGAATTAAATAAATTACAACCCGACTTATCAAACATTACAGTAAAACCTTTTTCAACTGCTGTCTTCACAGATAAAAGATTTGTTTGCAAGTTAGGTACATACATAACATCATTAATTGTATTGACGTTGCTTTCGGTATTTATCGATATTTTACCGATGCCTTCAGCGTCAATCTTCGTCCCGTTTGCAACTGTTACCTTATTATCAATAGGCTTTATGTCTACAAACCAATCTCGTCTTGAAGTCATGTGTTTGGTCGCGCCCGAATCAATGTACCATTTGTCTCTGTCATAATTATTTGTTGCTCCTAAAGCAGACACAGAGGTCGAGTCCTTATTAGTGGGATTCTTCCTTTTCATGACATTATTTTTCTTCAGAGGACAGTTTGGTCTCTTGTGACCTGGTTCTCCACAACCATAGCACACAATTTTCTTTGCCTTTGATTTAACAGAAGAGGCATCAACCTTTGACTTCATAGCTGTTTCCAGTTTTATCGAGCTTTCCTTGGACATTTCGTTCAGTAATTTGGACTTTACCAGTTCAGTGGTAACGATAACATTACTATTTTCGAGAGACATAATCAATGGGTCATATCTCGACGTAAGACCTCCCAATAGAATAGCAGCAATGGACGTATCATCTATTACTTTGTCTATATCCGCCAAATCTTGAGCAGTGGAAATAACAGCATTGATATACGACTCAATATTATTATCAAAATCTTCAAGTCTCAATCTGTATAAATTCCGTTCTAAATATAAACGCCGACCCATACCTTTGTCCTCATAAGCATTTTGTAGAGCTTTCCATGCTTCCGCTGCAGTAGTTGCACTTCGGACATGCGTAATTGCAGATGATTCCAGGGTAAGACAAATTTTTGTTAATGCCTTCTGATCGCTCCTCATCTTTGTGACATTGGAAACGTTCATCCCTGTTGGGTAGCCACTGATCGCTTCCCACAACTCCTCATGTATAAGGAAATTACGCATTTTAAACTTCCACGTACTATACCCTTCTCTATTATGTAGGGTGAACATTGGAATAGAGGAACTACGCATACCTCGCTCATTTGTGTCTCCATTTGGGTTCGCCATCTCAGAAGAGTATGCGAAGAACTATTATGTTTCGTACCCAAAAAAAAAAACACACAAATATCACTTCAATGAATTAATATGAAAACACGCATTATTTTTCTTTATAAACAAATACTAGAGACTTCGTGCTGATAACGATTTGTTGTAATTTTTGTATTTGAAAATAAAAGATGTGTTTCATCTAGTTGTTATTTTATTGAAGTATATGGTAACCTAGTTACATAGAATAGGAAGAATTTTGAATACGTTATAAAAACACTATAAAGCCAGTATTATTACAACAATATTATACATAGAAAACTTCAAAACTCCGAAAAAACAAATATTTGTAGATCACAAAAAAATATTTGACCCGACCCGGGATTCGAACCCGAGACACACAGCATTCGCATACGCTACCATTTTGACACCGAGGTGTCCATCTTACTTTATGGACGTTTTTGCCGGCTAGGGTACAACTCCGCAACGCCCCATAAGGAACTTCGTTCCAAAAAGTTCAACAAAATAATGCCGTAGCATCAGATAATACTATTTTATATACTTTTAGCAAGCGACTGGAAGTGCAAAGAACATATCAAACAATATTGAACGCAAAAAATGTTTTTACTTGTAGATTATGAAACATCGCTGAATCACAGGATAGTTTTAACAGACTAGTTTGTGTGCTTTGTACATATACAGGCAGGAATTTTGTAATGGCACCTGAAGGGAAAGTACTCTTAAAACTGTAAATAGAAAATTTTACTTAAAGAAAACATTCCTTTATTTTTGAAAAGACAGAAAACTGCATTCAAAGATTTCCGAAAATCCGCGTGCCACACCCGAGAATCGAACCGACTAAAATCTGTAAAAATTACGCCCTGTACTTTTATTGCATCAATCGTTAGAGTCAATTATAAGGGCCATACAGTAGGGGCCATCTACGAACCGTAGGTGGCCCGAGGTACGTCGGGGTTTCAGGATTTTGCTTGCTAGGGTACACCTGGTTTCCGGGCTTCTAGTACCTGAGACGGCGTGTGGTTTTAGTCGGTTCGAGTCCGATATGGCACGGATAAAAATAAAAAAATTTAAAAGGGTCAATTATAAGGATGAAATCTCTTTAACAAACTTGATAATACAGTTGAAGTATAAATAAATGTGTATAAATATTTTGATAATACTGTAACTCTTGATATGAAATTAAAATATGATTCCTCAATGAATTTATGATTAAACGTATTTCGTGTTTGTTTTTAGGTGAAGATTTCCGCATCAGTATTAATTTTAAAAGGTGAACGAACTTCCTCGAACTGCACAAATAACATATTATGTTTTATTTATGAACATATATTCGTTTCCTTGTAAAACCAGGTCTAGTTTTACAACTAAAATAAGGATTTTATGTTAGTTTTTTTTTTTTTTTATGGAATAGGCGGGCAAACGAGCAGACGTATCGCCTGATGGTAAGCGATTATCGCCGCCCATGGACACCTGCAACACCAAAAGCGTCACAAGTGCGTTGCCGGCCTTTTGGGGATAGGGGAGGGAGGTAGGGGTAGGGGATTGGGGTATGGGCCTCCGGTATCCTATCTCACTCGGTGAAACACAGCGCAAGCACTATTTCACACCGGTTTTCTGTGAGGCCGTGGTATCACTCCGGTCGAGCCGGCCCATTCATGCCGAAGAATGGCTCTCCCACGGTAGTTTATTTGTTCTCCAAAACAAAAATACTTGCTACGTAAACAACGTGAATGTTATTAAAGTAACTATTTCTTGTATTTTAATATATCAAGCAAGCAACAATAATTATTTTTTGAAAAACTAATGAGAAAATTCGTAAAACTTTTTTTAGTACCTCACAAAAGCATGCATCTGTAACCACCGACTGTCTCAAACATATTCTGAATAATATACAAATTTTAACAAAAAAAAACCGACTTCAATCTGGACCAAATTTAAATGGGACCACACGGGAAGCACCAGTTTTCAAATAAAAAAGAATCATCAAAATCTGTTCACCCAGTCGAAAGTTATGAGGTAACAAACAAAAAAAACAGTCGAATTGAGAACCTCCTCCTTTTTTTGAAGTCGGTTAAAAAGATAATTAAATGCTATCAAAACTTCCAACATTTAAACTCAATCTATTAGTAGACTGGGGATGTTTACTCATTCACAGAACATTTTAATCCATCTGATCAATATTCCCGTGTTAAATTGAGACCTGGCAATTCTGTGGTTCCTATAGCAACGATCCCTTTGGCGAGGCCCTCGCCTAATTTTAAAGGGAATCGGGAATCAGATAATGTAGGTACACGTGTTGTATAATGAATGTTTTTGTGGTGAATGCGATGGCAAATGTTTGAATAATTTTATTTCTTTGTACCAAAGGGTTTATGTTATAATAATTTTCTAGTTTGTTATTTCAATTATAGATATTAATTTTATTTATCTCGTTATTCTTATTTACGAGTTATTCATATTTATATGTAATGTATAACATAAATATTTATTTTTTAAATACTACTTTTAGAAACTATGTCATTGCAACGAGTATCACCGTCACCAGTTAGATGACTGATTATGGGATCATGATTGATAATAAATATAATATTCTAAAATACAGATTACGATACAAAAAATAACATTAAATAAAATATAAAATGCATTCTGCCCTTCGAAGGAGCTCTAGCACTATGTTCCTCTATTTTTTTTCATAATAAACGAATGAATACATTGCGTTACAGTTTTTGGTATAACACTATCCAGAAATTATTTCAATCAATTCATAACTGATCAAATTAATAATACCAATAAATGCCCCCTTAATCATCTGTTCTTTTTTTTATGTATTGGCCTACCAAAATGACTCTACTCTGCCTGATGGAAAGCATAAGCAGAATCCAAGAGTGGTGGTCACCATACTCATTGCAGACAATGCAACAATGCAGCACGGTGACCAACACTATGGCGGCTTAGTGATGCTTCTGCATCATTGGGCCTCTGGTCTCGCACTCACCAACGAAACACGACAGCACGAACGCTGTAATTTTACGTTGATCTTCTGTGCGAGTGTAGTACCTCCCCGTTCGAGCCGGCCCGTTCGTGCTGCAATCAGCGTGGCTCTACTAACTTTGTTAAAACTGTTTCAAACTTATACATAAAAGTCGTTCACGAAACAGTGACTAACAATAATTTAAAATCATTTACATACCTATATGAATGATTTGAAATTATCATAAAATAGTTTTTCTTAAAAAAATTAAATCAATAATGATCTCGATTTCGATTATCGCATTTGATCAACGAAACTATTTTGATCATTAATTGATTATCGAAATAAACTCATAATTTCAGAACAACACGAACAATAAATTCGAAGACAATCGTTTCTGAGACCTAGAAATAGTCCTCTGTAAAGCCTATTCTTAACAGTGACTAACTGTCAAATCAAACGTGAGTCTCAATAAATTAATTATTAGGTATTATAAATATTATTGAATATAATACTACCGTTTAGCTTTTTGTATTCTGAGTCCGTTCGCCAGCTGACGAAATTACGGAACTGGTATGATAATTAGTTCGGTAGAATCTGGCTGTCAGAGAAAAACGAGTTTTAAATCTGATCCTCCCAAACGCCTATTTCATTAACGTATAAGTTTTATCAAGACAAGTTTTCATTCAAGTATAATCTAAATATACGTTCGATGGTCATAAACCCTTCGTATGTACTATATAATAGTTATAATCATAATTACGTTCTTGATTGACTTATATTTTTTGTTTTGACTTTTTTACTAATAAAAAAACCGTGGCATTAATTTTTTTTAGTAGAATTAGTTCTAGTAAATTGTGGTAACAAATCTATACTAATATTATAAACGCGAAAGTTTGTAAATTTAGATGGATGGATGGATGTTCGTTACTCTTTCACGCAAAAACTACTGAACGGATTTGGATGAAACTTTACAGTAATATAGCTTTTTTTTTATATACGGCCCGCCAAATTGAATTTACTCTGCCTGATGGAAAGCATAAGAAAATCAGAGATCACCATACTCATTGCGAATGCAGACAATGCAGCATGGCGACCCACACCATGGCGGACTAGTGATGCTACTGCATCTTTTAGTCTAGTCAACTACTATGGAACTTGTTGACTAGACTATTTGGGCCTCCGGTCTCGCACTCACCAACGAAACACGACAGCACGAACGCTGTCATTTTACGTTGATCTTCTGTGCGAGGGTAGTACCGGCCCGGTCAAGCCGGCCCGTTCGTGCTGAAATCAGCGTGGCTCTACTACCTTTGAAACGACTACCTTTGCTTATACATCAGAATAACACATAGGCTACTATTTGCCGCGATAACCGACATATACGCAGGCGGAGCCGCGGGCAACCACTAGTACACTATAAAACTAACAGGAGCTAAAGTACCTACTTAGTAATTACAGATTTTGTATAGCGCATTAAAAATAATGTTAGTATGTTCTTTAAAGTGGCAAAACAAACGGAAAAGTACCTGCTAACATATTGTTTACTATTACGGAAAAATGCGAACGAACACACGAACAATCTGTTCATCATCAAAATGATAAAATCATTTCTATAAGAGTTAGAGGCTGACCTTTTGAGCATACATAGCCGTGACCATGAATTTTGAATCGGGTCCATTACGTAATCTCTGTGCTCATCTTTCCTTAAAAAATAACGATGAAAAATAAACTCTATGTTTTCTTCATACGTTTGAAATTAGTAACGAGGTTTTAAAACAAATTTGACGTTCCGTTTACTTGTTGCATCGCATTTTAGGGTTAGCGTTAGTTCCTTATTGACATTTTTAGCGTTATCATTATTTACATAGTCATGATCATGACTGTGTGGGTTTTTATGTTTTATATCTTAATTTGTTAATGAGTTTTGAAGCTTAAAGTTGAAGATGCAAATATATGAATTATGTGATGTGTGTTTATGCAGTATAGACGTAAACACACACACATAAAAATACACTCACAAGTAAAATATTGTTATGTTCGTTTTAGGAGTGCACAGTAAATCGGTAACTCAGTTAACGCCTGCTATTAGGTACATTAAATTAAATGGGATATGAAACAGGTTTAGTCATTTTTCCAAATATTTTTGACTAATCTTTCTATTTGTTTCTAATATCGTTAAATTGTATTAGGTAATATAGCATTCAAATGCGTCATAGGAATATTATTTTACAGTACCTACAACTAATGTGTATTATAAAATGTATACTTGGCTTAAAAAATAGGGTCGAATTGAGGAACCTGCTCCTTTTACAAGTCAGTAAACAAGGGTATGATTAACCTTAATGTAATATTAAAATAATCGCTTTATACGAAATGCATATGTATGTATACACGGTACATATACTAAAATATTTTTTTTTTACAATTTCTGTTACAATGTCTGTCTGTCAGTCGGTCTGTCTGTCTGTTTGTGCCGGGTAATCTCTGGAACGGCTGGACTGATTCTGACGGGACTTTCACTGGCAGATAGCTGATAACCTAAGGAGTAACTTAGCCTACTTTTTTTTAGACTAGCTTTGTCCCGCGGTGTAACTCGCGGTACGACAAAAATCGCGGGGTTGAGCGAGTACCTAAGTATTTTTGAAATAATTTAAAAATAAATATGTAATACCTTACCTATCATAATGTAGTACCTAATAAATATTAATACCTAAACTGAAATAGTATCTTGTGATTGTTAATGCTTTTTTTGCATTTAGTTCTTTCCTCGCTGAGGTGGAATGAAAAGTTACGTGTTGCACTCGAGTGCAAAGATTTTTCACCTCGTGCTCTTTTGATTCCCTCGCTGACGCTCAGGTTTCTAATTTTTGAGTTTTAGAAACAGAAACAATGTTAAAATCCTTCTCTTGCTCGGTCATCAAAATTGAGCACACGGTTAAAAAGCAACTTTGCACTCTTGTATAACAAATAACTATTTCATACCTCCATCTCGAAAAGAGTATTTTTACCCTTCGATATCTGAGTGCAAAAGCCGTTTTATCCGCTGGAGGATAAAGAAATTGAATTTAGAATACTTGAATTTAGAAATTAGAACAATAAGTTTGTGTTTTCAAAACATCATTATACCTATTTTCTTCTACCTCCATGGTGCCGAATTAATCATACAATCTTTTATAATTTGTTAAATTTAAAAAACTCAGAACTTTTTGGTGTAGTTTTTTTTTTTAATTTGCTCTGCCACGCCATTTTCTTCTTAAAACATAGGGTGGTGCGGCGCCAGGACCTGGCTTCACTGATTTTACACTAAGTGGCACGAAGCCAGGACCTGGCGGATCGCTCATGTCGATATAAAATGCAATAAAAAACGAAATTGTCGACTGATATTGCACTTGCACCTACACTATTACGTCAAGGAGGGACAACGTCAGCTAAGCGCAACAAATTTTAGCCAGGCATAGAGAAATTCCGTTCGACATAGCCCTTTCCAATTCGGACGAGACGGAGAACGTGTGTGTCAATTGTGGCGGGAACGAAATATATTTAAAAAGTGGTGTTTTTTTGCAGTTTTGTGATTATGTTGTATTAAAAAGATGTCTGGGTAAGTAATCTACTATATAACACCTTTTGTTTGAGTTTCTCTTTATGTTTTAAATGTAAATTGTCTCAGAAATGAAAGTGTATACGTGCTAGGCCACCATCAATGAATTTTGTTTATTATTTTGAAAACTAAAATGCATGCATATATATATTTAGTGTTTGTATTGTGTGTTAACATAACTCAAGTGACGAACGAAAGTTAAATCGAGAGCATCGGTGCAGTAATTTCATAATTATTCATCTAAATACCTAGCCGTGGCAATTGCCGCTTGCGTGCATTAAAAGCCCGCGTGATTCCACGGATGTCGGTTGGAAATGGAGAGGGTATAACACAAAAACTATGCTCATACTATGCTCATCTTTTTTTAGTTTGAATTTGTGTAGTGTGTGGATTGTATACACGGTACATATATTCCATAATAACATTTTTATGGTTTTTGTCGATTTGTTTGTTCCAGCTCATATCTGTAACGGCTGGACCGATTTTGATGGGACTTTCGCTGGCTGATAGCTGATGTAATAAGATATAGATTAGAAGGAGGAGGTTATCTATTCTACTATATTTTTTCATGTATAACTAGTGGCTGGACCGATTTTGATGGGACTTTCGCTGGCTGATAGCTGATGTAATAAGATATAAATTAGAAGGAGGTTATCTATTCTATTGTATTTTTTCATGTATAACTAGTGGCTGGACCGATTTTGATGTGACTTTCACTGGCTGATAGCTGATGTAATAAGATAAAATTTGAAGGAGGAAGTTATCTATTCTACTGTATTTCTTCATGTATAGCTAGTGGCTGGACCGATTTTGATGAAACTTTCACTGGCTGATAGCTGATGTAATAAGATATAAATTAGAAGGTAGAGGTTACCTATTCTACTGTATTTTTAACCGACTTCAAAAAAAGGAGGAGGTTCTCAATTCGACTGTATTTTTTTTTGTTACCTCATAATTTTTGACTGGGTGAACCGATTTTGATAATTCTTTTTTTATTTGAAAGCTGGTGCTTTCGCATACGCCCATTTAAATTTGGTCCAGATTGAAGTCGGTTTTTTTTTGTTAAAATTTGTAGGTAATTATTTCATGTATAGCTTGTGGCTGGACCGATTTTGATGATTTCTTTCACTGGCAGATAGTGAATTTTATTAATGTGTGGTTTTCCTTTTTGGTTTGCTTTTATATTACACAGGTAATGAGAATGAGAACAGCGGCGGTAAGCGCGCTCAACACCTTGCGGCCGCGGCTGACATCTGACAACGGCTCCAACTGACTTCTGAAGGGCAAACGAGCAGATGGAGCAAGACAAATGCGGGAGGGCAAATGACAACAGACCGGGTCATCTACAGAGTGGACAAACGAGCAGACGGAAGCAACGTCTTATAGTATAGATAAAGGAAAAATTGCGAAAAGCACAGATTTCTTATATCGCATATTTTTTTTTTTTAATTTAAACTGGCTACCACTTTCCTCATGAACGCGTAGACGTATAAAATTTAAATTCATATCAAAGACTCAAGTCTATAACACCTTCAAGCTGTAACAAAATTAAACTTTTATATTAACGCAATCTCAAGAAACAACATATTAAGCCCCATATTTGGAAACTCGCAACTACTCGCAAGGGAATCAAAACCTAATGGATACTTCCCGCCGTCCTAAAATCTTGAAATTTGGCACTAAGCAACGTTTTATAGCACAACTAAAGGAAAAATTTTGAAAATATATTTTTTTTTGTTACATTACATGTTTCTTTTATAATTATATAACTATATATTACCGTTTGCCTCATGAACGCGCAGAGGTATCAAGTTGAAATTTATATCAAAATTAGGTGTAATAGCCTTTAAGCTTTGAAAAAAAAAAATAAGTCAACGCAAAAACGCAAAACGCAAAGGTACAACCATTTATACCACATATTTTGAAACTCGCGACTGCTCGCAAGCGAATCAAAATCTAAAAGCTGCTTCCTGTTGACATAGAAAATTGAAATTTGGTTAGAAGCAATAGCTTAAGAGCACAGGTAACAGAAAAGTTCAGAAAACTTGTACTTATATACGTACAGGTTTGTACGGAATCCTCGGTGCGCGAGTCCGACTCGCACTTGTCCGGTTTTTTTTTACACTTTGTCTATCAAAGAGCTATTGAAATTGAGGTGAGGTAGAAAAGTCATCATAATTTACGTACTTTAAACCAGTAAGTTGACTGTTAAAATACTTATAAACTCAGCGGTGGCTTCACAGTATAGTAAACCAGTAAGTTGACTGTTAATATACTTGTAAGCGGTGGCTTCCTGATATAATATCTTTTAAGGTGTGTCTTGTAAGTATATGTATATGTATGTGTATTTATGTCTGACACTCAGTTCTTTCCACGGCACTGGTGGTGAGCTCGTGCTGCACAGATCCCATTTTTTTATTGTATATTATTATTAAGTATGTGTTACCTATATGTAAACAACGGTAAATTTTTAAACACCTCATGTCATGTTATGGTTGTCTAAAAGAAATTGCCGTGAGCGGTAAGACCTCCGATTGTTATACTTGGATACTTTGTTACTCTTATTTTGAACCATTTTGCTTTGAGTGTGCAATAAAGAAAAATAAATAAATATTACTTCCAGAAATAAATAAAAAAAAATCATTACTTACAATAGATAAATAAATAGGTACATATTTAAAAAAAAAATACTCACAACACATAATTTTTATAAATATAACATTTAAAAAATCATATGAAAAAAATTTTTGACTATCACAATGCCATGTCCATTTCACACTCTACGTACGTAGTTTCCCGCGCAATGTTAATTTCACCGCTTGTCGTGCTCTTGTCGCGCCCTTGTCGTGCCCTTGTCGTGCTCTTGTCGTGTATGTTTGTCAGCTTATTTCTAATTGTTTTTGTTAGCAAGTACTTATTGTTTTTTATGTATTCTATAGTAAATATTGTGTACTATTTGTAACAAACAAGCGGTAATTAAAAAACCGCGTGATTGTCGCTTTAAAAGTGTAAATAGTAAAGTTAGTCATTTGAGTGTCGATTTGAATGGGTTGATTAATATGGTCCGTTCTTTGAAATAAAGGAACTTATACATCTGATACCTATATTATATAAAGTTCATGAACCATACTACTCAGAAACAATTAAATCAAGCCACTTCATTACGGCATCTGTCGTCAAAGCCACTTGAAACTCTCATGTTGTTCTAGGAGTGAGCGAGCGCGAGAGAAATGGCGCGCTGAGTTCTAATAGTCGTGGTGTAAAAACTTTGTATTGAATTTGTCAAGTGATGATTAAATTGAATAGATTTAAGGTTTAGCTTTAGAATAACACAAAAAGTATGTGTAGGAATGATTTATTTTTAAAAATATATACAAGTTTATACAAATTTTTCGTTTTTTTTTATCTCTTCCTTAATTTCTAGCGATTTTAACAACAGATACGTAAAAAACTTTACAATATTTTTACACTACTCTGTAGGAAATTTTATCAGGAATCCAAATATAATAAATATTAGTAGGTCTTCTTAGAAAACCATTGATAAATTGGCGAAAGAATGCATCGGCGCATACGTAGCACGGCAACCCTGCAGAGGCCCCGCCACGCGACGGTTTCGCGCCCGCCGCGGCCCGCCACACGAAGGGTTAAGTAACTATAGCAACGTTACTTTTAATTTTCCTTAATTGATCTATACATCCATACCTCAGTCAAATAAAAAAAGGTAGATAACGCACCGCCTTGTTCTTGTTGAAGCAGAGAAAAGGCTCATAGTTTCAAGTAAACACACGCGATACGCACTAACTACGCTATAAACTACGCTACTTTTCGTCAGTATCGTATAAGTTGTCGATACTATTGTTAACATCGTTATTATTTGGATTACTTGTGAAAATATAATAACCCTGAAATCACTTTATAATTTATATAAGTCTGATAATCTTTTATCTGTCCATGAAGATCGATTGACTGGAGACTAAACTGAAATGTGATTATTACTAATTTAGTCACAAACATGTTCAGATATTAGCTCTCTCCTAGTGACAACTACAATTAGAGACACGGATATGCTTCCTAAATTTCTTCAATTTAACTTAGCCTTCTTCAAATATGGTTAGGTAGAGGGGGTAACACGGCGGTCAGTGGAGGTGAGCGTTGACGCGTCGTAAGGAGTGCTCCTTAAACCTAAACCTGGGTCGCAATTCCCAGGCACTGTCGAAGTCGCATGTGTTGCCCCCATCTATCACGCGATGGACCCGGCACCGCACGGTGAATCCATGGAACGCTAAGAAATAGGTCTTTTCGTAACTATACTTGCCTTAAGTAGCTCGCTAATCCTATCGCTACGTATCCAGAATTTGCAATTCACCTTGTAACTCAGGTTAACGTAACCATAAATGATACAAGTTATTCTACACATTGCACCGACTCTAATATCGGGAGAAGGACTGAATTATAATAAAAATAAATAATTAAGTACAATTTTTAAAATTAACATCTAAAACCTGACAGCAAACAAAAATTGATATTAATATTTTTTGAACAAATCAAAAAAGATAAGGATAAAGTAATCTATACTAATATTATAAACGCGAAAGTTTGTAAGTATGGATGGATGGATGGATGTTTGTTACTCTTTCACGCAAAAACTACTGAACGGCTATATTACTGTAAAGTTTCATGCGAATGAAACTTTACAGTAATATAGCTTATACATAAATATATATATATATTTTTTTTTAATAAATATTTCGGACATCTAACACACAACGCCATCTAGTCCCAAGCTAAGCAGAGCTTGTGTTATGGGTACTAGACAACTGATACAAATATAACTGATAATAATATATATGATATTCACGTCTCACCTTCAATACACACATAAATAATATCTGTGAACGAAGTTTTAAGTCACTAGGATTCGTTATAAGAATGTCGGCACAATTCCAAAACAGGAACACTGTCATCGTGTTGTACTTATCTTTCGTTCGCAGTGCTTCGGAGTATAACTCCATAATCTGGGACCCGCACGAGGTAATGTACAACACGATGA
The DNA here is from genome assembly GCA_949125395.1 of Diaphora mendica. Lineage (NCBI taxonomy): Eukaryota > Metazoa > Arthropoda > Insecta > Lepidoptera > Erebidae > Diaphora > Diaphora mendica. The sequence continues at coordinate 4,327,369 of OX421317.1, forward strand.
TTGAACGCGTCCAACGAAAATTCGCGCGGCTCTTATACAAAAAGCTTTATGGGTTCTATCCGCATCTGTACCCATCACTTTTTGTTCTCGGCATGGTAGGTCTTAACACATTGGCATTGCGACGTAAGTGTGCTCTAATGGTGCATTACTATCTATTATTTAACCATAAAATTGATAATGCAAACGCATTATCTCGTTGTCCGTTATGGGTACCAAACCAGTACACCCGGCTACGCTCTTGCCGTCTCCTCGCTGCGCCGCGGGTGCGAACGCTTACGGCACAATACGCTCCCACTAGCCAGGCAGTTAGATTGCTCAACTCCCTGATTGCTCAGTATCCGGATGTTGATTTATTCTCTACTAAATTGAGTACATTTGTCACATTTTGTATGCTTTTTTTAGATAATAAGTTTTGATAATGACGGGCCTGTTGCTCTAGTGGTTGGTGATCATGACTGCTGAGCGCCGCAGGTCGTGGGTTCGATTCCTACCCGTGACAAGCTTTCGTGTGACGAACACGATCGTTAGTTCTGCGTCTGGGTGTAATTTACCTATAATATGTATATGTTTGAAATGTGTTTGTCAGTTGTCTGATTCCCTTAGTGCGGGCTTTGCCTGGCTTGGAATCGGACGACAGTGAGTGTGAATTGCTAATGAAATCTTATCATTAATTATCATATTTGTAACAACAATGTTGTAATGGCTCGCTACACGTATTGGGTAACTGTAAGTGTAGCGAGCAGTTGATATAAATAAATAAATAAAAAATAAATAAATAAATATACTTTTTTTTTGTAAATGCATACATATTATACATAAAAAACACCCAAACTCCGAAACAAATATTTGTAGATCATACAAACATTTGGTCCGACCCGGGAATCGAACCCGAGACCTCATGATCAGCAGTCGAACACGTCAACCGCGAGACCAACGAGGCAGTCTATCAATATCAGAATAACACATAGGCTATAATTTTGCCGCGATTACCGACTTATACGCGGGCGGAGCCGCGGGCAACCATTAGTAAAATATAATCTATACTAATATTATAAACGCGAAACTTTGTAAGTATGGATGGATAGATGGATGTCTGTTACTCTTTCACGCAAAAACTACTGAACGGATTCGGATGAAACTTTACAGTAATATAGCTTATACATCAGAATAACACATAGGCTACTATTTGCCGCGATAACCGACATATATATACGCGAGCGGAGCCGTGGGCAACTACTAGTAACAAATAAAATAAACTATTGCTTCAACTCTCTAATCCAGCGGTATGAGCAATAGTCTTTCCCATTATAACCTCCTTCTTACCTACCCTCTTCATGATATTCCCAGTTTGCCCATCTAATTCCCATAGTGCCTAGTTAATGGCAATAGACTAGTTATATTAACAGCTAATGTTGCGTAAGAAAGAATATGCGTAGTAAACCAACATTAAGAATTTCAAATGATCGGGGAACTCCATTGGGTAAATACTCTATGTATGTATCTTGAACAACTAGCGGGAACTAGATATCAGTAGTCCAAAATCGATCAGAATAGCGTGTAGTGGCAGAGGCAGTGGACTTCAATAGGCTGCTGATGATAGTTATACACTTCTCTTATGCCCTTCCCACAGCTCCGACTTCGTGAACTCTTCGTTCATTGTCCAAGCGGTACTGCTCTGGAATGCACTCCCACTCGAAGTCAGGATGTCCACAAATCGTTCTACATATAAAAAGAAGGTACATGAGCTCCTTCTTAACAAAATGGCAGAAAAAACTAATCGATAGTGTACGAATATATCATAAGTTTATGTGTGTATGTATATTTGTGTACATGTAAGAATGTGTATTTATATTATATGTATTACTACGTATTTTATATATGATTATGTATGTATTAGTTTTTGTTGTACTTTTGCATTTAGTCTTTTTAATTAATTTTATATTCCAACGTCTGTGCACCACCTACCTTACAAAATTTCTACACCACCCTAAGGTTGACTGGAAGAGAATGTCTTGGGAATTAAGTCCGCCGGTGTATAAAAGTGCATAAGTTTTAAATAAATAAATTGAGACCACCAAGAACGTGTACCAATCATACTTGTCTGATTTTATTTTAAGATAACATGAATACGACACCAACTCATAGCTTCTGTAAACAATTGCATAATTGAATGACAGGCTCGACTTTCAATGTGATAAATTCATCTGAAACAACTGTATGGTGTAAGTTTTAAAAGCCAGTAAAAGCCACCCAGGTGGCTCGTATATCTTACAAGTATAAAATATAAATTTACTAGTTGATGCCCGCGGCTCCGCCCGCGTGTATGTCGGTTATCGCGGCAAATAGTAGCCTATGTTTTATTCTGATGGATAAGCTATATTACTGTAAAATTTCATCCAAATCCGTTCAGTAGTTTTTGCGTGAAAGATTAACAAACATCCATCCATTCATCCATCCATCCATACTTACAAACTTTCGTGTTTATAATATTAGTAGGACTACTCTATATGAAATTTAGATTAAGAATACAGAGCCACAAAGTGGGACAACACTTTGTGTGATTTACAAATTGTTGTTCTGAGTCTAGGTGTCTTTTGCGTCCGTTGCACGTATGTTTGTAAAGTCAAGACGTACATTCGTAATCTGGGAGTTGTCATTTTGTTTAATAAAAAAGAATGAAGGAAACCAACCCGTCTATCCAGCGTGGTATAGTAGATAAAACATCCCATTTTTAACGAGAGGCTTATATCCGGTAGTGTACACTGTTGATGATGTGATTATTATAAAATTGAAGAGTTTGTTTGTTTCAGGAAATAGTAGTTTAAATTAACCCTTTTTTAGGGTTCCGTGCCAAAGGCAAAAGACGGAACCCTTATAGATTCGTCATGTCTGTCTGTCTGTCGGTCTGTCCGTCCGTATGTCACAGCCACTTTTTTCCGAAACTATAAGACCTATAATGTTGAAACTTGGTAAGTAGATGTATTCTATGAACCGCATTAAGATTTTCACACAAAAATAAGAAAAAAATAATAAATTTTGGGGCTCCCCATACATAGAACTGAAACTCAAAAATTTTATTTTCATCAAACCCATGCGTGTGTTGTATCTATAGATAGGTCTTCAAAAATGATATTGAGGTTTCCAATATAATTTTTTTCTAAACTGAATAGATTGCGCGAGAGACACTTCCAAAGTGGTAAAATGTGTCCCCCCCCCCCGTAATTTCATAAATAAGAGCATGATAAATCAAAAAAATATATATGATGTACATTACTATGCAAACTTCCACCGATAATTGGTTTGAACGAAATCTAGTAAGTAGTTTTTTTTACCTTTCATTCAATCAAAACAAATATAAAAAAAATGTTACTTGCTGCTGCGGAACCCTTCATGGGCGAGTCCGACTCGCACTTGGCCGCTTTTTATTTTAGTATTCGTCAGCCTATATCCCTAAGCTATATAAAATCCCGCTATGACCAATAAGAGCCTAACATCAATAAACAATATTGATATAATGCTCAAGTAGTATAATGATTTAACGCTATCGTATGTGACTAGTACCGGCGAAGACCACCTGCAACTAGGTAGTAAAGCCACGCTGATTTCAGCACGAACGGGCCGACTTGACCGGGGCGGTACTACCCTCACACAGAAGATCAACGTAAAATGACAGCGACCGTGCTGTCGTGTTTCTTGGTGAGTGCGAGACCGGAGGCCCAATTAGTCTAGTCAACAAGTTCCATACTTGTTGACTAGACTAAAAGATGCAGCAGCATCACTAGGCCGCCATGGTGTGGGTCGCCATACTGCATTGTCTGCATTCGCAGTCAGTATGGTGACCACCACTTTTGGATTCTGCTTATGCTTTCCATCAAGCAGAGTAGAGTCATTATGGCGGGCCATACATAAAAAAAAAAAAAAAAACTTGACCAGGGCGGTACTACCCTCACACAGAAGATCAACGTAAAATGACAGCGATCGTGCTGTCGTGTTTCTTGGTGAGTGTGAGATCGGAGGCCCAATGATGCATAAGCATCATTAGGCCGCCATGGTGTGAGTCGTCATGCTGCATTGTTGCATTGTCTGCATTCACCAATCTTGGAATCTGCTTTTGCTTTCCATCACGCAGAGTAGAGTCATTTTTGTGGAGTAGCAGTCATACATCAAAAAAAACACAAGCGTTTTGTCGCTCTATGCGAAATAAAGAGAAGGATACCCCAACCCCTTCCCCTATCTCCCATAATGCCCCGCCTCCACCTCCCCCCCCATCCCCCAAAGGCCGGCAACGCACTTGTGACGCCTCTGGTGTTGCAGGTGTCCATGGGCGGCGGTATTCGCTTACCATCAGACGATACGTCTACTCGTTTGCCGCCTATTCCACATTTTTTTTTTAAATATTGAAAATGAAAATTATGTGAACAACAGTTTCAAGGTTCATAGTCACAAATTTCAACAAAAAGAAAAAACGGACTTGAAGAACTGGACCAAATTAAAATGGGACCACACGGGAAGCAGTAGCTTTCAAATAAAAAAAGAATCATCAAAATCGGTTCACCCAGTCGAAAGTTATGAGATAATAAAAATAAAAATAAAACAGTCGAATCGATATCCTCCTCCTTTTTTTGAAGTCGGTTACAAAATTGAAAAAGTAAATTGTGTTTTTAATTTTCTGTTTTATTTTATACGTAGATTATTTATTGTTTATTTTTAGTTGACTTTATAATTGAACTGGATTTAGTTTTTAATATTTGAATTTTTACTGTTTTTTTTAATAATTTGTAAAATATGTAATTATTTGTATGAGCCTAAAATACCCGAATAAAGAGATTTTTATTATTATGAAATTGGTTGTGCTCAAGGATAGTCTAATTAAAATGTTAAAGGAAATATTCCACTACTAACGTTATGCACTTCACTGATAAAGAAAACGACTTTTTACTTGATTTAATTTTAAATATTGTTATTATATTCATAACTTTTTTATTTTTCTACAATTTTGATTTCATTTCAAGGTATATTACTTAGTATTTTGATATAATTTAAAACATTGGTTTGTCACCTAACACACTTTAAGATCACAACACTTAGAAATGACTTGAGTGTCCGTGACAATATTATTTAAAGACCGAAAATCAAACAAAACGTATGCATGATGCATCCTACCCCGATCGTCAAGCAATTTATGTGTGTTAATTGAGTGAAATACGTCGTATATATTTATAAATTCAGTAATCAGACAAAACAGATCATGTATAGAATATATCATAGGAGGACTTATTGCCACAGAGTCCGGATTACGACAGGTATGTGTACGAGTTAATAAATTACATTAATGTTATAAATTAACCACTTTATTGATGTACCAACGTTTATTATTCGAAACTTCGTTCTTTGGCATAGTTAGAATTCGATTTTAAGAATGGAACATTGATTCGATTCGATTTGAAAACCACACATTGTAAGTTTAGATTTTATTTGAAAAGTTGCTTTGGCGCCTTCGATCAATAATAGTACATTATTGATCGATGTTTGGCGCACAGAATATATCACTTACTAGAGGTACTAGCTGACCGAAGCAACCTCGTTTACGTCTCCTATTGTCCGTAGCGTAATAATTTCCCCCCGTTTTTGTAAAACTCTTCATTGGTGCTCCGCTCCTATTGATCTTAGCGTGATGATATATAGATAGGCTCGATAAATGTGCTATCTAACACTGAAATAATTTTTCAAATCGGACCAGTAGTTCCTGAGATTAGCATGTTCAAGCAAACAAACAAACAAAATCTTCAGCTTCATTATTATTATAGATAGAAACGAACGAAATATTATTAAGTCACTTAGTCATTTGTTGAAAACTGTTATTATACGGAATTTGAAAACGAATATTTTTTTTAATAAACTTTCAATAAGAATTTATTACTATACTAGCTGATGCGGCAAACGTTGTTTTGCCATAAAAAATGGGGTATAAAAAATAGATGTTGATCGATGTGTACACCAAATTTCATAAAAATCGGTCCAGCCGTTTCAGAGGAGTATGGTAACTAGCATTGTGACACGAGAATTTTATATATAAGATTAGCTTTTACGAAGGCGTGCGATAAGATCGTTCCTGCGCATGTTCTAAAAACTATTTAAACCGAACCCTACTGATGATTAATTAACATCAAGAATAGGCGATTATACAACGAATATTATTCTGTGAACATATCATATTTTGTACCACTCTCTCACTCTCTTAGCTACTTAAATTAAGGCAACTTTCAGATTATCATCGTCAACAGCCTTTTACATTTTTGGACCTAGGCTTCTCCTTAGAAATAAGGTTTTGGCCTGTACATTAGGCCAGATGGATTGGTACAGGACTTGTCACAAGTTATCCTTTTCTTTGAAGTGCAGTGTTTGCTCCTTTAGTCAGCAGTTCAACTGCCTCGTTGGCGCTGTGGTAGCGTATACAAATTCTGTTCTTGAGATCTGAGGTTAAATTCCCTAGTGGAACCAAATGTTTGTATGATCTGCCAATAATTGTTTCGGAGTTTGGACGTTTTCTTTAAATAATATTTATGTATTTAAAAAAAAGTATATAAGTATTCTATTAGTCACTCTAGCTATCATAAGACAAGCTCTGCTTAGTTTGAAGCTGGATGGCGTTGTGTACGAAATGTTCGAAATATTTATTTATTTATTTTACAAGACCCATGGTATGAATGATGTGTGTAACCAGTACATTACATCAGTTACAGATAGATATGTATATTATTTATGAAAGACTTTTAAAGTTATATTTGAAACTAAGCTTGTGGGAGAGCTATGCTACGGCATGAATGGGCCGGCTCGACCGGAGTGATACTACGGCCTCGCAGAAAACCGGTGTGAAATAGTGCTTGCTCTGTGTTTCACCGAGTGAGTGAGGATACCGGAGGCCCATACCCCAATCCCCTACCCCTACCTCCCCCCATCCCCAAAAGACCGGCAACGCACTTATGACGCTTCTGGTGTTGCAGGTGTCCATGGGCGGCGGTAATCGCTTATTATCAGGCGATACGTCTGCTCGTTTGCCCGCCTACTCCATAAAAAAAAACTGACTTGTTAAAAAAAAATAACAGTAGTGCAATCACTGTGATGATTAATGTTGGAAAAAACGTGTTAACATTATCTGTAGTGAATGACTGTTGGGAATTCAGCAAGCTTATCAAGCCGAAACATACTTAAACTGTTTTTGAAGTGATCTTTAGGCGAGTTGAGCATTTTTAGGTGAACAAAAATCATGGAACTCGCGTCATCGTCACCGAACGCTTTCCATGGGCTGTATCTTTTTACTTATTTCTATCGCGCATTTTATTTAAAGGGCAAATAGGTTCATTTCAAGTGAGCTTAAACATCTTTTTGTTTATAGTTTTGAGTTTTCACTTCTGTCGGCAGTGATTTTTTGAAGTGAAAACTTCTTTAGCGGCGTTGTGCACTTTAGTAAAATTTATATTGGGATGGGTAAAAAATGTTAGACTCGAGTCAGCACAAGTCGCGTCAGGACACGTGACCTGACCGTAAGACGGCGGCAAAGGGCGCTTGCGCGAGTACGGCGGCGCAGGGCGCTTGCGCGAGTGTGCATGGTGACAGCTGATGGCTCGGCTGTCTAATGTGACATAACTGGTAATATGTATATACTGTGTAGCATTAACCTAAATTTTTATAACATACTTTTTACTTCTTTTTATCGCGCTTTTATTAAAAGAGCGAAGAGGTTCATTTCAGGTGAGCTTAAACAACTGTTTGTTTATAGTTGTGAGTTTTCATTTCTGTCGGCAGTCCTCATAACAGCTTTGTGATTTTTCTACCAGTTAGTCACTATGCTGCATTGTTGCATTCGCAATGAGTATGGTGGCCACCACTCGTGGATTCTGCTTAAGCATAAGCAGAATGACTCTACTCTGCCTGATGGAAAGCATTCCATCAGGCAGAGTAGAGTCATTTTGGTGGGCCAAACATAAAAAAAAAAAAAAAAATTGTCTGCGTTTGCAATGAGTGTGGTGACCACTACTCTTGGATTCTGCTTTTTTTCAGTCTCCTGGTATTCACAATTTTTGACATTTTATTTTGTAGGTAGGGACTGTTGATTTATTTAATTTGTTGTGTTGTACTTTGCTGTCCATGGTACTAAGAAAACATTTAACAGACAAATCAGTTCATGAAAACGTTTCAAAAGAAAATTGGAGTAACTGACAAATGTATAGTGACTACTAACAAAAAAGCTGGGCGTGTAAAAGCATATCACTAGGCCATCACAGTTAAGGTCACCATGCTGCATTGTGTGTATTCACAATGGCTATGGGTGCCCTCACTCTTGGGATCTACGCATGCTTTCCATCAGGCAGAGTATAGTAGATTTCGTCACAAGCCGATCGCGTCTCTCTATCGCGTGATCTCGTTTGCACGCTCGGCTCAGGCGGAACGTGACAATGAGTCATGATTTTTTGTGCGTGCAGCCGGCGTCCATCGATTTTTTAGACGTTATCACGTCAAAAACCTTCAATAGAAGCATTTTATTATGGATAGATTAGCGTCTCAAATATATTTGAATAGCTCTTTGAAAGCTTATCATCCAATTGGACGCCACTTGGTTCGATCCTCGGCTTCAATTGAAGGGGCTCATATATAGCAGTAGAATGCGATATGCTGATGATGAAGCTTGTCATCAATTTATTAATAGCGCGAATATGCATAACCACGTATATTATGTTTTCAACTAGACTACATACGTATTTGAACAAGCATTCGATATGAATCATGAATTTTCAGATAAAATTTTAGTATCTGAGATAGGTGATTGTAATAATATAAAAAAAAAGTAGAGATATTTATTTTGTCGCTTTACATTCTAATGTAGAGGTTTTAAATAAATCAGTATTAACAATATTTGAAAGATTAGCCGGCCAAATTAAAAATACGTGATACTCACTTACGCCACCGCTCTTCACCGCACATAACACTTAATGTTATGCAATTTGTCAGTAGTTTTGTTGTATGACGTCACCGCAACGTGTTCGCATTGAGTTCACGGTCATGAACAAGTTCATAGTTTTCGTACATGAATTACTTACCAACGCTTTGTGTGAACAAAGTGATTCGAGCCGATATTCTTCTAGCAAATGTTTCAACGAATTGCATATTTGTTCAAATAATGTTGTAACTAATATATATTTCCTTTAAACAATTTTCTTTTCTTTTTTTCAGATATGTAGGTTATAACTTGATTCTGAAAATTACGTAAAGAAAATAAAGTCATCCTATTAGCTCTTGTTATTAGTAAGCATAATTATATCAATGTCAGTGAGATGAAATACATACCTACCCGTAGAAAATAAATTGGCAGTCATAAGGACTGCCGATATAAGTACGAGCTTATAACTTAGAATGTTATTTGTAAAATTAATGTGTAAAATTAGAAATTTCATAATTTTAAAATAAAAAATTATCAACATCAAACATTAGCATGTCGGTGATGGGAACCCATAAGATTTTTCCCTACCAAAAAGTGCCCAAAGCGGCAAAAGATTTTTTGTGACGGTGGCGTGTCGGTGACAGGGTGACGCAAACTCATAAGATTTTCTCCTACCAAAAAGTGCTCAACACGGCTAAAGAAGTTTTCACTTCAAAATATACTTGTATATCTATATTTCTTCCTATAACTACGATAAGTAACGTAGTTGAAAAGTCAGGAAACAGATTAAATGAACTGGAAAAGTACTGAATGCAGCAACGGAGTGTTCGTATTTTTTTCGATGATTCGAGATCCTGCCATAAGTATACAAATGTTTATTTTATATTCAACATTTCATTTTTAATATAACATTTTACAAAATGTACATTTAATTCTAAATTTCATAGTTGTCATTTAATTTCAAATTATTTGAAAAATGAACATTTAATATTAAATTTCACAGTTGTCATTTCAAATTTCACATTGTCTTTGTCACTGGTGATGGTGGTCTGTTGTTGTCCACCTGCCAAGTCTATAAACGTTTATCCGTATTTCATCATTGGCATTATTAATAGTTTTATTTGTATAACATGCATTGATGACATGTTTTTGTTATTGTTAAATTAATCATTTTAACTGAAGTAAATACTTCTTTTGAATTATCAGATTTATTGAGTTTATTTATGTTATTTGTAAAAATTATTATTTCTTAAAGTGAAATAGTAAAAGCCTTCTGTAGGAAAGTCAGGAAATGATGAGCATAAATTGAAAATGATGCTAACGTTTTGTTATATATCAGTACATACATACATTACATACCCTGAAGGGCTATTAAACGACAAAAATGCATTAAACTACATACTACTACAAACTATGTACGAGTATAATTCTACAGGTAGTAGAGTCACGCTGATTTCAGCACGAACGGGCCGACTCGACCGGGGCGGACTTCGCACAGAAGTTCAACGTAAAACCATAGCGTTCGTGCTGTTGTATTTCGTTGGGGAGTGCGAGACCGGAGGCCCAATGTAAATACACACATCAAAAGTGTCTAGGGATCAACATATGTGTCTAGGGATCAACATATATTTTTGCAATAACTTTTCTCCTGATTGATATTAATTAAAATTTTCTTTAAGGATTATCAAATAAAGTGTTTTCGTTTGTCACAGTAACGATAAACCAAGTCACCTTTGCATTAATAAAGAAATTTGCCATTTTCCTAATAAAAGGATTTTTGACATTTGAACCACTAACATTAAAGTTCGAAAAAAAGACTGAAATAACAGTTTTCTTTAAAATTTTATTAGGTAACTTAAACAATTAATAATTCGTGTTTCTACCGCGAACACTAACACAAGAACATCGGTTTGGCATACTCAAAATGAGTTCATCCAAATCACGCTGTGGAATGGCCGCCCATGTTCGTTGCAACAACAAAAAAAGGTCTTCTTGCGACTGGATACCCTCCATATTCGGCAGAGCTCTTCTCTGTAGCATATCCCATGCATGCTCAATCGGGTTCAAGTCTGGCGACTGAGCAGGCCAGGGCCAAAGCCACATCTCAATCTCAAGAAATCCGCATAAAAATGCTTGATCCCTAGACACTTTTGATGTGTGTATTTGTAGATCATACAAACATTTGGCCCGACCCGGGAATCGAACCCGAGACCTCATGATCAGCAGTCGCACACGCCAACCGCGAGACCAACGAGGCAGGCAATAAATAATAAAAATAATAAAATAAAATATTATCATGTTTTCTAAAATCAACTCGGATTTATCTATATAGACTTGTACATAAACATTGTTTTCTGTGACTGAATTTTGAAGTAAAATAACGCTTCACAATGTATACAATCTAATATTGACCTAGTTGGAATTGTTTTGATATTCGTGAAATTTTGAAAGCACTGCAAATGCCGTAAGATATAAATTTCATTTGAATTCTTCAAGGAATCTGTAGGCGTTAATTTTAAACTACAGATTATGACTAGACAAGAAATTTGAATAGGTACTTTTGTAATTTAACTTGCCTGACCTCTGGAATAAAATATAATATTAAAAATGCGAATTTCAGTTTGTTTGTTTATTCATAAATATCAACTCCTCAACTTTCCATTACACGTAGAAATCATGGTATAACAATATACTTTGCCGTAAAATTTGGAGATCAATATGAAAGGAAAAATTGGTAAAATGGGAAGATTCTTCTTTTTCTTCTTCTTCAAGTGCCTCTTCAATCGAAGAAAGATAGAAGAAGGGAAGATTCTAGGAAAGGCTGATTGGAATTGCTTGGAGATGCAAGCAATAGGTTACGATTAAACCTACTGTTACCGAATGGTCCCAATCTTCTAACCTGTGATCTCTAATGTGAATACTGTGGACCTAAAAGACGTGGTCATCTTATTGTATTATTGGTACTATGTCAATATTCTTTTAAGTATCAATGACTAATTCGTTTAGAATTAGTCGATATATTTACATATACAAAAATCTATAATAAGTTCAAATGTATGTATAATAGAAAATGTGAATAACATCAAATAGTGTCCCAGAGAACCTACTGATCTTCAAACTGCTAAATTATTTTTCTTGAATTACAGTTATGATAATCTTGAAAAAGATACCGCTTAAACGCAAAACACTGAAGCAAAATCAGTTAATTCGTTCAGGAAGTGTAATAGAAAGACTCAATAGACAACTATGGAATGACACATGGAACCTCTAATTCCTAGCCTTGATTATTTTCAAGATCATTTTAAAAGAGTTACATTCGAGCAATGACGTGATACTAACCTGCGGGCTTAAAAACTACGATATGACTTAAGGCCCTACTCCACCAAAATTGTTGGTAATTTCAGTGTTTCCAACTGTTTGCAACACTTCAAGAAATCGCCAACTTTTTTTTTTTTTTTTTTTTTTTTTTTTTTTTTTTTTTTTTATATTTGGCCTGCCAAAATGACTCTACTCTGCCTGATGGAAAGCATAAGCAGAATCCACGAGTGGTGGCCACCATACTCATTGCGAATACAAAAATGCAGTATGGCGACCCACACTATGGCGGCCTAGTGATGCTTGTGCATCTTTTAGTCTAGTCAACAAGTATGGGACTTGTTGACTAGACTAATTGGGCCTCCGGTCTCGCACTCACCAACGAAACACGACAGCACGAACGCTGTCATTTTACGTTGATTTTCTGTGCGAGGGTAGTACCGCCCCGGTCGAGCCGGCCCGTTCGTGCTGAAATCAGCGTGGCTCTACTACCTACTATTGTGTCTACACCGAGTCGCCAACAATTTGAAAAACATTCGAACTTAGGTCACCATAGAGCCAATAAATATTTGCAACAAGCGTATTCTTTTGACATTTACTGCCAAAAACGGAAACACTGTTCTCAACATTTGTTGACAATTTTTGTTGCCAATACAAGGTAATTACATAAATTTTTGTCACCAACACGTGTTGACAACACAAAAATTGACAACTTTTGTTTGGTGGAGACCCGGCTCTAGAACCACTGCTAACTGCTAAATGAATACCCATTAATTTTGTTTGGAAAAGAAAGATACTAGCTAATAATTCTGTCAATGTTAGAAACAGTGACTAAGCGTGTATAAAAAACGACTCAATGAGCAAGTGAATGGCCAATGACGATTAATATTATCTTATTCATTGAACAAGTACCTACATATAGTTTGGAAACAGTTTAATTTACTAAACTTAACAAAAATCGCTGCTGATCCCTCGATCATTAAAAGCCAAGACTTTTAACCAGTGCGTCCTACCTAATAACTTACGTAGCTGAGACGTGGACACTCACTATATAACTGGTCAACCAGTTTAAAGTCGCTCAGCGGGCGATGGAGCGTGCGATTCTGGGTTGGTTTCTCTAGTCGATAGAATTCTTCACAAAAAATTACGACAGAGAACTGAAGTAATCGATATCATACGGAGAATCAGCACGTTAAAGTGTAAATGGGTCGGTCATGTCTCCAGGCGGACTGATGCTTGCTAGAGCTGACAAGTGTTAGAGTGGAGACCAAAGCGTAGCGTGGGACGCGCTGCGGTACGATGAACTGACGACTTGAAGAAAATTACTGGCGGCGTTTGGATGCGGACTGCTCAAGACCTGGATGGTTGGCGCTCTTTTGGGGGAGGCCTTCGTACAAAAAAATTGAATAAAAGATTAACTGAAAAGTGTCTACACTCTATTTATTCCTAAATACAAACTTTCATTAATATATAAAATGAGTAGACTTCATACAAGGTATTACTCAATTGAAATTAAAAGTATTAAAAAAAAAGACTTCACTTTTTAAGTACATAAAAATCCGATATAAAACATTTTTAAAATTATAAAACACTAAAATTCTAACAAGTTATCAGAACATCAAAAATAAACAATTTAAAATCCAGTTATCAGTTACAACTACCACTTCCTGGAATGAATTAAAAACAAAAAAATATGTAACAATGGCCTTCACATAGTACCTTTTAGGTATCTAAAGGCCTTGGCTTCGTACATTGGAGTAATAAAATGCAGGGTCATCTCTATAAAAATAACTATGATTGTATTAAGTAGGTAGGTAGGCTTATTCGTTAGAGCAGTATTGACATGCACTCTAAAATAAATGTATAATATGTTATTTTTTTTATTCCTAAGGATTGTTATTGTTTTATTTATGTTATAAATATTTTGAATCGGTTTTCTTAAAGAACTAGATGTCTTTTTAATACCTTAAGTTATGAAAGATGTGTCTTGCAGAATTACCCGTGGGTTTTGTTGCTTTTGAATATTGTTCACTATTTTTAATTTTGTTTTCTCGTAACCTTATTTTTTCTAAAATAAGAGTAGCCTTTAATTACTCCTTATAATATCAACTATCTGCAGCTGAAAGTCCCGTCAAAATCGGTGCAGTCATTGCAGAGATTAACCGGGATAAACAGAAAGTAGAAAATAGTTATAGTAGATCATACATTTATGATAAAAAAAGAGTCTTAACGCAAACAGCCAACAATAGTGGAGAGCCAAAAAGAATTCTGTTATAATCGTACGAATATGTACATGTACATAGATATATGTTAAACAGAAGTAGGTACCTATTCATTTGTCATACTAACTCTACCAAGTATTTTTAGCTTGAACAAGTCAATGCCTTTAACATTACATCTATTCCTAGTACTAGTACTCGACTTATTCTTCTAGACTTGGCTCGCGTATTTAATTATTTTATGTAGCCATAACCCTGTGAACGTAGAGGCTCGGGTTTCCGTTGTACAATCCTTACTTGCTTACTCGGCATATGCTTACATATTATACAAGGGGAAGCCAGTGGAAAGATTGTAATTATACGTATGAGAATTCTTTTTTCTTTCCATTGCATTCACTTCTTATATACAAACTAGCTGATCCGGCAAACGTTGTTTGCCATAAAAAAATGGGGTGTAAAAAATAGATGTTGGTCGATTCTCAGACCTATCCGATATGCACACCAAATCTTATAAAAATCGGTCCAGCCGTTTCAGAGGAGTATGGTAACTAACATTGTGACACGAGAATTTTATATATAAGACTAGCTTTTACACGCGGCTTCGCTCACGCAGACTTTCATCCCCTGATTTACCCCCTTTGGGGTGGATTTAAAAAAAATCCTTTCCGTAAGTGAGCACTAAGCTCACTTACGTTATATAAAGAACCTACATGCAAAATTTCAGGATTCTAGCTTCAGCGGTTTGGGCTGTGCGTTGATATCTGGGTATGTCAATTAGTCAGTCAGTCACCTTACTCTTTTATATATAGAAGATATTTTATATATAGCCTTTTCTATTCCTATCTTTACCTGCCGTAGACAACACATAAAATCAAAGTTTTAATGCAGGTTACAGGTGTCAACACAGCTTCTTCACAACTTCAGAGAAACAGTCGTGTATATTATGATCTTTTACAGATTCTCATAGAGATTATTGTACTACATTATTTAATTTGGCATCTACGTGCCGTCTTACAATTTAAAGATACGTCATAGCTAGTAATCCCGTTGATTATTTTATGATTTAGCGGGACAAACAAGTAGATTGGTCACTTGTTGGTAAGTAACTACTGCATGCTAATGGATACACAATTAATGAACCACAAGTGCACGGCAGTCTTTAGTGGTGGGAAAAAGTATTCGAGGCTTCAATAATCTAATTTGCTCTATCGGTCTATCCGGTGTGTCATTGCGCATAGTAGAGCTGGCCGTCCGAGTTGAAGGTATAGTTGTACGAGATCTTGGGCCTGGTTTTGCGATTTTGACACTTCGCATCAAGATCCTTCACACGGGTAGTGTTGAATCTTTCGACATCCGTGGCGACTGTACTTCGCCACTCGGGTCTGAGACCAGCACACTGCTCCCAGGAATGTGTTGGTATGGCATAGGCCCTCGCCTGTGCCATAGCAACGTCCTCAAGCGTAACCTCCTCAGGTTAAGCTTGCGGACGTCTTTGTACCGAAGGTATTGACCGCCTTGTCTGCGTAACTCGGTAAAAAGCAACCAAAGAATTGCCTGATGGCCCACACTGGTTTTCTGTAAGGCAGTGGAAACTGCCTCTCCGGTCGAACCAACCCATTTTTAACCATCTTCAAAAAAAGGAGGAGGTTTCTCAATTCAACCGTATATATATATATATATATATTTTATGTGTGTTCGGGGATAACTTCGTCGTTTATGAACCGATTTTGATGATTCTTTTTTTAATGGAAAGGAGATATCCCAACGGTGGTACCATGATCAGGACACTAAGATCTGATCATGGCATCCAGGAGAAATCGAGTCGAACGTTGAAGTCGGTTTTTATTTTGTAAAAATTTTTGTTACAAGAAGTACACTTTTTTTATAAGTGGGCTTGCCAAAGTGACTATTCTGCCTGATGGAAAGCATGAGCAGAATCTAAGAGTAGTGGTCAGCACACTCATTGTGAATGCAGACAATGAAACAATGCATACCTACCACCTAATGGTGACCTACAGCATGGCAGCCTATTGAGATGCTTCTGCATCATTGGGCCTCCGGTCTCGCCCTAACCAACGAATCACGACAGCACGAGTGCTGTCATTTTAGGTTGTTTTTTTTCGCGTATCGCCTGATGGTAAGCGATTACCGCCGCTCATGGACACCTGCAACACCAGAAGCATCAAAAGTGCGTTGCCAGCCTTTTGGGGATGGGGGGGGTGGGGTAGGGGTAGGGTGATTGGGGTATGGGCCTCCGGTATCCTCACTCACTCGGTGTTCTGTGAGGCCGTGGTATCACTCCGGTCGAGCCGGCCCATTCATGCCGAAACGTGGCTCTCCCACGGTTTTCTGTAAGAGTGTTTGTTTTATAATAGAATACAGTTGCTTGCTAGTAGCAAGTTAAAAATATTTATTTATGCTTCCTGCATTACAATTGCACAAGGTGGACTTAATGTCGAAAAATTTGTATTTAAGGAATGTCGTATTTGCGAAGTAATAAGATTCACAAAAAATTAAAGATTCATGCAAAACAAGTTAACTTAATGTGTCAACTTTACTGTATAATTAAATCAAAATATTTCATTAATGTGAATCTGTTGACTCGTGTGGGCTTAAAGACATAACATAAAGGCGGTTTAAAATAATGTCCTTTTCGAAGTGTACGAACTATGGCCTCGAGTTGCGTGGCCTTAAACGCAACAGTAGTCAAGGCCAAGGGTGACGTCATCAATATTATAAGATTGTGTTCGGCGGAACTAGCTGGCGACAATATTATTTTGTTTCATATTCTACAGTTTTATTTGAAGTTTCCGAATACGGTAGTTTACAACTTAGTCAAATTAGTTACTTTTTATTATCTCTCAAAAAGATAACTTTCTATGAAAAATGTACTAAATAAAGGTTTGTGACGTCATCGCTTTAGACTACTCAATTGAGCAATATATTTCAATGTTTATTTGATTAAAATTTGTAATTAAAATAAAAAGCTGTAATAGTTATATTATCCGAGATGTTTTGTAATATTAATTTTAATGAGACATAGGTATTTATTTACGATACAGTTAACTACCCTATTCGTAGTGTCATTAAACCCGAATAATTTGAAAATCTCTTTTCAAGAGCAAAAGCAGAGGTTAGGTACTCTATGCGTTTGCCCACTTGTAAAAATTTAAGAACGGCGCTTAAACACTGATGGCAAATAGTTTCCAAACGAAACTGTATTTAATGCATAGTTAAACTTAGTTAATTACCCATTGAATTCAATTAAGTATGTAATTTAAATAAATAATAAATTAAATTAAATAATACCTACGCAAAAAAGCCCGTCCGGTTAAATGTGTGGATATACTAATACTTTTGTAAACTACAAATATTTTTACGTCCGAATTTAACGCCTCTGTGTGAATAAAAAAAAACATATCATTTGAATCAAGAATTATTTTAACAATATGGAAATCAAAGTTGATAATCGCCAGTGACGTCCTAATCCTTGTGTGGACCTGTCGTAGAAAACCAGCTACAATAAAAGTTTTAAATACATATTTAAATATGATTATATCATAAATTAATAAAACATAACATTTATAAATAGCATTAATCTTAATTAGTCGTTACAGCATCATGTTACTGAGCAATAATGTAAAAAGAAACAAAAATATTTATTAATGAATTCTTTACAGTGTAGCACAGATAAAGTAATAAAGTTACTTCGTAAACGGTAGAACACATATAAATATAAATTGTAGCCAACTTGTAGGTAACAAGGTGGCTACATACAATTTTCATTCAATTTTTCGTAACAGGCCTCAATACAATTCTGTTTCTTTCAAAACTGCATTACAGTACCCAAATAGATCGCGTTTATCAAATTCGTACGCGGAAATCGAGAATTTTCCCTTATTTGTGTGTGTGTTACCATAGAACATATGTGTGTATGAGAGAACCGCGTGCAACTATGAGCGAGGTCGCCCACATTCGATCTGTGCAAATTTTCGTTCGGCGGGATCACTGGCCTCGCTCAGGGTCGCGCAGCCGTATCTCTCAATTTTTGTTTGTTAATTATAAAAATAATGCGTTATATAACTAGGTATCCATCTCTCACTCACATGCGTCTGTGTTTGTATATCTCCGTCTCGCCGGCCACCAACGCTGCGCTGCACACATAGTCACTAGCTAGAAAAGTACATCTACAAAATTCGGCAGTGTGTGCATGTGTGTGTGTGAATGACGTTACATTGTACAATGCGATTACAGGTCCGCATTGGAATTTTATTTATTGTTAACTACGCATTTGGAATACTTATACATATTTTTAACTCTGTACGATACGATTATTACGATATCAGTTTAGTTCTACTATTGGTCAATTCGACATACTCGAAAGATAGGTACAACTTTTGACAACAAAAGCTTAAATATTTGCCAAGTAGATTAAAAATAGATATAATGTAACACTTGCCAAGATCGTGCATACCTAAAATTGAAACCGGAATTTTGTATTATTTCTAAAAACGGTTACTTGACACTGTTTGAATATACATTTATACAACATATAGCGGCTCACGTGAAGAACATAGGTGTATTTTTTGTTTTGGTAAAAGAATTGATAAAAATGGCTTGAAGCCATGTCTGTGCGGCAATATCTACAAATGTGTTATTTTTATAAAACTTTATGTTCAAATTGTAGGCGAGTTGTATCAACACGTGCGTCGTTTATAACTGTTAGTCAAAATGTACTCACAGGGCTCACCGGCTCACCAAAATAATATGGAATCACGCAAAAGCTTGTTAGTTATTGTGAATAATGTAATCTTCTAGTAGAGTTCTTCTAAGAGGCTCGTCAGGAAAGGGACGTCTTGGGTTCCCAGGCATTTCCTTTAATTAACATATGAAAATGTACCTGTCTACTTCATTCGCAAGACTTATCAAATTAATGCAAAGTCTATAGAAGAAAATTTATTTTGAAGTGACTCATCAATTGTCATTCCAATTGAGTAATAATTTTCCCTATCGATAGTAATCAATTACTAAAACTTTGCGTCTTGTCTTGTTATAGGAATCGATATAACATTATTAAGAATAATCTGTTCATAAATGATTATTAAGTTTCAAGATTGCAAAAGTGATTTTATCACTTATAAAGTGTTCACCTTAAACTCTTTCATTAATCTAATTTGAATTTACACGGCCACTTCGAGTGTGAGTTATGTCAAGATATTATTATTGTTAATATCTCCATACAATATGTGTTTAAGAGTATATTGAAGAACGTTATGTAACATTGTACAATATTAATCCATAATGATAAATCTATCGGTATCGATGTTTAAACGCAAATTAGTATTAAATTCATCATTTGTAAGCGATGTGACGCTCATATCGTAGTCGATCATAAGTCCATAAACTACTCGATTAGAATGATAATAAAGAGTTCATGCAATGCAAATTTTCTTATTCTAGGATAAAAAAAAGGATGATCAAAGCCATTTCTTATTAAATTCATTCCATATTATATTAGTAACACTGAATTAGTATGTTACATATAGTAGATGCATACTTAGATATTTAATATTTCATATATGATAAAATAGTTTTTCCTTCAAAGATAATTTGATTTTTTCTCTTAATATGTATGTGTTATACATTCAAAAGTTTTAAGAGAAAACGTTCATACATAGAAATTCACTCACCCCACTTTGGCTCTTTATCAGTTTTGCCATCTACAAAAATGCTACATAATAAATTTAATACTTTGAAACAAAAACTTACATAAATATTTTTTTACTAACAATGTAAAAGTGCATAGACAAACGCATGTCGAATTCGGCACTGTACTTACACGTGCCGCGGTTTTTGTCCGGGATGCGATCTTTGGCACTCATTGTATGCAGCGAGTATTTGCGCACCGGAGCCTTGACGCGGCGCCCGCACCCCGCAAACCTCCCCTTGCCAACATTACATGCACGCATCGCATGGATAGTGTTATGCTTTGTTTGGTGCGTTTTAATGTTTAGGAACTATTGTTCTTTGGTCTTTGTTATCAATGGCGGTTTATAATGCATAGAGTTTTAAATGGTATTATGATTAAGAAGAATTTATAGTATATTATAGGTCACGTATCGGATAGATGTATCGCGACTTCATCTATCCGGTTTTCACCGTAAATCATTTAAAAAAGGTACTACTTTAAGGCGATAGGTGGACAGGTATTTTAAAAGTTAAAATAGGTGAAATTCATATTGATTAAGTATGGAAAATATAACAATGTTAGCTTCCCGTCGAAAATATATCAAAGATGTGAGAAAAGAGTAAATAATGGAACTTGCGCGAGTGTGAAAGTACCCTTACGAAACGAATGTTAGAGTACTCGCACAAAGTAACTGAGTACTAGACTAAAGGCCCGTATTCACTTTGTATAGAGCGAGTGCAGGTGCATAGTGCGGGTGATCGGTGATTGGTGGAAAGTACGTGTGGACCGCGAATTCGCCATCCACGCGTATTTTTTACCAATCATTGATCACCTCACTTCACACCTGCACTCGCACTAATCAAAGTGAATACGGGCCTTTAGGTTAGAGAAAGTGTATTTTAAAAAGTTAAAGTAGGTTAGATTCTTAATGACTTAGTTTGAGAAATTTAACAACGTTAACGTCATTTTACGTTGATCTTCTGTGCGAGGGTAGTACCGCCCCGGTCGAGCCGACCCGTTCGTACTCAAATCAACGTGGCTCTACTACTTTAGTTTTTTTTTGTTATTCTCTAATTTATCACAGAATAATAATGTAGGTATAATGTATTTGTGTACATATATATGTCATGTATATGTACAAAAACGCATTGTTATTTAACCATTTAACAATATAGGTACCTATATTATGTATGTAAGTGTATACATAATTTAGCTATAAATGAACCCAAGTGAATATAATTTATAATATGTTATGTACGTTGATGTAAATTGTGTAAAATAATAAAGTGACTTAAAAATATACTTTTTTTTGTATTTTGTGAACAATTTTTTTTTTCTATATTTGCAAAATTATGAATTACTAGCTGTTGTCGCGGCTCCGCTCGCGTGTATGTCGGTTATCGCGGCAAATAGTAGCCTAAGTGTTATTCTGATGTATAAGCTATATTACTGTAAAGTTTCAACTAAATCCGTACAGTAGTTATTGCGTGAAGAAGTAACAAACATACACAAACTTTCGCATTTATATATTAGTGTGATTAGTGTGATATATAGTAGGATTTATGTAACAATATAAGTAGGTTCTCATCTATAGTTAGTGTATGCTAGGGATGATTAACTCCTAAGGGTTGCAGCGTGGCCTTAGATAAGGTTTTTAATCTAATACTCTATCCAATGAACATAAATGTAAAAAAGCGGCCAAGTGCGAGTCGGACTCGCCCATGAAGGGTTCCGCAGCAGCAAGTAACATTTTTTTTTATATTTGTGTTGATTGAATGAAAGGTAAATTGCAGTTTACGATTTATGACGTATTAAAAAAAAACTACTTACTAGATTTCGTTCAAACCAATTTTCGTTGGAAGTTTGCATGGTAATGTACCTCATATTTTTTTTTAGATTTATCATTCTCTTATTTTAGAAGTTACAGGGGGGGGACACATTTTACCACTTTGGAAGTGTCTCTTGCGCAAACTAATCAGTTTAGAAACAAATGATATTAAACACATCAAAAGTGTCTAGGGATCAAGCATTTTTATGCGGATTTCTTGAGATTGAGATGTGGCTTTGGCCCTGGCCTGCTCAGTCGCCAGACTTGAACCCGATTGAGCATGCATGGGATATGCTACAGAGAAGAGCTCTGCCGAATATGGAGGGTATCCAGTGGCAAGAAGACCTTTTTTTGTTGTTGCAACGAACATGGGCGGCCATTCCACAGCGTGATTTGGATGAACTCATTTTGAGTATGCCAAACCGATTCTTGTGTTGTTAGTGTTCGCGGTAGAAACACGGATTATTAATTGTTTAAGTTACCTAATAAAATTTTAAAGAAAACTGTTATTTCAGTCTTTTTTTCGAACTTTAATGTTAGTGGTTCAAATGTCAAAAATCCCTTTATTATGAAAATGGCAATTTTTTTTATTAATGCAAAGGTGACTTGGTTTATCGTTACTGTGACAAACGAAAACACTTTATTTGATGAATCCTTAAAGAAAATTTTAATTAATATCAATCAGGAGAAAAGTTATTGCAAAAATATATGTTGATCCCTAGACACTTTTGATGTGTGTAGAAACCTCAATATCATTTTCGAAGACCTATCCATAGACACCCCACACGTATGGGTTAGATGAAAAACAAATTTTTGAGTTTCAGTTCTAAGTATGGGGACCCCCAAAATTTATTGTTTTTTTTCTATTTTTGTGTGAAAATCTTAATGCGGTTCACAGAATACATCTACTTACCAAGTTTCAACATTATAGGTCTTATAGTTTCGGAAAAAAAGTGGCTGTGACATACGGACGGACAGACAGACAGACATGACGAATCTATAAGGGTTCCGTTTTTTGCCTTTGGCACGGAACCCTAAACATAACCTTAAAATGACTAATAGTTCAAGAGATTAGCGCCTTTAACAAATCGACAATCAAAA
Organism: Diaphora mendica; assembly: GCA_949125395.1. NCBI lineage: Eukaryota > Metazoa > Arthropoda > Insecta > Lepidoptera > Erebidae > Diaphora > Diaphora mendica. The sequence continues at coordinate 4,350,459 of OX421317.1, forward strand.
AAGAAAGTCAATTAACATTTTTTTTTTTTTCAAAAAAGACAACTCCCGCACTAGGAATAAATCCTGTGTCGCGGGGGACTTTACAAACATACATGAAACGCACTCAAAGAACACCCAGACTCAGAACAACAATTTGTGGATCACACAAAGTGTTGTCCTACGTGGGATTTGAACCCACGACACTTGGCGAAGTAGGAAACGGCGCGGCGCGTGGTGACCGTTAAACCACTAGGCCAAACGTGCAATTGCGTGAAGTATGCGAGTACACATGATCTACATAAATACGCATTTGTGGAAAATGATAGTTTTTTTCTTTTAGTTTCATACGTTTAAAAGATAAATTTAAAATATGATAGTGAATTATTTAGCGGTAAAAGGTTGATGAAGTAGTAAAGTGAGTTTTTGTCTGTTTATGCAGGTATCTGTCAACAAGGAACTGTATAAATCGGCTTCAAAAGTTATTATTGCAACACGGATGCAATTAAGGATAGTTTTTTAATTTTGAAATTTACATCAAGTTAAATATTTTTTATTTTTTTTAGTTATTGAAAAAAATACTAATAATAAATAATAAATATTTCGGACATCTAACACACAATGCCATCTAGTCCCAAGCTAAGCAGCGCTTGTGTTATGGGTACTAGACAACTGATAGAAATACATAATAATATATACTTTTTTTTTTGTAAATACATACATATTATACATAGAAAACACCCAAACTCGGAAACAAATATTTGTAGATCATACAAGCATTTGGTCCGACCCGGGAATCGAACCCGAGACCTCATGATCATCAGTCGCACACGCCAACCGCGAGACCAACGAGGCAGTTAGTCGACGATCGATTAAGTAGTTTTTGATTACGAGTTTATCGATATTCAAGCCGATCATTTCTTTTTAACCGACTTCAAAAAAAGGAGGAGGTTCTCAATTCGACTGTATTTTTATTTTATTTTGTTTGTTACCTCATAAGTTTCGACTGGGTGAACCGATTTTGATGATTCTTTTTTTATTTGAAAGCTGGTGCTTCCCGAATGGTCCCATTTAAATTTGGTCCAGATTGTAGTCGGTTTTTTTCTGTTAAATTTTTTATAATACCTACTAGCTGAGTCCCGCGGTGCTACCGTTGTACCTGCTATTGTTGTACCTTTACAACCGCGGGTAACACTGCGGGGCAAAGCTTGTCTAAAAAAAGTAGTTTTTGTTTAGCCGGAACAAACAGACAGACAGATCGACAGACAGACATACAAAAAAATTAAAAAATGATATTTTGATATATGTACCGTACATACATATGCATTTAGTAAAAAGCGGTTATTTTAATATTACAAACAGACACTCCAATTTTATTTATTTGTATAGAAGATACAGATTAGTAGCGTTACTATTAAATACGTGATGTTAGCTTTAAGTCAACATCATACAAATGCTACGTCATAATCACGAAGATATAATATATCGCCTGATATTATTTGTTTTCAATGTTTTCATCCAAAATGCATAAATTGAAAACGTGTTTCGAATTGATTACGATGATGGCGACGTAGCTGATATGAACTCACCGATGTTTTTTTCTAGAAATGTTGAAAATTGCGTAATATGAACATGTTTCACACTTACATAAACATTAAATCATTATACTCGTATATTTGTAATGTATTTGTAAAGTGGAATTTTACTAATCACACATACACACACAATTACTGTAAATCAGTATTTGCAGTTGGAATACACGCGAATGCTTGTAGTAAAACTAACAAAAGGAAAACCACAAAATTTTAACAAGATATTTCTATTCCAGTATATTAATTTCATGAATATTTACGATTTGATTACAGTCAATGCATGCGTAATACATATGTAGGTACAATTTGAATATTCAGTTTTATCAGTTTTATTAGATATTTTTGACTGCCGACGAATTGCAAGGCCATCGAAGTATTTACGTACTTACTTGTAATTTTGTTTATCACCATTTTAAAAACACATTTTTATGTAAACAAGATAGATTGCACGGGCTGGATATCTATGCCTAGTATTTTGTAATAGGTATTAGTTTTATGTACTTCGATATAACTTTGAACGAGAATTATTCTGATTTATGTTTTATTTGTAAACTTTCATATTTACTTTCTTTTTTTATTTCAGCGGTATCTATATTTAAATTCATTTATTACACATGAATACGTATGTGTGGAACGACATTTAAATACAGTGAAAAACATAATTTCAATTTCATCTAACGAAGACCATTTTTACAAGACGGAAGTATTACTGATTGTGCACCGCGTAAACAAAGTTTTCGCGTCATGTAGTTTAATCTATACTAATATTATAAACACAAAAGCTTGTAAGTATGGATGGATGGATGTTTGTTACTCTTTCACGCAAAAACTACTGAACGGATTTGGATGAAACTTTACAGTAATATAGCATAAACACCAGAATAACACATAGGCTACTATTTGCCGCGATTACCGACATATACGCAGGCGGAGCCTCGGGCAATAACTACTATAATAATATGTATTTCAATTTAAAATATCGCTACATTATTAATGGATACTTTATGTAGTCAATTTTATTTATACTATTTATTGAATTGTAAAGGAGGTTTCAGAAACTATTTTGGTACCTGATATTTTTAACCGACTTCAAAAAAGGAGGAGGTTCTTAATTTAACTGTTTTTTTTATGTTTCTTACCTCATAACTTTCGACTGGGTGAACCGATATGATATATATATATATGCTGGTGCTTCCAGAATGGTTCCATTTAAATTTGGTCCAGATTGAAGTCGGTTTTTTTTTGTTAAAATTTGTAATTATTTAATTCATATCTGGAAAAGATTAGATGTCAAAGACATTAACAGTATAACCGCAATCATGCCCGGAGATTTCAGGGATCATTAGCAATAGAGACTTCGTCGAGGAATTGCTTGTAAGGCCCTATTACTGATTTGATGAAAAAATTGATAGTATGACCATCATTGCTAGCTATGATCAGCATTTAAAAATACTGAATACAAAACTTACAGTATCATATGTAGCGTGCATATATATATATCGAACAATGACAACAAAACTATCCGTAAACGAACCGATTATCCTATTACTTTTGACACCCTAAACGCTCGTTCGCAAAACTAGAAACATAATAACCATATTCTACCAGGAAACGCTCCAAGGCCGAGCAGAAATGACGTCACTTTTGCTCCCTCACCTTCAACCAGTTCATAGGGTTCAAGGCATTCAAAATAGTGCATCGGAAATCGGAATAAATGCTTCGTTGAGTACCTGAGCACAGTTTTTTTGTGAACTTTTTTATTGACGTTCTTCTTCCTGCATCGTTTCTTTTTTTTATTTCACCTGTTTATCTAGCTTTGAAAATGTATTGTCTTGAAATTTATTTATTTGAGTTACTGTAAATAATACAGTGTATCGTCGACTATTTGAACTATTACTGAAAGCGCTGACGTGTCACTTATTGCTTCTAAGCAAGAAACTAGACCTAGTTTCTTGCTTTTTATCGGTAAGCATAGTCAATTGACGGCAGCCAGTACTATAAACACAATCTGTGGTTTTATACTGTGGTATAAAACCACAGTTGTGGTGATGTGGTTTTATACTGTGGTATGATACTTACCTATTATAAGTGTAAAAGGGCCTTAAGGGCCAAATAATTTTAGTTCGCAACACGAAGCAAGAATATTTCTTGGCAATGCTTTCCAATTGAGCCTTGTTTCGTTGGTGTAATACATCCAAAACTAAAAAAAAATAGACTATTAATAAACAATAAACTAATGAGATAAAAATAACCTGGTTATGTCCTTTATCATAAAACAAAGTATCTCCATGGCAAATTTCATTGAAATCGGTGCAGCGGTTTAGTCATGGAAGCGTAACAAACAGACAGATATTAGTAGGGATTATTGTGAAATATCGAAACATATAAACACATTAAATACACAAATTTTCTTTAATTAATTTGCAACTTTTATTACTAACGGTAACGGGATACGATAGGGAAATTATTTTTAAATATTTCAAGAAACTTAAAACCTCAGATCATTTAAAAAAAAACGCGGGATATTTTTTGTATTTTACAAAGGTTGCAAACGTATTCCATCTGTTCGGCCATCAATTAAAAAGAAATTAATAGCGATTACGACTCTCATATTATATTTGACGCTTGTTTTCATGTTATATATTCAAATTTAATTGAATTTCGTATGATGTGACCCACTTTTGAAATAAAAATACAGCTGTAAAGCTTTTACTAAGCGGATGTCTAGCAAATGCATTCTGCCGTATATTTTTAACTTCGCAGTGGTCAGTTGACATGATATCTGTTTAAAATATTTTTACAACTTACATAATATGCGTTTAAGAAGACAAACTCTAGTGACATCCACAAATTTTGTTCTGAGTATGGGTGTTCTTTGGGTACGTTACATGTATGCTTGTAAAGTCTCCTGTGACACATGATGTATGTATATTCGTAATCCCATCAAAAACATAAATGTGAAATGAGAGTGAAGTTCAATCCATACTAATATTATAAAGCTGAAGAGTTTGTTCGTTTGTTTGAACGCGCTAATGTCAGGAGCCGCTGGTCAGATTTGGAAATTTCTATATATATCATTACGCTACGACCATTAGGAGCGGAGCACCAATGAAAAATGTTTAAAAACGGGGGAAAATTATCACGCTACGGGCAATAGGAGACGCAAACGAGGTTGCGTGTGTCGGCTAGTATTATGATATATGCCTTGGTAGTTCACTTCAACGACAAAGGAAGTGAGATCTAAATGGGTGCCAAGTTCAATGGTCAGTCCTGAAATTTATTTATAACCACATAAAATATTTTATAACAACTTAAAATATAATTCTTCTTATATTGAAGCCTGAAGTTTGACTTGATCAGTTTTCATATCCGGTAATGCAACATATTAAGTGAAATAATTAACAATTTTTAACAAAAAAAACCGACTTCAATCTCTACCAAATTTAAATGGGACCACACGAGAAGCACCAGCTTTAAAATAAAAAAAGAATCATCAAAATCGCTTCACCCAGTCGAAAGTTATGAGGTAACAAACATAAAAAAAAAACTGTCGAATTGAGGAATTGAAAAAAAGGAGGAGGCTCCTTTTTTTGAAGTCGGTTAGTAAAGAAATATTTCAGACATGTGACACACGACGTCATCTAGTCCCAAACTAAGCACAGCTTGTACTATGGCTACTAGACAACTAATATAAATACTTAGTATACGTTTTTGTAAATACATACATAGTAAACACCCAAACTCTGAAACAAATATTTACAGATCATACAAACATTTGGTCCCATCTGGGAATCGAACCCGAGACCTCAAACGCAGTAGTCGCATACATACGAGACAGTCTAAGTAATTAAAAAGCAACTAAAATATTATTTAACAGCGGTTTTTTATAAGGCCAAGCAGTCATTACGGTTAAGGAGGTCCATTTACGCTTAGACATAGTTGTCTACAGTGGAAGTGTTAAACAGGTCATATAAAAATTATTAATACTTATGTAGTACCTAGAGATGTATGTGCATTAGAGTATGACTATTCTCGTTAAAAATATCAAAAGTAATAAATGGTCTAACTGGTTAAAATTGTGCAAAAATTATAAATCACCGTAGCATAGTGTTATGCAACTTCGTTAGCTGGAGATTTTCAATTTTAGGCTTGCGAATTGGCCCTCAAGTGTAAAGAAACGCAATTAGAATAAATTTTTATTGTGGGTTACGATCAATTAGTACAATTAAGAGCGAATGAAGTAATAATTATGAGTGCTATGGGGTGCGTTACTAATCTATATACTTATAATAAAAATGTAAGACGTCCAATTCTGTACATTAAATATATTTAGAAATCTTTTTTTGGAGGGCTCTCTATAATCGATACTGAACCCAAAACTGTAATTTTTTTCATTTTTGTCTGTCTGTCTGTCTGTCGGTCTGTCTGTCTGTATCTTGGCCGCGCATCACGTCGAAACTACTGAACGGATTGAAATGTAACTTGGCATGATTTGAGTTCATACTACGAGGTAGGACATAGGATACTTTTATCCAGAAATTCAGCACGGTATCCTGGAGAGAGGGGATGAAAGTCAAAATTTGTACTTGGTTGTAATTCAATAACACAGAGTCCGATTTCATTCATTCTTTTTTTGCTAGAAAGAACGGGAAAAGTGTTTTTTTTTTGTCCGCGACTGTACACTGCCTGTGGGAAGCTGAGACAGATATGTAAATATGGCGGTACGAAGTTCGCCGGGTCAGCTAGTTTTAAATAAAGTTCTGAAGTAATTAAACTTTTGAAACATGAAGAATAAACGCGAATGTTAGAGTTTTAATCGATCTATTCATACCAGAAGGAAAAGTACACACATTTAAATAAAAAAATAACGCGCTTAGAAATAAAACATTTGGAATAGGTTCCCACTACTGTTTACTTGAAGGAAATAAATAGAATGCTAAAACGGTTACAAACTACTGCATGTCTATAGATATTTTGTTGACCTTTCATAGTATGAAAAGTCTTTAGAATATTAGTTCAGGTGAAACTCAAGCGAATCAAAATTTAAAAGGCTATCTCTGCTTTTTCATTTATTTACTTATACATACAAAAAATTCTACCAGGCAACTTTTAGGTGGTGTAGAAATCGAGAAAATAAGCAATCTGTAATTATATAAAACTAATAACATGATCTAGCATAGATAATTACACACATACATAACTTTTTAATGATAGATAATCCATTCGTTTTATAAATTTCTTCAATACTAGCTGACCCACGCAACGTCGTTTACGTCTCCTATTGCCCGTAGCGTACCGCTCGACCGATTTTGTGCAAACTTCACATAAACCATCTACTAAATAGTCCGAACAAAGCCTAAATATTTGGTTTGGATAGGTGAGCCCGTTCTTGAGTTATAAAATTACAACGAAAAGTGGCATTGAATTTTATATATATTGATTAAAGCACCCAATTATTTCATTCTATAACAGCGTAGGGTTCGCTGAGAAAGAAAGAATACACTGAAAAAATACATAGAAAGCATTTTATTTATGAATATCTACTGAAAAACTTACATTATTGGTCAATAATATAAGTAAGTCAACTGTAAGGGCCGTCAAATAGCATCGAGTATTGTCATAACGATCCCTATGGGGACAATTGTGTCAGTAATTCTCATATAATTTTTCTCTCACTCTGTGTGTGCTGTGTGTTTGTATATTGTAAACATGACTGTAATTTTGAACCATACACATGAAACTTTAGATTTAAAAAAATAAAGCACAGTATATACGAATGTCCAGCGCGTGATCCAACTTCTAAACGAAAACAAATGCATGTAGCTTTAGTATCAAACGAAAAACAATTTTTCTACTTTACTGCATCATAAATTCAGTAGCGGTGCAAAGTCACACACAATTTAGCAGAATTACTGTCACAACATATAAGAGTAACGTATTGAAACGTAGACGCATCGTTCGACCCAGTTATTGGAGCGGATTCTATTTCGGAAAAGAGCACAGTAGCTGCATTATTTTTTGGCCAGCCATGGTGACCTGGATTCACGGGCCGCCTTGGGAGTAGATCCTTTGTCTACGTGTAATAAATATCAAGGTACGCGCATCATGTGTATGTGTGGGTACTGGAATGGCGGCTACTATTTTAGTGTCGATGTAGGTACATTTATGTGAATGTTGTAACTTCAATTAGATTATATACTCGGAGATTTTTTTAAAATTTAAAGTTAAGAAATACAAGCAAGTGGTCTATACAAGTAAATAAAATTGAACTGTTTGTAATTTTATATTAACAGTTTTCACTAATTGCATATGAAAGTATATAAGGTAAAACATTTTTTTTGTCTGTCTGCTTGTTCCAGCTGATCTCTGGAACGGCTGAACCCATTTTGATTGGAATCTTACTGGCAGATAGTTGATATAAGGAATATCCGCGGTTGTTACTTTAAAATTACAACGTACGGGTACGCGAGACTCAGCTAGTGTTCAATATTATTAATGAATCGGGAGGTTTTCATGTGGGTTGTTTAAGGTTTATACGATGCGTAGACTTATTAATGACTTCGTAGAAGTTCATGAGTTTTGAATTATTTTCTAAAGTTTTATATAAGTTGCTGATATTAAATCGAGTTCGTTGATGTAAAGTTGCGTAGTTTGGTGTAAACTGAATACAATATTATAGAACTCTTTCGAGCAAATTAATGTTCTTACATTTCGTTTCGCTTTCGTATGTTCGAGATTTCATCCTAAGAAGGATGAAATCTCGAACACTCAACATACGAAATCATATCATTATATTCTATGTATAAATATAATAAAATTGTAAGAATCCGATGTCTGCACATTAAAGATATTGAAGAAAATTAATGAGCAGTGTTTTTATTAAAGTAACAGTACCCAAAACAAAAGTTTTTAGATTTTTTTGTGTTTGTGCGTGTTACTCAGAAGTGGCTACTTTTCAGACGATTAAAACAGGGTTTCTGTGTAAATGTTAAGTGTGACTATAGAGCCCAATACGAGAACAGAAGTAAATATCTAGTAGTAGTCAGTGTTAATCTGCAGGCTACTGACGGGGTCATAGGTGATGGAAAATCAACGGCTTCTAGATAATAGTGGTTATCTATGAACAATAATAGTAGGAGAGCTGGTACCATTTTTGGGTAGGTATTTGAGGCAAGCTGAAAACTTGTCACACACCTCTCCTAATATACCCCAAAAACACGAAACTACAGACCTGGCTGGTGAGTAGCGGGGCAAATTTTTGACAACCAGCGATAGTGATGATGACGTAGGTTTGTGTCTCCCAAGTGAGCACTGTTTCTCAGAGTGCTATAACTGGCGAAGTATATCGTTATACCAAGGCTATTGTAAGTCACGTGACCTCGCCAGTGGGGGGGGGGGGTTGATTTAGTCCCGCTACTCACCAGCCAGGTCTGCAGTTTCGTGTTGGGGTATAATAGGAGAGGTCTGTGACAAGTTTTCAGCTTGCCTCAAATACCTACTCAAAAAATGGTACCAGCTCTCGGACCATAAGTAGTCATTAACCAAGCAGTTTCGTTAGTGATTAGTTTTCACAAGTGGAGACGATATTGGTAAAGAGCAGGCAACTGTGGGACTATAATAGTACAGCTGTACTGTATTTGATTGCTTCTGTGGCGCAGTGGTAGCGTATGCAACTGCTGTAATTGAGGTCTCGGGGTTCGAATGCCGGGTCAAAACAAATATTTGTAAGATCTTCAAATATTTGTATCGGAATTTGGGTGTTTCTATGTGTAATAATGTAGTCACAAAAAAAGTGTTTATGTATTTATATTGAACTGTCGCCTGTGGTATTCCCAGACCAATACGACCTTCAAACCTTCAAGAAAAGAGCGTACTCCTTCTTAAAAGGCCGGCAACGCATTTGTGACGCCTCTGGTGTGTGATGTGTCCATGGGCTGCGGTAAACGCTTACCATTCAATAAAAAAAAACTCTAAAGTTTAACAGCAGTTCAGTTTAAATAATGGAAATAGCTGTAGCTGTCTTTGCTGCTAAGATTTTCAAATAGATAATGTTGAAAATGTCACCAAGCAATCCTCTTTTTTCCTTATTTCTTTTTTTTTACCTCTGTGGGTTGCCAGATCATAATGAACTTAGAAATATAAATTTAGAACAAACAATTATTATGAGTAATATAAATAAAAAACCTACGCAGCTGTCATTGTGGCTGTAGGCGAGTTCATTACATATTTATGTGCGTATAATTCGTGCACGTATTAGCATATTATCTTATGTCAAGAAAAAAACGAGATTTAGATGAAGCCAGTTTGATAATGGCGATTTTAAGAGGAAGATACTAAAGTATATCACTAATAAATTGCAAGTATCTGTTGGACAAAACAAGTGAAACTAATAGTTGTAGTAGTTTTTGGATGAGAAAATCGATGCCTGGAGTTACCAGTAATCAATTATTTTTTGACCGACTTCGAAAACGGAGTAGGTTCTCAATTTGACTGTATTGACCGTCAATTGTACTTTCCTAGTTTAAGTTTTATTATTTAAGTTAACCTTGTTAATGATGTGGTACAATAGATTTTTTTTTATGTTTGTAACCTCAGAAATATTGACTAGGTGAACCGATTTTGATGATTCTTTTTTTATTTGAAAGCTGGTGCTTCCCATTCCATTTCAATTTTTTTTTTACTTAAAATGTTGTATTATGTAATACCAAACTTAGGTTCGTGATGTCATCCTTTGTAAACTTTACAAATCCATGTATGTTTTATAAATCAATTTTTATAATATCAGATATAAATATAGTTTGGTCCCGGTATCTAAATTACTGGCAGTATTTTATGGAATTACTAGCTGATCCCGCAAACGTTGTGTTGCCATAAAAAATATTATAAAAAATAGATGTTGGTCGATTCTCAGACCTACCCGATATGCACACCAAATTTCATAAAAATCGGTCCAGCCGTTTCAGAGGAGTATGGTAACTAACATTGTGATACGAGAATTTTATATATAAGAAGATATTAATTCTTAAGGGACAACTTCAAGCAAACTCTATGTGAGCTCGTTTGGCTAGTGTGGTATATGGTAGGCCAAAGTGTCCTTTTGAAGGAAAGTTTATCAAAGGCTGTTGATGATGATGATATTCATGAGATGATTTTAGGTCTACAGTAACCTCGTACATTCGATAAAAAGCAACGAAGGAATTTCTTAATACTTTCTTTTTGTAAGACTTATTAATACTTGTGCAAGGCAACGCACTTGTGACGCTTCTGGTGTTGCAGGTGTCCATTGGTGGCGGTAATCGCTTACAATCAGGCAATGCGTGCGGATTCCATAAAAAAATACTTCATCAAGTAGGCTCTTCTGTGCCACAGCATGGCTCTCTCACTATAAAAAAAAGAAGTGACAACGTGTTCGTCATGTAGTTTACCGCATGTTAAGTGTCAATGAGAGAAAAATGTCAGGAAAAATAACGCAGATAGTTGGTTTATTTTCGTTTTCCCTTCGGATTTCCCAATTTTTTATGATTGTTTTTTAGTAATTCCCTAAGTTGGTTGTAAGTTCACCCTATTCATTTATGTCTTTATTTAATCCTGTCCAAATAAAGCAAAGTATTTAGAGTCGATAATAGTTTGTTAATAGGTAAATAATAAATATAGTTTCCCTTTTCTTTAAAAAACAAATTAATGTAAATTTTATAATTACACATTTTGTACAAATGCCAAGGACGTTTTACGTTGATGCATTAGCATATAGGTATATTATGTAAATGTTATTACTTAATTTGTATAGTTTTAACTAAATTGTTTGAATAGGCTGTTAAGAATTAATCACATACATATTCTTAGTATTGTTTTTATATAAATAATAAAAAATGAAATTATAAAGCTTTTTAAAAACAAGCTTTTACTGGAACGCCTCGAGACGAATCAAACAAGTCCAAACTCGATGATGTTGCGACGTTTCTTAACAGAGTTTCTACGGCCACCTTGCAGGTCCCAGATCAGCTCCATGTCATTATAATATTGTATTGTCACGCTGTATACATATGCTTGCAAAATTTCAGCAAAATTGGTTGAAGATATCTGCTTTAAAATTGAGTTGCAAGATTCCACGCGATCATACAAGCATACATACATACATTGCAAGTTAATAAAAAGCTTGTAAAATGAATCACAATAATGTATGTACGCCCATAACTTTCGATCGACTGCACCAAATTGAATAATTCTTTTTTTTATGTATTTGTTATTGCCAGGACAAGATTTGTACTGAAAAATTTAAAAAAGGAAGTCTTATATTCTCTTAGAAAGAGTGGTGGTCACCATACTGCGAATGCAAACAATGCAACAATGCAGCATGGTGACCCACACCATGGCGGGCTAGTGATGCTTCTGCATCATTGGGCATTGGGCAACGAAACACGACAGCACGATCGCTGTTATTTTACGTTGATTTTCTGTGCGAGGGTAGTACCACCCCGGCCGAGCCAGCCCGTTCGTGCTAAAATCAGCGTGTCTCTACTACCTTGAATTCTATCTTGAGGTATATCTGATAATGACGATGATAAAAAGTAAGTAAATATTTTATGTCCCAAATACACTTACGTCTGTGTCTCCGCAGGGGTAGGCAGTGGTTTTTAAACACCTACAATTTATAAACTAAAAGTTGGTCTCTATCCCTCCAGAAGAGTTCTTAAAAAATTAAAGATCTACTACTAAAACCGCATGTTTACCTTCCAGCATGACCCCGAGCCATTTAAGCGGGACGTGAAAAGCATTTCACTAGTTCGCCATAGTGTGGTTTACCATGCTGCATTGTCCACAAATGGATTGAAGAAGGTGACCACCATTCTTGGATTTTATTCATGCTTTTCATCAGATAAATTGGAGTCATTTTAGCAGCTATTAAATTAAAAAAATTGAGAGGATATTGAATAGAAAATACACAAAGTAAAAGAAGGCTATTTTAACGAAATATTTAAACTTTTCTTTTTGACTGACTACGTAATAATAAAAAAAGTAGTAGTTTTGTTACTATTTCAGTGACAGCGCGTGTGGCTTTTAATCACCCCTACTACTCGGACATACATACTTCAGCTCGAGGTTTATATTTATCTATCTGTGCCCGCTACTTCGTACACGTGACATTTGGATTTTCAAATTATTTTTACTGTTTAAACCTTCCCTGGACTACGACAAACATTTCAAAACCAAAATCAGCTAAATCGGCCCAGCCGTTCTCGAGTTTTAGCGAGACAAACGAACACCAATTGATTTTTATATATAAGAAGATACCTGAAACATGTAGAATTTCATTGAATGTATATCATTATAAAACAAGTTTTGAACTTAGAGCTACTTCAATTCGTGTACAAAATGGGATTTAATTTCGTTCGCTTATCGAATTACTGAATACAGTAGTTTAGGCAGTATAACCTATAGTACTGAAAACTTGTAGTTTTCATTATAGGTCATTTACTGTTCAAACAACTAGGTTTTATTACATTCAATGATCTGTTTTCTTATAATCCGTATTGGAAATTACGAAAAAATACTGCCGTGTTTCGACAAATCGAATTGCTTTAAATGTTGGTAGAAGTGGCTAGGGAATGTACCTACACCTTTTACATGAGTTCATCGCTCCTGTCTTGTCTCTATCAGTTTATATCTGAAGGGGAAAATGTGATGATATATAAATATGCGTACTAGAAGACAGCAAAACACCAGACATATTGTATACAGTCAGTTGGGGCCAAAGAAAGGGCAAACATTTTAAACTTCCCCGAAGTAAGATTCGTTGTTATCCCACACACTTAAAAAAAAATACTGCTCTGTGTTTTATAATCTTATTCGCTTTACTTTTTTTATGTATGGGTTGCCTAAATGACTCTACTCTGCCTGATGGAAAGCATAAGCAGAATCCAAGAGTGGTGGTCACCATACTCATTGTTATTGCAGACAATGCAGCATGGCGACCCACACCATGGCGGCCTAGTGATGCTTCTGCATCTTTAGCCTAGTCAACAAGTATGGAACTTGTTGACTAGACTATTTGGGCCTCCGGTCTCACACTTACCAACGAAACACGACAGCACGAACGCTGTCATTTTACGTTGATTTTCTGTGCGAGGGTAGTACCGCTCCGGTCGAGCCGGCCCGTTCGTGCTGGCTCTGCTACGCTGATTTTAGCATATGGTTGATAACTGTAGATCGAATAAGTGCAAAAATTCGTATTTTATTGTTATCGAAATACAGGTATCAACCATAGGATCCAACAAATATTTTCATACGGGTAGGGTCTATTCTAATAATATTCTAAATTTTTTAATAGTTGGTACACCATTCGTCCCGTGGGAGAGACACGCTTCGGCATGAATGGGCCGGCTCGACCGGAGTGATACCACGGCCTCACAGAAAACCAGTGTGAAATAGCGCTTGCGCTGTGTTTCACCGAGTGAGTGAGGATACCGGAAGCCTATACCCCAATTCCCTCCCCACATCCCTTTCCCCATCCCCCAAAGGTCGGTAACGCACTTGTGACGCCTCTGGTGTTACGTCTGCTCGTTTGCCTCATAAACAATAAAAAAAATACAAAAAAAACGATATTGTAAACCTATATGTTTATATACCTCCGTGACTGCTTAGCCGTTAAGTTGTGTGTCGGTAAAAAAAACAATTTACTGACAGATGAAGCGATTTTTGGCCATAACTTTTGGCCATCCATTAATGTTCGTCATAAAATATATACAAACCCTTTTACATGTTGACTAAGATAAGAGCGGTGAAAACAACATGGTAATAAATCCCTCAAGAGTATCTATCAAGCAATTTGAAACAGAAAAGTACAATATCGTAGCACCGCGTAGTATTTAGACAGCGACTGAACAGATGTAAACATTTTAACCGTAAAACTAACTTCAGGGGATTATTCATCAGCAACCACTACATTGTATCGCTAAATAGATACCTAATCTGTTTATTAAAAAAAACCTTTGTAGACATAAAAGTGTTTAAGAAACTTACAACACTTTTAAAGAAAAAAAAATCTTTCTTTTGAAAATACCAATTGCTGCTTAGGAGACCATTAGTGAAGGCATTGTGTCCTCACCTAAAGCAGGTGGATAATTGATTGGGCAAACATTCACGGGAATTCATAAAACCGTTACGCAATGCATTTTTTAGGGCCGGCGCCGGTAGTCAGCGCTTTTCAGAAATTACACAGGGCGGTGGGTGGCGGTGCGAACGGTGTGCGGGATATGACGTTCGATTTAAAGGGTAGGTGCGTAGGGTGGGGGTGGCCCTGGCTGGCTGCAGGGCGGCTGTTGACGGGCGCGTGGCGCATGCGTGCTGGTGTCGCAGGCGCCCGCCGCCGCCCGATTTCCGTGCCGATGACAGTTCGCCGGGACTTACTTCCTCGATACCGCGCGTCCGCGGCGTCGCTGCATCCAGGCCGAGCCGAGCCCCGCGCCTGGCGCTGCTACCGCGCACCAGCTACGCACCGACTCACCACGTCGATGGCATACTGAACACGCTCATTCCACGTGAGTACCTACAGATGCATTACGACATACGACGCACAACTCCAACCCAATTAGTGTTCTACGATTTTGGAAATAGGTTACATGTTCGATTTATACTGTCAGTTATAATATGCGTTCATTAAATTTTGAATAGTATTTGTTTTCAAAAGCGTAGAGCATTAATATTATGTGTTACTTTATACGGTACAGCTGATTGGGTGTTTTTTTTTTGTGACTGTTTTGTTCTTTAATTTTATTGGATCATCATTTATAAGTGTTAAATGTTATGTGGCTAGATATACGTTCACTAATTTATCAGGTAAGTTCATTTAAGTCATTAAAGCTGTTTTATTTTCTTGTTTATCATTGTTAAATGTTTTCGTAAAACGCAAATAGTATTTTTAATTATATTTATGGTGAAAGGTGTGTGTGTATTTGGTGTCATTGTTTTGTGCGTTTATTTATTTCCTTACGTCATGTAGTATTTATTGCTTTAATAACAAAACAAAGCAAATAGTAAAATATAACAGATTGCATTAAACTTTTGAATTTTAAATAATGATATTAATTTAGTTACATTTAATATTACCATACTCAATAGATTATTCGATTAGTTGGTGTAAATGAATCATGTCAATTTGACATTAAAAGTACATATATTATTAATTAAATACCTGTATATTTTTCTAATAAGAATTTTATACAGATATTGTGTATTTATACTTTTTAGCTAAAGTGTGTTTTGTGTTTTTAAGTTTTAACTTATAAAAAAAAATAAGTACATCAATTTAAAAACTTAGCACTGAGATTGACATTAATAAAAAAAATATTTTATACATGTAGTTCAGTTCAGGTACACACTGTATATAATTTGATTAATTATAATTATTATTATTTTTACGGGAATTAACGCGATCACTATTTCAAGGTACTACATACCTCTGTTTTGCCTGACGTTTCGACCAGGTTGCACTGGCCGTGGTCACAGGCTGACTGGCTCAGCGGCGCACGCCCTCCGTCGTCGAATCCGTGAAGTCGAAGGTTCTTCATCCACCCGCACATTTTCGATATTATTGATATTTTTGTTTCGCCATGTACCGTCACATACCACACTAACAGGGTCCCTATTCTGTAAGCAAACCGATGTGTTCCTATTCTGGTGTTTATCCGACTGCGCAGAAAAGCGAGGTGGTATGTTTTTTAACACTGGATTCCACGCTGTAGATAATTTAAAACCATCTTCCCGATTGAAAGTTTTATGCTTTTTAATCTCAATCGCTTCACGTACAACTCTTGAATAAAAGTGACGTTCGGTGGAGAGGACTTGCGTGCGGTGAAATTCAATCCAGTGGTTGATGCCTGCATCGAGTGCATGTTCTGCAATCGCCGATTTGCTCGTCTGTCGGTTCTTCACAGCAGCGATATGTTCTTTGACCCTTTCAGCAATAGTCCGTTTCGTTTGGCCTATGTAGGAACTTCCGCAGCTGCAGTCTATTTTATAAACACCCGGAGTTTGTAGTGGCAATATATCCTTCGGTGTGCCGACGATGTTGTGAACCTTTATGCCTGGTGTGTATACTGTCGGAATGGAGTATTTCTTTAACACGGACCCGATCTTATCCGTAACTCCCTTGACATAAGGCATATAGGCTGGTTGCCTGTTCACTTCTGGATACTTGCGTCTTATTTTCGGTTGCTTCCGTCCTCCATTCACTTGATATCCGTTACCTTTGAGTACCTCCTGAACATGTTCTAGCTCCCGTTCTAAATGTTCAGGGTCACAGAGATCGTAAGCTCTGTTCTTGAGTGAAGTCATAACAGATTGCAAGTGCCGGGGGTGATGATGAGACGTGGCGTGTAGGTATCTATCCGTATGAGTAGGCTTACGGTACACACAGTGTGACAAGGACCCATCTGATCTCACGGTTACTTTAACATCCAAGAACGACAACGACCTATCCGTCTCCATTTCATATGTAAACCTTATTTTAGGGTGAATAGAGTTAAGATGTTGTATATATTGATCTACTTCTTGTTTATTTCCTTTAACGATACTGAAGATGTCATCCACGTATCGCTTCCACAGCTTAACGGTATTCGGGCCGAGACTTAGAGCCTTCTCTTCAAAATGTTCCATCCAGATGTTGGCAAGTACTGGGGCTACAGGACTTCCCATCGCGACACCATCAATCTGGAGGTAATGTTGACCTTGGAAAAGAAAATAATTGCCATCTAAACAGTGTTCAAGTAGATCTATATAGTTGAACGGCAGTTCGTTGTCTCTCAGCAGGTCTTTTACGACGTTTAAGCACTCTTTTATTGGAACATTGGTGAAAAGCGACTCCACGTCAAAGCTCACCATGACGTAATCCGGTTCCAACGTGAGATCTTTTATGATTTGTATGAAGTGCCGTGAGTCTTTCACAAAAGACGGTGTTTTGCCTACAAGTGGTTGCAATACTGAAGCAACGTGCTTTGCAAGATCGTAAGTAGGAGAAGCAATTTGACTTACAATGGGCCGCAGCGGCACGTCAGGCTTGTGTATCTTAGGCAGACCATATAATTTCGGTGGCTGGTGTGACTTTGGTTTGTACAGTCTGTTGTACTCGTCTTCTGAAAATAGGTCCTCATTATCCCGGATTAGAGATCGTATTTTACGCGTTACTCTGGCTGTAGGGTTGTATGTTACCGGTTTGTATACCTTATTATCACTCAACAGTTCGAGTATTTTATTTTGGTAATCAGTTGTATTCATCACTACGGTGGCGTTTCCCTTGTCGGCCTTAAGCACTAAAATATCCTGGTTATCCCTAATGTTTTTTAATGCTTGACGCTCTTCCATAGTGATATTACTTGCCGGAAGCTTTGACCGACGTAATATTACCGCGACGTCCTGTCTAAGGATATCAGCATCACCGGGCGGTACTTTGTTTCGTGCAATCGATTCCTCAACGCTACTGATTACATTCTCAAACGGTATTCGTTTAGGCGTTGGAGCGAAGTTCATACCTTTAGCCAAGATGTTCATTGTAATGTTATCTAAACTCACGTTCGATAAGTTTACAACGGTGTCCTTCGATCGGTCGGGTACCACGGGTGACGCTTTGTTTTCTGTATACCGCCGATTATATTCCTTCGAGAACTTTCGATCAAAGCTTGCACTACATAACTCGAAGGTACGACTCGCTTGTAAAAACGTAACCCGGTCACACAAATCATAGTCCGATTGAGATAGATTAACACTACACTTTAATTGTAACGCATATAACTCCCTCTGTATACACTCCAAATCACTGTGTTTGTTTCGAATTAATTGTCTCAGGAGGCGTTCACTCGCGTTTTTTAGAATTTTACGTGAAAATGCGATATCACTACGCGGTTTTATTCGAACACACGAAGGTAATAAGTCCCAATCGCGACACTTCACAAGAAATATCAACGATGTTTCCATTCGCGCCCGTTTTTTACGTAAAAATTCTAGATGACACACTTGTTTTGCAATTTCCGACCCGTAGCGGTTTGCTATACTAACTTTTAAACTTTCGCGTTCCATGATATAATTATTATTATTTTTACGGGAATTAACGCGATCACTATTTCAAGGTACTACATACCTCTGTTTTGCCTGACGTTTCGACCAGGTTGCACTGGCCGTGGTCACAGGCTGACTGGCTCAGCGGCGCACGCCCTCCGTCGTCGAATCCGTGAAGTCGAAGGTTCTTCATCCACCCGCACATTTTCGATATTATTGATATTTTTGTTTCGCCATGTACCGTCACATACCACACTAACAGGGTCCCTATTCTGTAAGCAAACCGATGTGTTCCTATTCTGGTGTTTATCCGACTGCGCAGAAAAGCGAGGTGGTATGTTTTTTAACACTGGATTCCACGCTGTAGATAATTTAAAACCATCTTCCCGATTGAAAGTTTTATGCTTTTTAATCTCAATCGCTTCACGTACAACTCTTGAATAAAAGTGACGTTCGGTGGAGAGGACTTGCGTGCGGTGAAATTCAATCCAGTGGTTGATGCCTGCATCGAGTGCATGTTCTGCAATCGCCGATTTGCTCGTCTGTCGGTTCTTCACAGCAGCGATATGTTCTTTGACCCTTTCAGCAATAGTCCGTTTCGTTTGGCCTATGTAGGAACTTCCGCAGCTGCAGTCTATTTTATAAACACCCGGAGTTTGTAGTGGCAATATATCCTTCGGTGTGCCGACGATGTTGTGAACCTTTATGCCTGGTGTGTATACTGTCGGAATGGAGTATTTCTTTAACACGGACCCGATCTTATCCGTAACTCCCTTGACATAAGGCATATAGGCTGGTTGCCTGTTCACTTCTGGATACTTGCGTCTTATTTTCGGTTGCTTCCGTCCTCCATTCACTTGATATCCGTTACCTTTGAGTACCTCCTGAACATGTTCTAGCTCCCGTTCTAAATGTTCAGGGTCACAGAGATCGTAAGCTCTGTTCTTGAGTGAAGTCATAACAGATTGCAAGTGCCGGGGGTGATGATGAGACGTGGCGTGTAGGTATCTATCCGTATGAGTAGGCTTACGGTACACACAGTGTGACAAGGACCCATCTGATCTCACGGTTACTTTAACATCCAAGAACGACAACGACCTATCCGTCTCCATTTCATATGTAAACCTTATTTTAGGGTGAATAGAGTTAAGATGTTGTATATATTGATCTACTTCTTGTTTATTTCCTTTAACGATACTGAAGATGTCATCCACGTATCGCTTCCACAGCTTAACGGTATTCGGGCCGAGACTTAGAGCCTTCTCTTCAAAATGTTCCATCCAGATGTTGGCAAGTACTGGGGCTACAGGACTTCCCATCGCGACACCATCAATCTGGAGGTAATGTTGACCTTGGAAAAGAAAATAATTGCCATCTAAACAGTGTTCAAGTAGATCTATATAGTTGAACGGCAGTTCGTTGTCTCTCAGCAGGTCTTTTACGACGTTTAAGCACTCTTTTATTGGAACATTGGTGAAAAGCGACTCCACGTCAAAGCTCACCATGACGTAATCCGGTTCCAACGTGAGATCTTTTATGATTTGTATGAAGTGCCGTGAGTCTTTCACAAAAGACGGTGTTTTGCCTACAAGTGGTTGCAATACTGAAGCAACGTGCTTTGCAAGATCGTAAGTAGGAGAAGCAATTTGACTTACAATGGGCCGCAGCGGCACGTCAGGCTTGTGTATCTTAGGCAGACCATATAATTTCGGTGGCTGGTGTGACTTTGGTTTGTACAGTCTGTTGTACTCGTCTTCTGAAAATAGGTCCTCATTATCCCGGATTAGAGATCGTATTTTACGCGTTACTCTGGCTGTAGGGTTGTATGTTACCGGTTTGTATACCTTATTATCACTCAACAGTTCGAGTATTTTATTTTGGTAATCAGTTGTATTCATCACTACGGTGGCGTTTCCCTTGTCGGCCTTAAGCACTAAAATATCCTGGTTATCCCTAATGTTTTTTAATGCTTGACGCTCTTCCATAGTGATATTACTTGCCGGAAGCTTTGACCGACGTAATATTACCGCGACGTCCTGTCTAAGGATATCAGCATCACCGGGCGGTACTTTGTTTCGTGCAATCGATTCCTCAACGCTACTGATTACATTCTCAAACGGTATTCGTTTAGGCGTTGGAGCGAAGTTCATACCTTTAGCCAAGATGTTCATTGTAATGTTAT